>LNAS01000150.1:226477-383103 GCA_001630605.1 Pseudogymnoascus pannorum
GGTTATTAATGGGTTGCTGGAGGAGAAGGGGGAGGGGTGGGTGGATGCGGTTGTAATTACGGTTGCGCCGAGGTGGCTGGGGAGAGGTGGAGTGGCTGTTGCGCCGGAGAAGGAGGGGGAGGAGGGCGCGGCGGCGGAGTTGAAGGGGGCGAAGTGGGTGCAGATGGGGGAGGATGTTGTGGTTTGTGGGACGCTGGGGTGATGATGGATGGCTTTGAGCCGGGGATATAGAATGGCGGTGAAGATAGGTTACACCTACCCAAAATGATAATTAAGGGGAGGATAATATGAAGGATGAAACAATTCCGATGATAGTGACGACGAAAAAGGACTCACGAGCGCTGTAGAACGTTTGCTTTGAAATATGAATTACGGTTTCTTAATTTGAGTTTGTCTATCCGGCCCTCCCATCAACGTAAAGCAGTCTCCCTCAAACCTTAAAAGATCGAGTTGACAATGTTCCCTCCGATCGTAGCACCAGCACCAAAGATAGCCGCATTCCCCAACTTCGACCCAAACTTCTTCCCCATCTCACCAGCTTTATTCGGCTTACTCTCCTCAGTCTGGTGCTGCTGCTCCGCAATCGCTACCGGCGGCACCGGGTTACTGTATGGGTCGCTAGGTCCCGGTTGATACGGCTGTGCCTGCTTCTGATCTCCGTAGTACGCATTCTGTGGTGGTGCCTGCGCCTGCGCCAGCGGCGACGGGAAGTTCTCGCGCCTGATATAGTTTGATGGGAAGACACCCTCCTCGCCGGTCCGGACGTTCTTTCCCATCCACCACTCCGCATTCACGAACTCGGTGACGGAAATGGCATCTCCAGGCTGCAGATTGAGGTCGCGAGCATCGGGAGTCACGTATGCCCACAGGGCGACGGCGTGGGCGATCTCTCTGTGGTTCGAGGGCGGCGGTGGGGGAGGGGGCTGGTGGTGCTGGGCTTGTTGGTAGGAGGGGGGTGCGTTGTGTGTGTTTCTGTCTGTTGCTGCATTGGCTTCGGGGTAAGATGTGTTCGCTGCTGGCGTGGGGGTTGCTCTGGTATTGAGCGATGCCTCAGCGGGCAGGGCGTTGATTATCGTATCATATTGGTCGTCGGTGATGAAACCACGCTCTGCGAGGGCTTCGAGTTCCTGCGTCTTGTCAGTCGCAGTTTCAATCAAATGCAATTGTTAATTTGTACAGTCTTGATGAGTCTGAGAGACTTGTTATTGGCGGCACGCTGGGCTCGTTCTTCGGACATGGTATATTTTGATTAATATGGATGTCGTTGATTTATAGAAAGTGGTGTTGAACGATCGTCACCCGTTATCTTGAAGTTGTTTATAGGTGGCTATATTTAGTGGCTTTGTCCCTTGCTGCCCACTACGTCGCCAAGTAACTCTCGCCGAACTCCCCGGGCTTTATCCAAAACCCCCACCCTCAATTATGTAACTCCACCTCAGAACGGTCATCTGGATCACACATATGGTCTCGCCTTTCTCTATAGAGTTCTTTCCTATTGTCCCCTCCAATTATAATACTAAAACTGTACACTATTCGTTGGGTTTTAATATAGTCGTATCCAGTTACGTTAATCAAAAGGCCACACCCTTTCTACCGTTCCCTAGCTATATGCAAAATGGTATCTCAATTAGGTTTCCTCTTCACCCACATCCACTCCCCTACCTCGCCCTTGGCTCCACGATAACAACCACCACCAAACTGGTGACCATCAATGTGCCAGCCACAGCAGCAACAAGGGCAATGCTCCCTCTACTCGCCGGAAATTTGCCTTTCGTAACCCAGTGTTGTGCCTCAAAATATCGGTGGAATCCAATCAGGAGGACTACAATCGAGATCCCGAGGAAGGCAGCACCAAGCGGTTTACCCAGGCTGCGAAAGTGTATCGCCGACGCAGTAGGCTCCGCTGGCGTAATGGTCGTGTTGAGGCGGAAGAGTTGTGTGATTGCTATGCCAATTGATGCGAATGCGAGGGAAGTTCGTAGCCATGCAAGAAATGTTCGTTCTGTGTTGCGAGTTAGCATATATCCCAACAGACCAGTAGCCCATAAGTTCAAAAGAGATGACATACCCAAAGCAAGATGATCCCTCGCCACGCTCCCTTTATTCTCTAGTTCCAGGCTCCCATATTTTTCAAGATGTCTCTTCCACCACGACTCCTCCTTCTCCTCCCTAACAGCCTGTTGGTTGTTTGCTGAGCTAGAAACCGCCGACCCTCGCCGCCTACGGCTCTGGCTCTGGCTTTGTGCTCTGGTCGGTGAACTCTCAAGGCTAAGTGCACTATTGCGGCTGCGTACCCTCTTTGTCCCCTCCGCCGTAGTCCCATACTCGCCATCGCCATTCGCTCTTGCAGCTCGCTCACGAGCCACTATTGCTGTGCGCTCATCTGGAGTATGCTCGTCGGTGCTACTGCTGCCATCCATTGGGGTGTCTGGAGCTATGCCGTCTTGTTGTGCGAGGCGTTGGATGTCGGTGTCAGTGAGCCGCGAGGTAGATTCGAGGCCGAGGGCTTCGCTGCGGCGGCGGCCGGTCTCGAGGATCGAGCTTATATTAGCTGCGGTAGGAGAGGAGGACAAGATCTTGGAGGCGGGGTTGGAGCTCGTGTGTGGTCGTTGCGAGGCGCCCGGTTCGGGGTGCGAGGGGTCAGATGGTGCAATTTCGTCCTGCATGGTGTAAAGATCGGTGCGACAGGGGATAGCTCTGTGGGGGTTAGTGGGTATCGTCGAAGCGCACGTCCGTGTTACGGCATGGAAGGGGGGTTATGGCGTTATTTCCGTGGCTTAAAAATGGTGATTTATGGAGATTTATGGGTATGCGAGGAGGGGCGATAATAGCGTGACGGGAGAGTAGGAACAAGAAAAGAAAGAGACTATTGCGTCTTAATAAAGGGCGGGAAACTTGAATAATAGCGTCGCATGGAACTTACTATGGAGATTCTGCCCGGGAGCTTAATAGGGCGGTGTAGTTAGGTAGGAAGGTGGCTTTGGGCGAGGATCTCATTACCGACGTCAGACTACGGTAGTTACCTGTACATGAGGGTATAATCGGCCATCAGTTTGGGTTTAGAATAGATCCTGTGGCCTAGATAGGTAAATGCGAGGCATTGACATATGCAGTGTACTCAGAATATGTTCCATTGCTAGAGACACGGGACAGAGTGCATGGTTTGTGCATGGTGTGCAACGGTTGCCAGATAACAATATGTCTCTGTCCTCCAAACTGTCAGACACCAGCCGCCATCTTGTCACACCAGACAACCCAGCCAGTAATACCGGCACTTTGGACTACCGCAGATGTGCACTCCTGCACAACTTCATCGTAGAATACAGCTGGTTGGCTGATGGGCGCTCCCTCTCCGATATCGACCGACGCTCTTTCTTTGAGAGAGGGGGAGACGAGGCAAACAAGATCCGTGAGCGACTAGACCTTGCGTTGATCAGCTTTCTCGAAGAAGCAAACGATATAGAATATGATTTAGAGCACCCAAATTTCTACTTCTGGGTCGGGTCCATTCACCATCCGTCTCAAATGTTCGTGATAAGCGACAATTTTCACGATGACAGCGAGACGATCACCCTTTATCCCACAGATGTCGCGTTCTGCAGTCACCTCAATGGGCTAATGTATCACCAGAAGCAGTGCAAAGCGACAATGGCATTGGGGATCGAGGACCGGGACTTTACAGAGCCGATTGAGGACCATCCCGAGCTCTGGCACCCACTTGAAACTGTCCTGAGCAATTGGATCCACATGATCCAGATAGGCAAGATCACAGCCTCCCCGAAAGAGACTGATATTGACAAGCAGGGTGCGTGGGAATGGCATTCTTATAGCGAGGCACAGGTCGACAGTACCGTCGCCGCTTTTGACCAGCTCGTGGACGCGATCGAGTCTCGCATGGCAGCTGAATCGCTCCGGCCGGCTCGCGAAGGGCCGTTCCTCAGCGACGAAGACCTCGATGCAGCATCTATCCTCAATCCGTGTTTTGTGCGCGAATTCCTAACTAGGGTTCGGGTCCCGCGCTTTGAGTTCATTGCTCCGGGTCTCCTCGTTTCGCATGGCCGCGAAGCATTCGTTTCAGGTCAGGTATTCACCACCGTGGATACTTCGTCCGATGACGGCGTGGTGGTACCACCTGTTCTGCTGTTCCGCGCGACAGATCGCACGGCGAACTTTGACTACGATAGCGAGTACATATCACTCAACCCGTTTGCGGGGCCATATGGAGTTCCGAAAGGGGACCACTCTGTCCCAGCAGGGTTGTATAGCGAGTCAGTTCGGCGCTCAGAATGGGATAATGCGGAAGAGGGCTTTAGGCTTATCTTACCGTTTGCGCTGAGCGGTAAAGAGGACGGAGCGAGGACGAGTGATGGGCGGAGACCCATGAAGGGAGCCGTGGCGGATTTGTTTCAGCATGGGTTTAAGCCGTTTGGTGGTGAATGGTATAGGGCTCAGCGGCTGGAGAGGTTGTTCGAGAAGTGGACTGAACTTGTGGAAAGGGGGGTATGGGATATTGACGTGAAGGGTGTCGCGGGGACAGTTGAGAAGTTTGGTGATGCAGATAAAGGGGCATGGAGGGACTATTATATCGAGCCTACCTGGTGATTGATCATGATGGAGTCATTCCTTATCAGAAGGGCAGTTATTTAGGCTTACTATTTTATAATCAACCTAGACTAAGATACTCTGGGTTTATTGGCACTTATTTATACGAATATTTTTTCATGTTGTGACAGGACATAAACCGTGTGGAGAAAGGACCAGAATCGAAGAATTTAGTTGTGACGTTTGCTAACTCGCTAAAGCGCACTGCGGAAACACTTCAAAGACACCAATGTAAACAAGCTCACGACCAAAGTTCAAGATATACTTGCAGCGGCTGCAGTTCGTATATTCTCTTTTGCACCTTTAATCCCTTCAAACCTCGTCAGAGGCATCCGTACTTTCTCTCCAGCACTACAATCCCCCACTACCCCGCCCTACCCCGCCCACACAACCCCACCACCACCACCATCATGGCACCCGTCAACGTCCCCTCCTTCGCAGCCACCCAACTGCACCTCCTAGATCAAGAACTCCAATCTGAGCTCGCCTCTACCTCCGCGCTCCTAACCTCTACCTCACCCGCCTCCCTCCAGCGCGCAGGCGTCGCAATCACCAACCTCGTGATCGCATCGCAGCGCACGGGACTAGGCGGGAAGACGGTTCTGGAGCTAAGTCTGGATTCGGCGATTGGTGAGGGTGATTTACCGGAACATGGAGTGAGGGTCGGGGATATTGTGATGGTGGCGGGGCAGCCGGCGGGGAGCGCGAAGAAGAGGGAGGTTAAGGAGTTGGAGGAGAAGGGAGGGAGGGGGGTGGTTACTAAGGTTGGGAGGGCGGTGGTGGGGGTTGCGATGGAGAGGGAGGAGGAGGAGGTTGGGGGGAGGTTGTGGATTGTGAAGTTGGCTAATGATGTTACTTATAAGCGGTAAGCGTGGATCGGGCTACGGGCGATGAGAGAGAGAATAGACTGGATGAGATGCTGACTGTTACAGGATGAATCAAACCATGGAAAAGCTCCAGAAGATGAACGAGGCATCTTATTCAGCTTTTCTGCGGGTACTATTTGGACTTTCATCACCTTCTCCAGTACAGGAGAGCACAGAGGAGACCGAAAAGATCGAGTGGATAGACCCAAGTCTAAATGACTCGCAGAAAGATGCAATCAGATTTGCTTTGGCGTCAAGGGAGGTAGCATTGATCCATGGTCCTCCGGGGGTACTATCATCCTTCACTCGTTCAGCTGTTGAGACGACTAACCTCCACTAGACTGGTAAAACTCACACTCTGATCGAGCTCATCTTGCAACTTGTCAAGTGGAAGCTTCGCGTTCTCGTCTGTGGCCCGAGCAATATCTCAGTAGACAATATAGTCGAGCGCCTCTCACCACATAAGCTGCCCATTCTGCGCCTCGGACACCCTGCACGCCTCCTCCCATCAGTCCTCAATCATTCGCTTGATATACTGACGCAAACCTCTGACGCTGCAGCCATCGTGCGCGACGTGCGGAAGGAGATGGACACCAAGCAGGCCTCGATCCGGAAAACGAAGTCTGGAAAGGAGCGCAGGGGGATCTACGGGGAGCTGCGTGAATTGCGAAAGGAGTTCCGCGAGAGGGAGAAGAATTGCATAGCGAATCTAGTGATGGGGAGTAAGGTTGTGCTTGCCACGCTGCACGGAGCGGGAGGGTTCCAACTTAGGGGCGAGCAGTTTGATGTTGTACTCATAGATGAGGCAAGTCAGGCGCTAGAGGCACAGTGTTGGGTCCCTTTGTTACAGGCGGATAAGGTGGTTTTGGCGGGTGATCATTTGCAGTTACCGCCCACGATTAAAAGCTTAAATTCTAAGGTGAAGGTGAAGGCAACGAAGAAAGGAGATGTGGATGGGGATGGAGAGGCTGAGGTATCGATTATCAAAGGGATGACCCTGGAGACAACTCTATTTGATAGACTACTGGCTATGCACGGGGAAGGCATAAAGAGGATGCTAACTACGCAGTACCGGATGCACGAGACGATCATGAGATTTCCAAGCGACGAGCTCTATGAGGGGAAGCTGATAGCTGCTGAGGCAGTTAAGTCGAGGCTTTTAACGGACCTGCCGTATGAGGTTCAAGACACAGAAGATACGAGGGAACCCCTTGTCTTCTGGGACACGCAAGGAGGCGACTTTCCAGAGGCAAACGAGGAGGAGGGAGTCAGTAAGAAGGCAGGTAAGGGTCTAATGGGCGAGAGCAAGAGCAACGAGATGGAAGCCGCGCTTGTGAAACTGCACGTGCAGAACCTTGTCGAGGCTGGTGTCAAGCCTGAGGACATCGCCGTTGTCACACCCTACAATGCGCAACTAGCGCTGATGTCGGGCCCGCTAAAAGAAGCATTCCCGGGCATCGAGCTAGGCAGTGTGGATGGCTTTCAAGGTCGAGAAAAGGAGGCTATCATCGTGAGTTTGGTGCGTAGCAATGCTGATGGTGAGGTGGGTTTCCTGGGCGAGAAGCGCCGTCTAAATGTTGCTATGACGAGGCCTAGGCGGCACCTGTGTGTCATCGGTGATGCGGAAACAGTAGCAAAGTGAGTACTCCGTGATGTTCGGACGTAAAGGGGGAGTGTTTGAAAAATGGATGTTGTGCTGACTGTTATGTAGGGGGAGCGGGTTTCTGAAACGCTGGATGGCCTTCTTGGAAGAGGTCTCCGATCTCAGATATCCCGATTTCGCTATGCTTAGTAACCCTTGATGCCTCACGTCGCGTGGCATTGTGGTGGAGATGCGATGAACGAGGAGATAAACGTGTGGGCTGAGCTCAGCCGCACGTCCTGCTGGCCCCGCGATAGTGGATTGTCGTTATTATGGCTCGACTAGACGTTGAGCGAAGGCTTCCGCAATTGTAGCGGGCCTGGGGCCGTGCCTCCGCTATCTGGATGTGTGGCGGTGAGACACCCAGAGTCTAGGACCGGATGAACGGCAAAGTGGAGTCTCCGTCCTAGGCGTTTCATATCACTGTAGCGTGAAGATCAGCTTTCATGCACGGCCGTGTTGGCAGTGCACTATTAGGCGGCTGAATGGCAAAGAAAGGCCGCAAGGGTGACCAGAACCGTTGTGGCTTTAGATGAAGTTGCCACTGAGGTATAAATGCGGCCAATAATACTCCAAAAGTGATATATATACTCGATGCCTTGGTTCGAAGGGTATGTGGAGGAATCCTAAAATGTCCAGTTACAATACTGAGTCGTGAAGTAAAATAGCGACTTGATGCAGCTGCCAATACTCTACTCTTTCCCCTGACGCCTCTCCAGGGTACCTTCCTTATCACTCGCTTACTGTGGAACACTTCACAGCACTACTGTACTGTACATACAGTACCTTGACTAGAAAGCCAAAAGGTGTCCAGACCGTCGCGCTGCAGACGACCAACACTGCTGCCCACGCAACAGCCATGCATCGCCACTAAAATACTCTGGAGGGTGGAATGTGGCGGCCACGATACTCCTCTGTTTCACCACTTTCCCCACCACTCGCATTGACCCCATCGGCAGTATTTTACCGTCCACCGCCATCACCACAGCACAAGACAGCAAATCACAAACACAGCACCGCAGGAGCCAACCCCTTCACACTTCACCATCAGACGCCTGGCGTTATCCCCGTCTTTCTGTGCATAAACCAACTCCGAGGTTGCATTGATTCATTTACACTTCCACTTTAGGGAGTCTTGGAACACAAAAGGTAGACACCATGGTTGGCCCTTGTCTAGGTTCTCCTCACTTTGAGCCGCTATCCGAACCTCGCAGGGTACCATTACTGGGCCTAGCATACACTGTTGGACGTCACCTTCTCTATTAATGCGGTTGAGGGGTGTAGTACGTACTTCCCTTTCACTCTCGGCACGTCTCAACTGGCCCAAAGCGGGGTGATTCGATACGAGGCTGCATTACCAGCCCGATAATGCTGGCAAACTGTACACCAGCGCATTCTTTTCCAGAGTCTGGGTTCCCACGAATAGAGTGTCCGTTTCCTCTTGCATGTTGCATATGTTTCAGTATCCCTTCCAGGACACACTTGCATTCGTCTGTGTTGCAGGATATATGACCCAGTGACATGCCCACCGTGAGTGCATAGAGTTGACTTATTTCCCTTGATGAATGACGGGGCCGCAACAGCTGTCCTGATAATGCTTTCAGTTGTGGGTGCGTTGGCCGAACACAGCGCATAATAGGGGAACGAGACGAACATGACTCGAAAATACACTCATTAACTTAACTCGTGGCAATTCTGCCCACTCTTCTTCTTCTGCTTCTTCTTCTTCTTCTTCACTTCGATCCTCCCTTTTTAAGCCACGGATTGTCGGTAGGTTTGCTAGAGGCAGCCATACGCGAATGCCAGCGCGAGCTATATACGATGAGCAAACTATGGGGTGGGAACCGCAAGGGTGGTGATTCGACCCAACTCAAAACCTCCACAGTTCGTGGGAAGATATCTGCGCCAATTCCTATCCCGACTGATGACGATGAGATTCCGGGTCGAATGCCTGTGGTGGGTTTGGCGATCCCGTTTGGATATGACACAGTAGACGTAGCTGCAGACGACGGTCAGGGGACGGTCCATAGCCAGACCCAGACAAGTATAACAAGGTCACCGCCGCGCAAGATCAGCCCACAGCGGGTGTCAGGGGATGAGTTGCGAAGGTCAACAACGGGGAGCAGGTTTAGAGAGTCCGGCCTTCTTACCCCCCTCGCAAGCCCAACGAAACCTGACCGGCGGAAGGGGTCTTTCAGAGCTGCTCTGGGCCGTTTATTTGGCAAGAAACCAAAGAGCGACAGAGAGGCCCTATCTAATGGGCAAGCAATGAGCCGGGTGAACCATAAATATCACAAAAGTGTGCGTATATCAGAGAGAATACAAATCTAGCACAGCTAACCAGAATATAGGATCCGTCAGCATTATCGAACGTGGCAGATAAACCAACTTCACCCCAGCGATCGAATTCTCTTCCCCTCAACCAGATCAACCGCGGCTTGGCTTCACATCCGACTTTGTCAAATGACGATCCACTGGGACAGGTCGAGCAGCCGGAAATCTCGCCTACGAGGCCGCGAAGAGCTACCATTCCCAGCCGCCTTTTCAGCAATGCGCCCCCTATGTATACTGGGTTCTCTGGGCTCTCACCTCGCCCAACGAGCCATGGACGCGAGGGCGCCACCTCCCGAATCGGCCAGGCTATAACATCGGGTGCTCACCCAAACCGGCGCTCTAAGAGCGCGGGACAACTTAAAACACTATCGGGCTTTACATCCCCCTTGCCTAAACGACGCAGTGAGGAAATTAGGCATTGGAGGGGGAGCTTCGATGCTTCTGGGCCATGGAGCCCGTGGAGCAGCCAGCGGCCAGATACAGCTGTCACAGCACAGTCACAGCCCGACCCCTCGCAGCAGGATGAAGAAGTGATGCCAGATCTAGCAATAGATGGGGTCCAGGTCAACGAGGCGTCACATCTTGACCCCGAGCCGTTTAATTTCGGTCCTATAGGTCCCATGGCTATGGCCGGCATGACCATCACCCAAGCCGCAAGCCTTGAGGACCGCGTCCTATACCTCGAAGCGCGGCTGCGGGAGATGGAACAGGTCCTATCCAGCTGGGGACCGGGGCCTCATGCTAACGGCCAGACCACAGCTGCAGATGCTCAGCACCTCCAGCCACCCATTCCTCCAAAACATGCAAACCGCCCCTTCTCAGCTGGATTCGGGTCCGGATCCGAAACGCTGACTGGACAGGGTCACCACAGTCGTGACGGCACACCCCGGCCCGTTACACCCACACGTGAACCACGGAGCCGCTCCACCACCGACACCACAGAGCCCTCTTATGGACCGGGTGACCTATCTCCGAGGGATCGCTCGCAGATGCAAGACTGTAGCCCGACGAGTAAATACTCGACGCCTGACTCGAATGGTGCGCAGATTGCGACGCCAACAATGCGCGGGTTCCCGCCCTTCTCGGTGATGCCGCTGAGCAAGCACGGCTCGCTGACTGCGCATCACTACTCCGCGCTGTTGAATCTGATACAGGTTGAGCGGAAGGCGCGGGAGGAGGTAGAGGTGAGGGTTGGGTTGGTAGAGCGGCGGCTGGGGGCTGCGATGGCCGGGGTAGGGAGAGGAGAGGAGAAAAGGAAGAGGAATGAGGGGCTGAGGGGGATGAAGGAGGAGATGGAGAGGAGGGCGGAGGTGGAGGTGGATAGGACGCCGGGGGAATCGGATACGGATTCGGATATTGAGATTGAGAATGGGACGCCGAGGACAATGAGTCTGAGTCACCTAACGCTTGGGAAGGGAGGGGCGCTTCAGAACGTAGTGTTCTGAGTAGGGGCTTATGATTGGGATGTCTGTACTTTTATGAGTGGGTGGCTGGATGGGTATGGCCTGGCGTTAAATCAAGGGATTGGTGCATTTAGCGCTGTTGTAATCTTATAGTTATTTAGCGTCGAGCGTTGCAAATACCAATGATTTATTACTCTCAGCCTTGCATGTGATGTATTCATAGGTATAATGCGTTTCCTAGAGCGGGCGTCATGTAGGTATAATAGTATATTGTCACCACTAGCTATAATTAACGTGATATTTCCTACATACCAAATGCCTTTTTTTAGGAAGAATCTAACGCTAAAACAAAAGAGATCTTAATAAACCAAGCGCCAATATTTCCCAAGACTATACCCGCCCCTGAATGTTTATTTCCATCTATTATCTATTATTTAGCACGCCCATTCAAACACACCCACTATCCATCCATAGCAATCTCATACCCTCTCCCGATACGGAAATTGCGCCGTCTGTGGAATATCACGGATCCCGTCATCGTGCCTGTCGTACACGCCATCACTGGTTGCGGTCAACGGCACATCGCTCATAGTGTGGCCATGTCTGCTGTACCCGGCATCACTCTGTGGCAAGGTCTCTGCCTTCGGGGTATCATAATCGGGGTGCACGCGCGTGCGCTTGCGACGTCCACAGCACCACCACCTCCTATCACCCTTCGTGACGATGGGCTTAGTGAACTCAGAACCGGGGCCGCGAAGGTAGCGGCCGGGGTGGATTACAGCAAGAGCTAAGATGCAGAGAAACATGGGCGTTGCTTCGAGGCCGTAGAAGTAGGATTCATGTGTTGGGATAGGGCCGTACACGCCAGATGAGAACTCCACGAGACGGAAGATGATGCGTATCTAGGAGAGGGATGTTAGTTAGTTAGATTGGGAAGAAGAGAAGGGGGCTCGTACGGTGATGAGGGTGAGGGCGCCATAGAGGGCGTAAAGAAGAGGTTGCCAGCGGGTGTCGTGGGTCTTTCCTTCGCGTAGAGCGCGAACATGGAAGCTGATCATGAGGCCAATGAAGGCGAGGAGGACGCCCTGCTGGACTCCGATACCACTCATATCTGTATTTTGTCAGCTTTGGCCAGATAATACATATGAGGGAGACGAACAGATGTCCAATCCAATTGTAACCTGATTCGAGTGATCATCGTCACTGGTGCCTGTCAGCATCATACCGCCAGTCACCTGGATGAGAAAGACGATGACATCGAACCAGACAAACCACCGCGTCAGCGATGTGGCTCGAATGCGCCATATGCGCTTCTCTGGCAGCCAGAAGTAGACGATGCGGCCAACGACCATATAGACGAAGGCGTTGACCCAGAGTGGCGCAAGTAGAATGAATAGTTGCGAGCCTGTGGCCCAGCCTTCAGATCGCGGGTTGCGCGCGCCCAAGATGCGGAATGTGAAGCCAACAGTTTCCCAGGTTGAGGCCATACAAACTACCCAGCAGAATGGCTTACGGTAGGCGAACGCCTGGATATAGTGGGCGAGGGTGACGGCGGCGAAGAGAGCAGTGAACGTGATTGCGGCAGCGTAGGATGGACAGTAGGACCATTGCGCGTCGGGGTCACGGGGGTCTGAGAGTGTCTGTTAGAGCAAATGTTTAGAAGGGGATATGAGAGATAATTACCTAGGCACACTGGGGCACCCATTGCGTTAGTACTGGTGGGGGAGGTTGCTAGGTGATGGGGGACGAAACAGAGAATGGTCAAATGATTGCACTGCCGTGGCAGGTAATATCAATCTTGGGAGACACCAAGAGGGAAGCTTATTGCTGGATTCGAAGCTTAAGAAGCACAGGCGACCGCAGGATATTTATCCTCCAAACTCACCATCGTAGAAGTCATAGCTCCGTGAAATCCGAATCTCACGCACTGCGGCATGGCCTCAGTCGTCACCAAAAGGCTTAGAACCACGAAGCTTTGAAGCGTACTGCCCAGTGCAGAGCTTTCAGAATTACCCGGTATCAAAAGCCACTACGAGCATGCCAGGAGCATGACGACGCCAGTAAGCTGTGACAGACAGCCTGACGCGTCTCTAGAATATATATAGCTCATCCCAACACTAGGGCTATCTTTGATTGGCTAGGTCGGGTAATTCATTTTTGGAAAATTTGATTGGCTAGTTGGCAGCGTCTGACATGCATGGGTGGGCCAATTTACAAACTATCCATTGGTTCAATTGTAAATAAGAGCCCCCTAGCATCCAATTTGATATAGTGCCTCCAGTGGGAACTACTGTTGACAAGGCTGATGACGGATCCAATCATGACAGCTTAATATTGTGAGGGGAGTCCAGGTGTACGAATACGTTTTATATTCTGCATGTAAGCCTTCATCTGAAGTAATTTGGCTCTTGATATTTATTCGTGCAAATACCAACCAATCCCAGTTGGCGAGTCAGCAACGTTTAAAACACGCGTACCATTTCCTCGAACCGCCAAGCAACAATAAGATTCGGCATCTAATGGGCAGGTCTCAAAATATAGAAAGTCACACAAGCTTCACAGCTAGAAACCCTCGCCAACCATAAAACGCAAATAATCCGCAGTTTTTTAGTAAGACAGGTTTCCTGCTAATATCAAAGCTTTTATGGATGAGGATGGTGTCTCCCGGCGACCGTATCACTCGTATAAATCCATATAAATGAGAAGTGGAGTACTGGTGCCTAAAGCCATTCCACAGCAGTAAGTTTCAAAGGATGGCAGTTGATGAGCACTGGCGGTTTCCAGTAGCGCCAGCGCCAATAAATATAGTGTTAGTTAACAAAGATACGCTAGGTTTCCTCCCATGATACATTATTACTTCCACCCAGTCACGCTTGGTATCAGAGTCAACACCTACATGTTTACATCAGTATACTTTAATGAGCGACAATACAACCAGGAAAATCTATGCCAGGTATTTTCAAGGCAAGTGAGTCAATATGAGCATTTCCAGCGTTAGAACAGTGTAGAAATGAGACGTACTGCCATTGACCAGTCCCGCTAATTAGTCACAGTTGTGGTGTAAGAGAAAGGGCAAAGAGAGGGAAATTTTCAAGCAATATTTAGTTCTGGCCTCTTTTAGTTTACGATATTTTTAATAATAATGTTTCATTGTGGAGTGGCTAGTAGGACTTATCTCTTACAGTTCGCACTTCCAGTTCTACATCAAGAAATCTCACTAGATGGCAATTTATTGGAAGCGACACTCAATGGATGGCCATAGCATCCACAGTGGTCCCCCCTGAAAATCCCTCCAGGTGATAGAGAGGCTCAAGTCGAGCCTTACTCTGGAATAATATATAGCGCTTAATAAACCATGGGAGCCAGGTTCGCGTCTGATAGGCGGCATGACGTCTCGTAGGGACCCCGAAAATATAGTCTAACTCTTCAAGCGTACGTTGCCTGCTAACAGTCAGTAAATGCTGGATGCTACTATGATAAAACTTACTTGGTTTCGGGTAAGAAGAAGAAAATGACGGTAAAGGCTACCATGTTCAGACCAGCGTAAAAGCCAAAAGCTGTACAATTCATCAGCAAGAACTGCCAACTCTAATGCCCTTACTTACCTCCAGTGGGGCCCATGCCACTTAAAATTGAGGGGAACGTCAATCCAAGGATACTGGAAAGTGTATTGTTAATAAATATTGAAAAGGCGACTCCAATCTCCCGATGGGACAATGGGAAACACTCCGAAGCGTAGACATTTGGAACAGGGCCAATTCCTAAAAAACCATTAGAGAGCATCCACTGATCCAGAGAAGAACGTACCAGGTGAATATAGCGCTGTAAATAAGTAGATAAAAAATGCGATAAGGGGGAGGCGTGCGGTGTTCTCTGTGGGAATGAGAAAACAGCATCCTGCAGCAATCAAGCACCATGCCATATTTGGGAAAGTAAAGAGCAGCAAATTCCGGCGGCCAAATGTATCGATCGTCCAAATGGCAGGAAAGGCGAAAATGAAGTTTACAAGGCCAAACCCAAAGGAAGAGAGAAGGGTTTCTAGCGTATTGGATCCAGCTTCTTTGAATATTGTGGATGAGTAGAATGCCATGATGTTTATTCCTGAGAATTGTTGGGCCACCATAACAATTGCACCACCAAGGTTGGCTCGGCGGATTCTGGGAATTGTGAATATCTCCTTGGCGCGTTGGGCCAGAGTTGTGCCTTTAAATGCCTCTTCTTCCTCAACGAATTGACGATACGCGTAGTACTATTGTTTGTTAACATCTGCAAGAAAGTAAACTACCGCGTGGACTTACGAGATCCCGTGCTGCAATAACTTCGGAATTGCGTAGGCGGCAAAATGATCGAAAGGAATCCTTATATCGATGCTTCTTGAGGAGCCAACGTGGCGATTCTACACAGCGTCAGTCCTGTGGAAGAAATGACAAACAGGTAAGCGTACCAGGGCAAAACCATATTAGGATTACAATTGGTACTGCTGGAGCGAAGGCAGCTGCGAGTTGGAACCGCCAAGCAAGCGGGCCTATGCGATAGAAAACGAGATTTGAGCAGAAACCACTATGATCTGTTAATACTGCGATGATTATAGAAAAGATGGGCAACATGCACTAGAATGCCAAAGGCAACAAAAAGCTGGAAGCTCATGACAAGACCCCCACGAATGGCAGCAGGAACAATCTCAGATGTCATGATTGGGATCGTTGTCGTCTTGATCCCCATTCCTACAAAAGTAAGCATTCTAGTTATAATAACCGCCACTGTCTTGACATACCAAATCCCATAAGCAGTCGACAAATCAGTAAGCTCCACCAGTTATGTGTGAAGGCTTGTCCGAGCACTGGAAATATGACGCTGATGAAAAACATCAGCTGTGATATCGTGACGTGTATTTCGGCACTTACAAAAGGCCAGTGATAAATATCACTCCTCTTCGACCTACCCAATTGTTCATTGGATCGGCTACCCAGGTACTAAAACAATATTAGCTCGAATCTCATGCGGCAGCAATGGATCCCAATGTTACAGGTTGCAGTTGTTGTGATTCGAAAGGAAAGTGATCAACGATTATAAGAAGAGATTGTCATTACCTCATAAGACCTGAGATTCCTGGCCTAAACTTGTGTTAGAAACGACGCCTGTTAAGTTAGGTCGACATACTCACGCAGCGTTGACGAAGCCGACCAGCCAGGTGTTATTCTCAATGCCAAATTCTTGTGGGAACGATAGATTCGCTCCATTTGCACCAGTGTTGTCCCAGCCCCTATGTAGAGTCAGAGAGATCATCGCATTGCTTTCTAGAGACAGAGACGTACTGGATAGCTGAGCCAAGTGAGCAGATGGCGACACTGTAGTATAATGCCCAAGGCAAACGCCATTTGTCTAGATTTGAGTTTAGGATTGTCATCATGAATAGCCATGCTCAACTCACGAGTCTTCTCTTGACGAATCGGTATTTTGTCGTCCTCATCAAGCTCTTCAAGGTCTTCAAAGCTCTCCGGGTGTTGCGCCACAAGAGCTCCCTTTTGGAAAACAGATATTTTCTCCTCAAGATCATGTTCCTTGCAGAATTCCGTGACTTGTGCCAACAAGTCTGGCTTTGAAATTCCCAACAGAGGGTTGCGAATCCTATGGACTAGTCAGTGAGGTTGATACGAAACAAATAGAGACTGCATCATACTTCGCGTTCACATTGTTGGCGTAGTCAGTTCCCACATTTATGTGGGTGTCAGGTGAGTCTTCGATATGGCCAAAGTCTTCCTTGCCATTCTTGCTGAGCGATGGTGTTGGAGAATTTGACATGGTGCGCCAATATTGGAATAGATGTTAGTATCCCACTCGAAATTGATGACCCAGAGGCCAATACCGGCCATCTTTATACTTGTCTGCGGGGACTTGATAAGTTGGTTATAATCATTCCGAATACAGTTACCGTCCCCGGAATTCGGTACGACTGTCATACCTGCAGGATTGGGGAATGGAATGCGGGGACCCCAGGTTTCTGTATTGCGGGGTCATGGGCTCGTTATCCTAGCGATCATGACTCTTTTCGGTTACCATACCAACAGGAGTTGAATGGGCCTCGTCATCTCCACTTTCGTGACCTGTGCAGGTAACGCTGGGGGGGGATCGAATGGCGTAGATCTATCTGCCGAATGAATGTATGTATAGAGTGGCCCTGCACAGGCACTGGTACAGTATAGTAGTAAAATGAGAGAGAAGTTGTGACCATTGCAGTTTACACGAACGGCAATTGCCATTCACGAAGGCTAGAATGAACCCGACTACCCCGCCCCCCGGTCGTGCCCTGTGTGCTCCATCCTCACGCCCCACTTTACCCCACTTTGCCCTGTGTGCTTCCCTCCCCCTCTTGCTTACCCCACATCGCCCTGTGTGTGACAATCACAGGACTTTACTTTAGTCTTTATCATATAAGGATGCTTTCGATCTGTTGACAGTAACAACCAAAAAGCATCCATTCTCACACATCCTACATCAGTCTATAATAATTCAGAATGGGCAGCAACTCTATCACCTGGCTCGAGAAGCTCGAGGAGCAGCGTACGTTGAAAACAGAGCATTTTTACATGAATGGAAACGCTAATTTTACATAGTAAATGTCGACGTTGATTCTATGGATCCGACATTTGCGAAGAGCCTTCCCTTCAAGCCACACAATCAAACCAGCAACCAGTTGTTGGTGAACGAGCAGATGTCCATCCCAGAGAACAAGGAGTTGTTTCTCAAGGCAGTAAAGGAGCGCAAAGACCAGGGTTGGGAAGGTATTCTCACACGCATTGTATGTTCCCAAGCACTGGAGACAGATTTTGAAGCTAATTTTGCCATGTATAGAGCGTTCTTCTCTGCGCCGAGAACATTGATAACATTCAAGGACGTGTCCTGCTGCAAACATCGCCATTCCACGCATACGACACCGATAAGGTTGTTGAGCATGCCCGCGCATACGCGCGCGAATTCGAGAGCGTTGGAATCTCCAAGGATAGATTTTGCATCAAGATTCCTTGCACTGGCCCTGCCATGAATGCCGGTCCTATTTTGCTTAAAGACGGCATTCGAACACTTGGCACTTCTCTCTTCGGACTGCCGCAAGCAATTGCCTCGAGCCAAGCTGGGTGTCTTTATATCAGCCCCTACTATAACGGTTAGCTTTGATCGAGTTGAAATAATTACAACTTACTAACGAGTTCAACCCAGAGGTGCGCGCCCACGCGGAACTAGCTCTCTGGCCAGATGTCGAGGATCCAGCAACACAGCATACCATGTCTGCAAGAATGATCCAGATACTAGAGACGTACAAACGTCTCTACAAGGAGACAGGCAAGGAGCAACCCATGGTGAAATCCGCCAGGTATGTCGCTGTCTTTATTGACTGTATTATATTCCTAACAACTTTAGTTTCATCTCTGCTAAAGAAGCGATGGCTGCGGGTGAAATGGGTTGCCATCACGCTACCATCTCGTCTGATGTACTCACCAAGCTCGGCAAGCTTAACTATGACAGCAGCAAGCAGCCAGGAGAAGGCGTACCAAAGCCCATGCATCCGTACAAGAGCGCAGGTCCAACCCCAGCTAGACTCGCGAAGATAGCAAAGACAGACCCACTGGCTGCGGCGAACTGGGATGGCAAGTTGGCTAGTACTGATATAGACTACCTTGCAAACAATGGAGCTGAGCTTGAAAAGGCTATCGAAGCGGATCCGGTCACCAAGACACGCCTCTTTGAAGCACTTGATCTTTTCAAGGGCGGCGAATTGCGAAGCAAGGCGGCGATTGAGGAGGCATTGAAACAGTTGTGAGGCAACAGTATAGACCCGTTTCATCATAGCACTTCCTATTTCCTATATAGCATAGAATGGTTAGCATGAGAGTTAGCATTATAAACATCGATCACGTTCATGTCTTACGTAAAAAACAAGGTTGAAAGTTATTGTATAAAGCCAAAGCCACTGTTTTCGGTCCAGGGAGGGTGCTGCTCACGAAATTGTAATAAGGAGGCACTACTGTTGTATAATAACTGTGTTGAACCGTTGTCGCTATCAAAAGTTGGGTCAAATAACATATCCAGCGGCCATTCATTGTCAGGGAGCAAATTGTCTAGAAGTTCGCTATTCAAAGACGTTGGGTTTTCAGTTGCAAGAGAGTTGGGGATGGTCGAGTGGCGCGACGGACTCAGTTGCCTTTGTTGTGTATTAGTCTCGCCAGCGGTATTTGTCGGGAGTGTGTTAAATGGTAGCTGCGTTGCTACGGAATCAGGTAGAGTTGTGGCGGGGGCGTCCATTAAACTGTTTGGCTCCGTTAATGGAAAATTAGTTGGATTGTCTAACACATTAGCAAAGTCAAAGTTATCTGCTTGAGTTACGAAATAATCGATTTCTCGACTCTGCTCGCCCTCAACATCGTCGCATGGCCCATTGTCACCAAACCCACTAGGAAATGCGCCGAATTCCTCCTGCTCTACATCCATAAGCTCCAGAAGCGCCTTTGTTGTTACGTGGTGTGGTAGTTGCTGGGTCTCTCCTGGCACGTGAGGATACTGGCGGGCGTTCAGTTGCGTAATAAGTGAATTGTAATCCGCAAGAAGGTTGCGGATTTCGCTAGCAGCAGCAAGGCGAATCGCACGCTGCTCATTGAGATACGAAATGCTCTCGTTGATAATGAGGGATTTGGAAAGGCGACGGGCATGGGCCAAAGGTGGAAGGAGGCGTGCAAGTTCCTATGTGAGCACTTAGAAAAAAGCTATTAAAACACCCGATATATCACCCAGTGAAAGCCATTAAGACTACTACACTGTGCTTGAAGGATATATTCATCTTGCTAATATAACCGTGTTGATGTATATGTGGCCCTCACTAAATGTTAAGCCGGCAGGTGTAAGGCTCAAGCAGGGTAGGAACAGATCACGGGGTAGTCTTGAAACCTACAAGAAAGCTTTGATTAAGCGCTTCGCGCCTTTGCTTCTCAATAAAACGATGTGAGGCTCGATCCTCGGAAGTAAAAGCCCGTATCCGTTTCTTGGACTTTCGTTTCGCATCTGCTGAGATGTGCGGTTGGCCCGATATGCCAGATCTGCCCGCAATCCCCGGTACATCATTGATTATAGCCATCATAGTGCCGTGTAATTGTCCAAAGCAATTTAAATCGGGCTCGTTAATACTTCTTGGAGAATATGAGATAGAGTTTGAGATCTAGTTTCGGTAACCTGTAAAGAGTTGACATTGATATTGTCGGACAGGTTCCGAAAGTAGCAAGTCGCGATTTAGACAGGCCTTCCCCGCACTTTCCTAGTGTATAAACTAGGAGTAAGTCACTCCGAGATGGTACCTGTACATCACGTGAGAGCAATCTGAGAATGGACCTACCAACTGTAGGTCCATTCTAGATTGCTCTCACGTACCAAGTACCAGGGCGAGTCCGGCTCCCGGGTGCCTTGCCTCGGTTTGGCCAGTGGTTATCTTTGGCTGCCATAAGTACAGTCACAGTTGAGCTCCAACTCCTTAGAACCATCAGGTGTTGGAGTTCCCCCAAAGTCGACAGATAATGTACATACATGGACCCGAATACGGTGTAGTGATTTTATACTGTATTTTTGTGAGATTTCCTGCTCCAGTGCGTCAAGAGATCGCTTTCGCTGAGAATGGTCATAAATACTACAGATCGCATCTTTTTTTGAACATACACTACGAATGCTAGCTAGTCTTTCGATGGTGCTGTATACTCGCTCGTCGGAATTCAAAGTATAGCAGCCAGTGAGGTGTGCAAGATAAAGGTATTTTTTGATGGTTTTCAGTTTCCCTATAATGTGTCAGCCAACTCTGCCTCCGTAGCCTCTATGAACGGCAGATCCGAGGTTTCATTCAACGCCATCCAAGTTTATGTATATCGAGAGCCGGTGGAAAAGATGAGATCTCCACGTAGATGTCTGTGTGGCAGAGAGAGGCATCATTCCACTCGTGCCATTTTGTGACGACCATGGCGCTCCTTCCCACCAGGAGCTCCGTACAACTCGCTGCCAAGCGTGCAGTACGGGGAGCTTCAAGAAGGCTTACCTCAATGAGGGCAGAACTTTATAGCCCGTTCAAACATAGTTATTGGGTTCATCGTCTGTTATCTATCTTCTACGTCGGTTTCCTACGTATGTCAGTGCCCATTAACCCATTTTCATCACATCGATAAGTCCATACCGCAATCCAAGACTCTTCCAAATAAAGCCCTCTGCCCATTTATAAATGCCTTTGCCTATTGCGCCAACCAACTCGGTAATGGCATTAGGAGACTGGAAGCCTCTGGGATCTATGATCGGAGGGGGCGGCATTTGGAGAGCGCTGCTCTCTGATCCAGAAGTGATAAATAGTGATCTTGGATGTCTGGCGATGATTATTATCTTGCGGCGTGGTTGGTAGGTGATGGATATTTTACTGATATACGGGAAGGACAGCAGTTTATCTCAAAATAAAATCACACTGCAACTATAACTATGGCGGGGTTTTTAGTGAAGCTTTAATATTCGCCGGCGTCAAGGTCCATTCCACCGGCCATTTATCGGTTTATATCGTAGTGCAGGCTCTGATTGGTCAGTCAGATTTGCCAGTTGTGTGTGTATCTGCCCCATCCATCCATCCATCTATCCACCACGGTTACGTTACCCCACTTCCATCGCGCCTTATCTACTTTGCATTTAAAAGAGTCAGGCGGCCACTTCTAAGACAGACATTTCATCTCTTTTCAACATATATCCTACTTTTGGAGTATTGGGACCGATAGAACCTAACGCTTTAGTAACAGTTATCCAGTCTCAACCTAAACCCCCTAAAGTCTTCTGTGTATATTTTTAGCCTTTCTCAAACCTCGCTCTAGTGTCAAGTACAACAAATACATCATGGGATCACAACCTTCGAGGCCGTCGCATGACGACTATACCGAGAAGCAAGCCGTTGAGCAGATGCGACAGCTAGCTCTTGCTGCACCGGGGGATAGAGGAAATTTGGAGGCTGGTGGGAACGAAAAACAGCGACCGAAATACGTCGCAAATGGGACATCAAGTCTCTCGATCGGAGATGTTTGGGAGTGGCAGGAGAAACTAATGGATGACCCAAAGAACCGGTATGCACACTATAATATATGACTCATCTTAGCTATGGGATCATAGTGCACTTTGCTAACGAGTCTTTAGGCTGGCACTTTCAGCACTAAGCGCCGCGGACCCCAAGACGGTGCTCCAGAATCGCAACGTCCTCACCGAAAACCAACACATCTTCAGCGTGAAAATCCCATTCGAAGGCGCGCCGATCACAAACCAGAATTCTTCGGGGCGATGCTGGATCTTTGCCGCTACAAATGTCTTTCGTGTGGCACTGATGAAGCGCCACAATCTCGAGGCGTTCGAGCTCAGCCAGTCCTATCTCTTCTTCTGGGATAAGCTCGAGAAGGCCAACTGGTTCCTGGAGCAGATCCTTGACACAGCTGATGAAGATGTCGAGGGTCGCCTTGTGCAGCGCCTCTTGCAGTCTCCGGTCGGCGATGGCGGACAGTGGGATATGATTGTCAACCTTGTCAACAAGTACGGACTCGTCCCTCAAGTTCTCTATCCCGATAGCTTCAACGCCTCCCACTCCGGTACCATCAACAATCTCCTCACCACCAAGCTTCGCGAAAACGCCCTAACTCTTCGCTCCCTTGCTGCCACCTCCTCCCTCTCCGCCATCCGTTCCGCAAAGGCCAAAATGATGCGCGAAGTCCAACTCATCCTGACCCTCACCCTCGGCCCGCCCCCCTCCCCATCCTCAGAATTCACCTGGCAATACCTGGATGCCAGCGGCGCCGCTCAGACACTCACAACCACTCCCCTAGCATTTGCCGCTGAACTCTCCTCTACCCCCTCCGTCCGTACAATCGGCGTCGACGTCAACTCCATGTTCAGTCTCGTCAACGACCCCCGCAACGCGCCAAACACACTCCTCACCGTTTCGCGCTTGGGTAACGTAGTCGGTACCACATCCCGCCCAGTAACTTACGTCAATGTCACCATGACCACCATGAAAGCGGCCTGTATCGCCATGCTGCGCGCCGACATCCCCGTTTTCTTCGGCTGCGACGTCGGGCAATCCTCCGAACGCGCACGCGGAGTCATGGCTACCGGTCTTGTTGACTTCGAGCTAGGCTTTAATGTTAAGCTCGGCTTGACCAAGCGCGATCGCATTCTGGCCGGGGAGAGTAAGATGACGCATGCGATGGTGTTGACGGCTGTGCATCTGGATGCCGACGGCAAGAGTGTGAGGTGGCGCGTGCAGAATTCTTGGGGAGAGGGGTCAGGCGATAAGGGGTGGTTTGTTATGAGTGATGAGTGGATGGATGAGTTTACGTACCAGGCAGTTGTGGATCCAAGGTTTGTGAGTAAGGAGATAAGGGAGGTGTTGAAGCAGGACCCGAAGGTGTTGCCACTTTGGGATCCAATGGGTGAGCTGGCTTGAATTGCTGGCGACGTTGGTGTGAGGCTGGGAAGCTCACAGATAAGTGGATGATGAGACGACTTAAGAGGCGGATATTTGGTGTCTTGAAGTCTCGGGAAGAAAGATTGGATAGGAAGCATGGATATTCATATCTCATATCAGTACCGTTCTAGCATTCCCGTTCCCAGTTACTGCGTAACACCCCCCCTCCCTCCAGCCCCTCACAAACATATCAATCCCCGCCTCAACAAGCCTAGACAATATATACTACTCAATCCCCACATATATATCCGAATTTCCGCTGCTTTGATATCCTTCTGTGGCCAAAATCTGGAAATTGTGACTGCCTATGTCCATATCAAAACTAGCCCAGGCATTGAAATGGTTTTGCATGTTGACAGATCCGCTAACACGCTTCTCTTGACGAACGGACCAATATCGCCGTAAGATCGACTCGCCGTCAATAGGGGCCTGGTTAACGCGTGTAGTGAAGTAGACTTTGTAGTTGGCGCCGTCTGAGTCGAAACTACCTTTATATTGAGCTGCGCTGCCAGGATCATATGTGCCAAAGCTCTCTACAACATAGTACTCCACAAGCGGATTGCGCGTCCAGCCATAGACAGAAAGGTAGGCGTTGCCTGAGGAGTTGAAGGTACCAGAATAGTTAATAGTTCTGCAGATAAATGTCATTGATGAAAACAGGGTATGTTTTTCGAGGGAAAGACTAACCGTCCATTGCCAGGGTTCCAGCCTATTCCACCATAAAAGTTACCGACGTCTTTCCAGATCGTAGAGTAGCTGCTATCCTCGCCCATAGTATATGTAGCAGACCCGATCCCATCCGACCACCATGAGTAAAAGTATCCATTGTGGTAACCTTCCGAGTTAGGAGTGGACCGCTTCTCGAGAACCTCTGTTGGATTTCCAACATTCCTCTCCTCAGAGAGGTCAAAGGGTGTAGCGAGAACCCCAGCGATGGCAGTTAGAGTAACGAAAACCGTTTGGGACAAAATCATATTAAAGAGATCAATGATGAGTTCTGTATAGTTAGTGAGGGGTGGATGTCCTATGGTCGATGATGATCATGAGCAGCGTCGTGCTTTATGCTCTTTATATATTGGATATGGCTTATATTATCCAAACAAAACAACAAACTATTTTTCTCAGGCTGATTTCTATTAAGCATATTCTCATATTGCCGGCTTTATTGTTTGGCTGTAAACATCAGGCTAAATAAAGGCTCTGTTCGCGGGGTCGGAAGGCGCCTTTTGGGCCAGGAATATCTGGGGCCATTCTTGGGGCCAAGAGACTCAATTGGGTGGTTTATATAAAAGAATCTGCTGTCATACAACTATAGACTCGATAGCATTGCATATCCCGCTCGATCCGACACACGCAGAGTCGAAGAACAGGTTCTTTTGCCCGTACCCCCACATATCCACCAGCACGTGGTGGGGTTGGTTCTCCAGATTTCCCGTCTCATTCACTTCTGCTAACAATATTCTTCACCTCTGGTACAGCTGCCACTAATATATCCAGTATCTCCTTCCATACTTCTGCCTGAATATTCTTTCCAGCGCTATTAGTGATATTCTTGCTAGCGGACCTAAAAGTATTGTCAGAAGGCTTCAAGTTTCCAAGGGTATAACATACTTGGCATAGTCGGCATCACTAATAAAAGTCGTCACAAACTTCCCATTCTCGACAGGGGTTGTAGTTGTTGCAAGAACGAGTGCTTTGGCCCCCTCTTCGGGACTAAGAGATCGGAGGGTGAAGAGTGCCACTAAACCTTGATGGAATACACTGAGACTCTCAAAGTGTCGGGCAAGGCCAGTCTTCACAGGTCCGGGGCAAACGGTATTGATGATTGGGGAGGCTCTGCGAGCTGTCAGTAACAAGTCAATCGGTCAAGCAGTCAACTCCTCATCGAATAGACGACATACCCCCCATCTGCAGTTTCTGCTAGCTTCGCGATTTCTAAAGCTGCATAGTGTAATAGAAGTTTCGAGATTTGGTAAGATCCCCGAGTCGGCTGGTAGTTGTTTTCATCATTCCAATATTTCAAGACCTGGTGCTTCGGGAAGCTGCTTGCGAGAATGTCAATGTCTCTGTGGCCAGACGAACCTACAATGGTCAAATGCTGCCTTCCACGCTGTATACTTCGCATCCATGGTAGCAGTAGCAGTGATAGCAGTGTTGTAGACAGTGTGTTGACTTGCAGATCGGACTCCCATCCGTCGGGGGATTTGATATATGTGACTTCGATACAGCCAGCATTGAGGAGCACGATATCAATACTTTTTACGTCTTTTTTGAGACCATCGACAAAGTCCTTGACGGATGCAAAAGTGTTCATGTCAAAGATACGGACTTGGACGATCCCTTTCTTGCCTGTAATTGACTCGATCGTTTCCCTTGCTTCGGCACCCCGGGCAGCATTTCGAGTTGTGATGATCACTGTCGACGCCCCGCGTTGGACATAATGTATAGCTGCTGCGAGTCCAAGCCCGCTATTGCCGCCCGTGATTAGTATAGCCTGTCCTGAGAAAGAAAGAGACTCCGGCAGATCTGCGACCTTGACTGCACGGGGTATTATACGCATAGCGAAAACCTGCTACAATAGACAAATCAACCAGTTCGCGGCTAAAGAAAGCCATCACTCTTACCTGCTTTATATAAGCAGATTCAAAAGCATTTCCTGGTGTCGGACCAGTGCGAAGGCGCCGAAGGCGCCGAATGTGATAAATAGTGACAAATCATTCCCAAATCTCGTTATCCCGAATCTCGTAATCAATTGAGATCCTTCAGAGATCCCTCTCCTCTTTTTGAATGGTTACGCTAACTGTGTCGAGAACAAGCTTTGTAATCTTTTATACCAGGGATAGAGTGGGGCCTATTAAAGTTTGTCTGCTTGGGGTTATAGTTATCCTGAGGCTGCAGTTAGCCATACGTCGAAGAAATATATATCATCTACAAGTTTGACAAGGGAAACTATAAAGGACCGTAGGTTGGCACTCCAAGTATGGCTGAATTGGGCAGTTGTATCCCAAGCTAGGAGCAACGTAAGCTCTCACGCCATAAATGTGGAGAAAAGATTGCTCGATACCATGGGATAATGTTACAACTATATCCGTAGAATTACCTCAGTCGCGGATAAAGAGGAGAGTTCTGTGGTTTTATCAGGTTTTAGCAAGTAATTGTCTTGTTATGAAGCAAGGTTGAATTTTGACGGGATTTTCCCAGGGTATTCAGCGGTTTAAATCAGTGATCAGTGATTAGAATTATACGTAGCAGACCCGCTATCTCTTTCAAAGTTTATCCAGGCGCCAACGAGCTAAACGAATCAGGCTATGACACTTTAGTAGGAGATATGTATACTCCTATCTGCACTCGCTTGGATTCGGCCTGGTAGATGGCTCCTACATATATCGAGTTCATACATTACAGATATCACATCCACTCATCCCTCTGCTCCATTCGCTATTCGAGCTCAAAATTCGAAATTGAAAGTAGCAGCCCCTGTCCCCACGCCCCCACACCTCCTTTTCCACTCCTACAACGTACAGCCACCGCACATCTTTTTAAACAGGTCCTTCTACCAGTGCAACAAGTCGTGACGACGGTATGGGCTGAAAGACACATGGACAACCTCTAAAGGTGGTGCTTGTTTGGAAGCTGACAGAACACGACCAACAAGTGGTTGCCGGCTATCTAGATTGTAGGACGAAAGGGCGAGATAAAGGGCTCGTTCAACGCCGACGGGGGTTGGAAGCATTGGCAACAGGAAAGGTAGCGATGATAGGAGGAAGGGGCGGTGATAAATTCGTGGTGGTGGTAAAAGGAGCGCCTAGGTTGGTTTGTAGAAAGGCTCTATCAACAAGACGCTCCTTTGTTGCAAGAGTCGTGCTGATAACAACAATTTGGGATATTTATAATGCCAGGCACAGGGCAATAATTGGTCCAAAGCCCTCTAATAGGGGTATGAGAATCCAATTTATAGTTTCTTCACAAATCCAGCAGGATGAGACATATTTCGTTATTTGATCTCGTAAGTGTGTCCCGTACATAGAACTCCATATATATCAAATATCCCACCCAGCCATTCCATACCATCCCTTTCCCGCTATCCGCCATATAAACTCCAAAATTCAAACCAAACTCATGCCCACACCTACTCCACCTCACCATACCCTCTTCCTCGGCCTATAGACCTTATTGAAATCCACATCCTCCCCATCCCCTTCTGTCCGTATCTGCGCCTTGATCCTCCTCCGTCTCGCCGCCCGCGATAACAGCTCCATCGGTATACTCTCGTCGTCCTCCTCTACCTCTTCCAACTCCTCCCCGCGCACCCGCGCGATCCATCGGTGAATCATCTTATTCGCTGTGTTGACGACTCCACCGCCGCGCTTAGGGGGGGTGGGGCTACTAGAGGACGGAAGGTAGGAGGTTAGGAAGGCGAGGTAGTTGCTTTGAAGGGTGGTTGTTATTTCGATGGTGTTTGTATCGCGGGGGGAGAGGTTGGGGAGGGGTGAAGGCGCATCGTGCGAAGGGGGGGTGTAGAAGTGGGTGTCGGAGGCGATGGAGGGGTGGGAGGGGCGGATGGCGGCGCGGAGGTTGGTGAGGGTTTTTTGTTGGAGGACGTAGCCCGAGAGAAAGAGGGCGAGAGTAAAGAAGAAGACTAGAGGGTGTTAGATGGGGGCTAAGTGTGGAAAGGTGAAGACATACTAGTGACCGTGGAGAAGAAGATGGAGACTTGGGATTGGGTTAGGAGCATTGTGGGTGGTGAGTGGTGGTCAGAGTGAGGATGCGATGGTAAAGTATTTGAGAGATGTGTGTGTGCTTTAAGGACGATGCATAATTGTATTTGGGTGCAGTTAGCTCTGTTTGCCACGGTCGACGTCGTGGTATGGCCAGGGACCAGGGTGAAGTCGTACGTAAGACTGGGCGACGTAAATAAAAGGCGTTGGTGGGGCGACAATCGATATCAGCCTTGTCGTCCCAACTTTTGCGATGGCCTCGAGGAAACACTTCTCATCCAAACCGCTCCAATTCAACAGCTTTTGTAGTATACTCCATTATAGCACAATTACGATGCCCTACACCAATATCTCGAACTAATCCGACTCCAATTATACCACACCAAACCCTGTACGACTGCCCACCACTGACAGCGCCACGAGCTCCTCCATCATCACCCTCGCCACGCCCCAAACTCCTCCACCTCCTCCACACACCACAAATATGTCCGGCCACCACCGCGCTGACGAAAAGCGCTTCCTCGACGAGCGCGGCTCCTCAGCCCCGCTTGCCCCAAACGGCCTCAACCCCGCCACCATCTTCGAGAAGCCAGTGCGCGAACGCATCATCGACTGCTACTTCTGGAAAGACCAGTGCTTCGCGCTGAACGAAGCCGACATCGTGAGCCGCGTGGTCGAACACGTTCAATTCGTCGCTGGGACATACGGGGACTCACAGCGTCCGTCGCCGTTCCTGTGTCTGGCGTTCAAGCTGCTCCAGCTGGGGCCTGGGGATGACATCCTGAAGGAGTACCTGGGGTATGGAGGCGAGCGCTTCAAGTATCTGAGGGCGCTGGCATGTTTTTACGTGAGGTTGACGAGGCCGGCGAAGGAGGTATATGAGACGCTGGAGCCGTTTTTGGAGGATGGGAGGAAACTAAGGAGGAGGGGGAGGCAGGGGACGAGCTTGACATTTGTGGATCAGTTTGTGGATGAGCTGTTGACGAAGGAGAGGATATGTGCGACGAGTCTGTGGAAGATGCCGAAGAGGGAGGTGCTGGAGGATTTGGAGGTATTGGAGCCGCGGGTTAGTCCGTTAGGTGATATTGACGAATTGTTGGAGGAGGATGTAGTCATGGTGGAGGGTGAGAACGGAAGGCCCGAGAGTAATATGGAAGAGGGTAGCGAGGATGGGGAGGCAAGGAGCCCTGGGGAAAATATTAGGAGAGAGATGAGTACTGAAAGTAATACGAGGGGAAGGAGCAGTAGGGAAGAGGATGAAAGGAGCGGGAAAGGTGACTGAGATAATATGTAAATGAAAGAAAATATTACAGAAAATAAATACATCTATAGTTATTGATTTACGACAATTTCTTGATATGATTCTAAGAAATTCCGTAATTAATGAAATTAATTCGTAAGTTATTTATTGTTGGTATATTAATTTAATTTATTTGGGAAACATTCAAATTCATCCAATACTGAACATACTAATTCGAATTCTCAAAAACTCATTTATTGCTCTCTATGCTACATACTGTCCAACTCCAGCTCGATATAATATACCCACAGCGGTACTACAAATCAAGAAGAAAGCAATGCTGTCCTCTTAGATCCATGTCAACTGTTGTATCAAAGCAATATCTGAACCAAGAGACCGCGAAAATATCAAATCCCTAATGCTGCAGCCAAATTTCCACGATTTCATCGCCATCATTACATCTGGGCCTTTACTCTCATCTCATCTATTGAGACTATCGCTTACAATCTGGAGCCGTGAATGACCTTCATGTCAACGGCGAGCTCACGACCTTGGTCGTTAAGAACAAGGACGCGGACGGAGCCACGGCCGCTCTCGAAGGCATCGTTAAGACGAGCCCAGAGGTTGGACTGGTCAATAACTGGCAGAGACTGCTTGACATCACCCTGGAAATATTGTTAGTATGATTCTATTACTGGCATAAGTGGGATTACTCACGGTCTCGGTCATGGCGACAACAGTGCCGTCGTTCAGGTCAAGGACTCTGTACTGCTTTAGGACAGGGCCGAGGACGGTCTGGACAACAACAGATGGGGATGGGCTGGAGATGAACGAAGAGTCCTCGTGCAGCTGCTTGGTGAAGAGGTCAACACCGAGGAAGCGGTGCTGGCCAGTGGCAGGGGATGTGGTGATCTTGATGACCTGGCTGGCACGTCCCTGGAGGATCACGATGTCGCCAATGCGGACGTGGTTGGTTGGGATAGTGATGGTGTTGGGCACACCGCCACCCTGGACCGACACGGAGCGGGGAGCTTGGCTGCTGCCACCGCTGGTGGTCGAGGTAATCTCTACATCAATCTCAGGGTTGTGGTGGTGGTGGCTGCCGTGCACAATACGGTCGGCGACACGGTGGAGACCGTTGCGGAAAGAGTGGTAGTGACCTTGGCTGGAAGTTAGTTTGGAAGAAGACTATATGTGAAGAATTGCCACGTACCAGCCTCATCGTAGTAACCCATGTTGTCGTTGATGATAACCTTTGAAGGCTGAACAGAGGATTCGATGCTAACGCGTTCTTGGAAGTTGGGTTGGTAGCGAGTACGGTATTGACGCTCGGCAATATCGATTGTCGAGTTCAAGTTGTTATCGGAGTGGTACTGGCTCAGTGGCTGCTGGAACTGCTGAGTTGCTGGCTGGTACTGTTGGGTTGCCTGGAACTGTTGAGCTGCTGGCTGGTACTGCTGAGTTGCCTGGAACTGTTGAGTTGCCTGGAACTGCTGCGTCTGTTCTTGGTGACGATGAGGAAGCTCGACGTCAATGTGGGTGGTGGAGTGCTCCTGAGTAGGTCTGGATATTCAGGTCAGTAAGAGCGTTGGATGACATTGGGTCGATAATAGGGGCTCTGAACTAACCTGCGGAAAAGGCTGGGACGGTGGTGGTGGTGGCGGTCTTCCTTTACGTTGATGTGAACCTTTTCCTCTGTGCGTTGCTCTTGTTCCTGGGGAGGAAGGCTGGCTGTGAAAGAAGAAGATTGATGACCGTCCCGTCCGGCGGAGCTCTGTTTTAGAGCTGGAAGCTGGATCTCACCCTCGACGTGAGTTTCTTCGACTTTGCTAGGGGCGGCGACGTTTCTGTACGTCGACGGGAAGATGCTGAAGGGGATCGGAACACGGGCGTCAAAGTCCAGATTGCCGGCTCTTTGGCGCGAGAGATCACTTCTCGAATGCCTTCCGAGTAACGAAAGGTATACAAGAAGGGGCCTCTTGCTTCACTTGGGGAAGAAGGGAGGGAAGAGAGCGTCTAATAAACGCTTCTTAACTCGTAGTCTTCTTTGAAGTGGAGAGAGGATGGGGTGGTAGTGCAGGAAGATTGTGTAAGAATTGTTGAGGAAGATGAGTTGATGAGGAATGAATGGAAGAGGAAGAGGAAAGATTCGTGGCAGATTGTGGAGGTCGGGGTCAATAAATTGTATGGGGGTTGTTTGTTTGGGTGTCAACAAAGCTAACGTAGGCGAGGTCTCAGACAGCCACCACTTTTCCCAAGTGGGATCGACAATATTTGCCTTGAGCTGAACTTGCACTGTGGCCCAATAATAATTGAACTTTGAGTGGATTTACGGAATTGTCACATAATGGGCGTTTAACATTGGTTGTCGGGGCAGTCTTGGATTGCCAGGAGTTCCTTGGAAGGGATGGGGAAAGAGTGTAAACAATACGAGCAAGAGGCCGGTACACAGCCGGGTAACCACCACATTGCAACTGTACTCCGTTCACACGCATGTGCATGGGCTTGGAGCTATCGGAAAAGTCTCAATTGAGAGTCAAATCCTGCCATCTATTTTCCTGCTCCCAGCCTCATTTTGATCTTGATGCCATGCCATTAATTGCGGTGGTTGGGTGTCGGTGAGGCTCCTGCCACCAGCACGCGTGGACAGCATCCATTGGGCTCGCCGCGCCAGCAAAGTAAACATCTCCTGTCTCCTGCATATCCCAACCCCCCAAAACCTGCAAACCCCCAACACCAACCCCGTTGTTTCCCTCACTGCATAATAAGTGACATGTGAAAGGATTAACAAAAACACAAACCCTGGAAATCCCCTGGATCTCGCCATTCATAGACCCTCGAGGATCCACCCGGCTTGAGACCGAAAGTACCTTGATGGCACTCTGTCCCGAGGCATGTCCTAAAAAGGAGTAAGTACTCGTCACCATCATGTATCCATAGCAACCACGATGCCAAGGCGCCGGAATGTCGGAGTCCGCGGCAACGGACAATTTGCTAATTTTATCGCGGAGCGGGTGAATGTTTCTCCTGAGTGTTGGTCCAAGCTGGATAGGAGATGGCATGTGGCGTAAGAAGGCACCATACATACCCGTAGTATGGTCGGAGTTGAGGAGCTAAATGCTCTATTCTAGCTTCCTCTCTTTGAATTCGAGGCTAGAATATCTAGTCGAGTATCTCAAATGTGGACGAAGTGAAGTAACCTGATCGCGGGGCAAGACGATACAGTCACACACACACACACATGGTCTAAGTTCACCTTGCATCGTACGGTAAGGGGTTTCTGGTTTGGACCGGAGACCTCAACTAGCTTGTGTAGATGGGAGTAAGGAACTGGTGGTAGTGCATCTATAGTGGTTTGTGACTTTCATTTATGGTCATCGTTTTCCTCTTCCCCTCTCGAATTTCCAATATCGAAGTCAGAATCTTATGAGGTCAGTTCACGTTCGTCGAGTTCAAAGAGTCAAAGTTGCCTTGTGCCAAGTCGGCCCATATACAGTTTTATAAGAAGACAAGACAGTCGCTAGACTTCAGTTGGAACTTGTAGCCCCGAGGTAAGTGCTCTCGCGTACAAGGCATTGAAGCCTCGGGCGTTGACTCCCATAGAATGTTTTTCCTCTCGTTTTCACAAAGCCTATTGGCTACTGGTGTCATATTCTGGCTCGTCTACCTGGGCGCAGATGTTATTGGTGGGCTTCGAAAAACTCCCGTTGTAGACCCGATCGCATCGTTGTGCTTCTTCGGGGCAGTTGCAGCGTCATTTCTTGCTGGAGCGGTATACGGCCACGAAGCCGAGCATGAAAAGGCTCAGCGCGGGAGGAAACTCCACGAAGGTTATACAGTGCAGCCACCGTTTGGCTCTGGGAAGGACAAAAAGGATCAATTCTTTGGGGAATTATGTTGATGTGGGGTACTACAATGTCTCAATGCGGACACGGCGTCTCAGTTTGGCTACTGAAAAGATAATTCTTATTCATGTTCATGTATTGGGCAAAGTGTCTTATTGAACTTATTCTCTATTGTATTATATGCTCTATTGAACACCTTTCAGTTATTGGTTAATTCAGGGTCAGTGACTGAGAACAATAGTTATTGTGCCAGTTATCTGGGAAGGCAAACTTGCGGTCAGTCGCTGAGAACAATAGCCATTGGGCAAGTTATCAGGAAAAAAACAAACTCGTGATCAGTGACCGAGAACAATTGCCATTATGCAAGTTATTTAGGGAAGGCAAACTCGGGGTTAGTGACCGAGAACAATAGTTATTGTGTGGCTATCTAGAAAGGTAAACTCGTGGTTAGTAACTGAGACCAATAGCTATTGTGTTGATTATCCAGCATAACAACCAAGCTAAACTCTTTGCCTTACTATTGTCATGTCTATTGAGGCCTATTTTCACTACCGCTACTATGAGTGACAATACGACTCAGAAGTGCTGATAGAAACTGAGGTGAATCTCCCGAATATTTGGCCCCTTACTTTTACACTCCCACTTTTCAATCGACTTCTTCATTAACTAACATCACAAAAATCAACATTCATCATCGCCATGTCGAGTCCCTCACAAGATAACACCGGAGAAGAGGAACTCTCTGATCTCGATGTTGAAATCCTCGCCATGTTCAGCCCAGAACAACCTAACACGGGAGAAGAGAACGATCCAAATATCGATCCTGAAATTCTCGCCATGCTCGAGGAGGCCAACCAAGCCTTCAAGGAAGGCCTCGAGGAACAGGAAGCTTATAACCGGGAGTTGCAGGAAGACCTAGATTTTGACGCTACACTTGACCAGGAGTTTGAGCAGGCCTTTGCGATCCTGGATGAAGAAGACCCTGGTTGGGACGACCCGACTTGGTCGGATCATTCTGGAGCGAATTCCGTGGAATCCGTCCGCAGTTATGGCTTTGGATCCCTCCCGGACGAGTACCGGAACAATGATGATGACGCTAGATCTGAAGGGTCCGACCTGTCGTTATTCCGCGAGAAGATCCCTCCAGTTGGCAGTCGCCCAATCCTGAAGCCAAAGACTCGTGTCAGGGCTACGCCGGCGGAGAAGGCCGCCTCTGCAATGATGCCATTTACTGTCAGCAACCCAGCGACTATTCCGGCCATGTTTTTTCCCTCGAATCCCACTTGGGGTGGGGCACCAATTCCCTCGTCTAGCCAGCAGACCCTCACATTCATGGGTGCGACAACCTCAGTCCCGGTTCTCTCAGACACTGCCAACATGGAACTGGTCAACAATATGGGCGTCACCAACACGCCTTCGTCAAACTCCAAAGATAATGAACTAGTGGATATGGCAATGCAAGAGCTCAATACCGCCAGACATGAAATAGCCGCTGCTGGGGTGCACAGAGCTGCTCTAGAGGCTGATATCAGAAGACTGGAGGAGGACCGCAAAGACATGGGCCTGAGAGTTGCGGATCTAGAAAAACGACTTTCTGAGAAACTGGACTCGGCTGCCCGAGCTCAACAGGCTGTGACAAACGAGTTACAGATCTGCCGCAATGCGCTTGCCGCATCACAGCAGTCCTGCAACGCCATGAACAAAGAGAATGGCGACCTCAGGCGCAAGATCTCCGATCTTGACAATGCAACGAGCAACCTCGACAAAGAAGGCAACGAAATTCGGCACCGAGTCTCCGAGCTCACAAATCAAATCGCCTTTGTCAACAGAGAGCTGGACAGCCGCACCCGGGAGCGAGATTTCGCAGTACAAAAGCTCGGCGAAGCCCAGTTTAATATCGACCAAATGGTTGCCGCAAACAGCAACCATCTCCAACAGATCGCAACTATGGAGAGCAACGCTGCAGCCAAGGATATCGACCTCAAGAACTTTCAAAGCATCGCCAAAGCTAGGAATCGCGAGGTCCAGAACCTTCAAAGCATCGCAGAGGCCAAGGATCGCGAGGTTCAAAACCTTCAAAGCATCGCCGAGGCCAAGAATCGCGAGGTCCAAAACCTTCAAAGCATCGCCGAGGCCAAGGATCTCGAGGCCCAGAATCTCAAAAACATCGCTGAAGCCAAGGACCGCGAGGTTCAGAACCTTACAAGTATCGCTGAGGCCAAGGAGCTTGAGGTCAAGAACTTTATGATGGCCTTAACAAAGTCAGAAACCGAGAAGCAGCATCTGGAACTTAAATCAAAAGAAAAAGAAGATATTCTCGAAGGCGATGGGGGAGAGCCCGAAAAGGCACTGTCCAAGACTGAGCAATCTTGGAGAGACAAATATGATGCAGCTGAAAAGAACTTGGCTGCAGCAGAGAGACATGCCGAAGCTTACGAACAAGACTACTACGATATGAAGAAGCAATGCAATGTCGCCCATACTACAGTCTCCCGGCTTACAGATACCATTGCTAAAATGAAGGTTGTGGCACAAGAAAAGGAAGCCATGATCTCTGAGCTCACACTGAAGGGCACAGAATTCTCTAAGGACTTCGAAAAGTTAAAATTTTCCACCGATACTGAAAGAAAAAACTATTACATCGAAATGGATAAGCTGAAAAAAAGTTATACCTCTATCAAAGGCGAGAACGAATACATTGACGACCTTCTTAGCAAAGTCAATCTTGAATGCACCTCACTCAACGGACTCGCAACCCGGAACAAGAGGAAAATCCAGGAGCTTGAAGAGGCATTGGAGAACGAGGCTGCCACGATTGCCAGTCTTCAGGAACAGGTGAAAAAAGAACGCAACAGCTCCGATGATGCGTTGCATGTTTCACGTATCGCTGCCCTTCACAGGGTCCAACGCACCCATGGATTTCCGCGTCCCCCGCGCGATAATGGCAGACCCCGGATTCCTACACTGGAAGAGCAGTTGGCTGCCTGGAGGGAGGATGATGGAAGCTCCGCGAGGTTTATGGAAGATCACCGTCGTGCGCTCAAGGAAAAACCTATGACGCCTTACAAGCCAATTAAAAAAACTACGTCGATGGAAGGATCTGAGGAATCTCCTACTCCATCTCACAAGAAGACTCCCAGTGTGTCCACGGTCTCTTCGGTTACTGGAGTTGATCTTTACGAAGAGACTACGAGCAACTTCGACGATACCTCCGTCACGGCCGTTGAGCTATCTGTCTACAGCAACGAAACCATCAGCGAACCCGGAGATATCTCTGATACCGAAAATGAACCACGAAAGTCTTCCAACGACTATCTTAACATACCCATGTATCTCACCCCCATTGCGTACGAACCAGAGCAAGAAGTCCAATATGTCCAAAAAGTTGTCTATGTCGACAAAGAAGTCATCGTCAACAAGATTGTTGAACACACTGTTCACCAAGTTCGTAGCCCTATCTGGGCCTTTTTGTACGTCTACATCGACCTGTGGATGATTTTCGCACACCACTACCCGGATTTCGCGGCATCAATCGCACAATTTCACCCAGCAAACATTGCTGACGGCCTTTCCTCAACCGTTGTCTCCAAAATCAGTGGCCGCACTCGCATCGACACCATTTTCTCCAGGCTTGCCACCATCGGACTCACGAACATTGACATCAAATCCAAGACCAAGGAACCAACCGTGATAGATATCGAATCTCAAGCTGGGGACCTCACCAAAGTAGGCTCTGAGCCCGACACTGGTCCCACGGTCACACACAAGCTCCCATCGCTGTGGCCAAATCTCATCACAGCCCTCCTACAGATTCTCACAATCTACATCGTCTACAAAAGCTTCATCATCTTCAGCCAGCGCCACGTCTGGCTCTCCGCCAACGAAGTCACCCGCAGTGCGGTTGCGCGATTCTGGGGACGTGAGGCTGGGTCCTTTTACGTTGCTATGGGGCCTAGTAATTGGTACGTGCTTAAGAGGCTTTGTTTCTGGCTTATTCAGGGCACGGGATACTCCTACGCACTTCCGGGATAGAGAGGTGGGATTGCTGGATGCGGGAGGTTTGTTTTCTTTGTTTTTCTGAGACGGGAGAAACTTAAAGTTGGGAATAGTGGGCAGTTACATGAATGCAAATGAAAGGGTTGTTATATTGACAAATGATTCTGGTGACCCGTGCAATTGATAAAGCTACTACCGTCTGTGCTCTTCTTTGTTACGAACTGTTTATGAAATACCTACCTGCCGAGCCCATTGTTATCTTGAACATATCAGGGAAAAGAGCATGAAAGCCTTGTATAACCGACGGTAAAAACGGCTGCGCCCACCCCAGACATAATGATTTGAGATAAATCGTCGTATCGTGGTATCGAAACTCTGGAGAAGACGGTCTAGAAGCACCACCCTTACAAATAATCCAGCGAAACCTCGGCTCGGATAAATGTCAGATTATGCTCTTCCGTTCCTGCGTTCCTATCCCTACCAAAAACCCAGACCGCTGCTCCGGGATATTCGGTATGTCAGCATTGAAGGCAAAATGTGGCTGCGATTGTTGGGATAGTATTTGTATTTCATGACCTGGGGTTGCGGGAGAGGTGTATAGTAATACGAAAATATCACGATGACGATCCAATCATGTACAGTTCTCCATCAGCATTGGTGAGTAATCCACCTGTCGTGGTTCCAGTTGGCGCTAAGAAACTTCCAGACCTTATCGGTTGCGTCATTGGCTCTATCGCTCTTGACAGCAGCCATAAATTTGTCAAGGTCTCAGATTGTGAAATGTATATAATGTGAACTGTGTCCCCTGAGCTTCAAAGAATTCAATTCACCGACACGTACAATCTCGAATAGAAACAGGGACACACCTACCGGTTTCACACCCATCAACATCCACACATCACTGAGCTCAACCATCTATTCCGTCGCCATGACGTCCAAGCTCGTCCCCAGCAACCCCTCAGCCGTAATGGCCATCCGAGACATCACGCCCAACATAACAACCCTCTCCGTCCCCTTCTCCCGCTTCGGCCTCTTCCGCATTGGCGGCCGCGGCACAATCGGTAAGCATTCCCCCTCCTCCCTCCGCTCGATTAAGGAGCTAACCTTGCTCAGTCCGCCTTAGCTCAGGCGCCCTCTCCGTCTTCTCCCCCACGGCCCTCACCCCCGAAGTGCGCGCCAAGCTCCTCGAAAAAGGCGATAACCTCAAATACATCATCGCCCCCGACATCGAGCACCACATCTTCGTCAGCGACTGGGCGCGCGCATACCCCTCCGCACAAGTAATCGGCGTCGAAGGGCTCCCCGAGAAACGAGCCGCTGCCGCGAAAGACCCCAAGAGTTCCAGCCACGGCGAGCAGGTCCCGTTTGCGACAGTTTTTACCGAAAAGCTGAAGGGACAGGTTAGGATATCAGAGGAGTTTGATAGGGATTTCGAGTACGAGTATGTGCCAGAGCATATGAATAAGGAGCTTGTGTTTTTGTATAAGCCGGACCGGACGCTGATCGTAGCGGATTACTTGTTCAATCTGCCCGCGACGGAGCAGTATTCGCGGACGGGAGAACCGGCGAATAAGGGGATAATGACCAAGTTGTTTGGCACGTTGACGTCTACGCAGGGGAAGGCTTTGGGGCAGAAGAGGTATTTGTGGTACGGGGCGAGTGCGGCGAATCGGAAGGGGTTTGGGGAAAGCGCGGCGAGGATTGCGGGGTGGGATTTTGAGAGGATCATTCCGTGTCATGGGGATGTGGTGGAGGGGAGTGGAAAAGAGGTGTTTAGGAAGGTGTTTGGGTGGCATTTGGAAGGGCTGAGGAAGTAAAGTGGAGAGGGTGGGGAAAGGATTGGAGTTTGGGGGTTAAGTGTATGGATATCATAATGAGACTGTAGTAATTTGTTGATCATGATCTAATCTCTGAAAATAAATCAAGGCAGGCTACAATGTGACCATGATAGTTGCCTTCTAGTTCGATATATAATGCTTCTAGCTTCCGAGTACCCGCAAGGCTAAGTACATGTCTCTGATCGTCCCGTCCCCAATACGCCTAACATGATAGAGTACATAAACATTTCTCAACCTCACTATAAGGCCGCAATATTAACGAAACCCTGACCCATCGAGGGATTTTCGTGGGCATATGTGCTTCGCCCCAGGCTACTTCCCACGCCCTGGTTGGCGGGTTCTCTATTCCCCCGCAATCACACACCCGAAAGCAGTGTGTTATGGCGCTCCTCAAGGCTGGGCGTCTGGGCAAGGCAGGGCAACACAGCCATCTGACGATCGAATCCTTCGAATAATAGATCCCTATTGGAAGGATTAGATCGTCAGACCTACTGCTATAACACGCAGATAAGTATTCAGGCTTCTATTATTCAACTGTTGTGTGAATCCTACTTAAAGGTTGTTATCGTCCCAGACCCTCCACCTCCGATACCATATCACGACCATCGAGTGAGATTGACGTCACAACCACACCCCGAACGATCACAACCTCCAACAACCCCGCAAGCACATCGATGTGCGCAACCAGCCTCCATCCACTGCACTCAAGTATCATCACAACCATCTAGCTCAAAATGTCAACACCAACTCCCCTCATCCCCCCTCCAGCTTACACCCCCCGCGACCCCTCCTCCCTCCCCAAAGACATCGAAACAGCATCCATCCTCTCCGAAGCCCCAACCTACCACTCCACAGCTCCCTCCTACACCAGCCCCCCCCGTCCCCCACAAAGCACCTCCCGCGACCCCTCGCTAGCAGACTACTACCCCACCAGCTGGGCGCGAACTGCCACCCCCAGCTCGCGACAATACGATTCCGTGGCCGCGCGCCGCGCCGAGGCGGCCAAGGCGCGCGATAAGAAGGATTTGCTGGAGGCGGCGAAGGTGACGAGGGATCCGGTTAAGGCTGCGATGAAGGTGGCGAAGGAGAGGGAGAGGGAGGAGTTTGGGGCTGGGGAGGGGGAGGGGAGGAGGGTGAGGCCGTTGGAGGATCCGGAGCTTGTGGGAGAGGAGGCGGCGGAGGAGGCGAGGAGGGAGAGGTTGAGGAAGGAGGGGGTGGAAGTGCTGGTTAGGGAGGATAAGAGGTGGGATTGGTTGCTTTGTGAGTTCTTGCCTTGTTCTCTTTTTGGGGGGGGTGGGTGGTGGATGGGGAGACGGATAGGTGCTAACTGTGTGAATAGCTCAGATGGACGATTGGGAGGAGAGGGAGAAGAGCTGGAAGAAGTTTCGGGAGATCAAGGAGAGGACGAAGACACAGAGGATATCTAGGAAGCTGGGGTTTGGGACGGCTATGTGGATGGGGAAGTAGGGCTGTGGGGGTGGAGATGGGGATGGAGCTGGCGGGATATGGTTTCCGGGTATGAGGCACGGATTTCTCTTTGGGTTTGGCGTCTGGACTTCGGGGCAGGGAATGGGTTGGGAGAGGAGAACAGAATGGTATACGATACGGAATTTGGGAGACGTCCATCACGACCGGATGGTGACTGTACGATGGCTTGGTATGAAGCTGGAATAGGAGCGATGGGCGGCGAGCGATGGCCGATGGGATCTCGTGCTGTGCTGGAATTTGCATGTATTGAACAGTACCATAGTTCTAGAACCGGCGAGCTGTCATCCGGGTGGTGGTTGACAATCAGCAAGCATCAGCAGATGCTTGCCTCATCAGGTCAGCTGAATTGATCTTCAACCATATAATGAAAATTTTGACAAACTCGGACGGGTGGCTTTTTTTTTCTTTCTTTCTTTTCCATTCTTATAATTTCTTATAGAGTTAATCTAGATACCCGGGTTATTCTCCCCCCCCCCCGGAGAAACTCAAACACAGTCGCGTACCACACCATTTTAGCCTAAAACAAGCTGCCATTGGTGCGGCCGACAGTTTTCCGTAGGCCAGCCGCTATGTCTTTATTATGCACGTGTATGACATAGTGAGCTTAGATGGGGAAGCTTGGGAGATGACTAAGAGGATGCGAAATGCTGAATGTACTCCAGTAAGTGGCGAAATTATGGGGAGATTGGCGAATGGGATGGTCGATAAGAGAGTGTAGCGCGATGTCGATGCCGATGTCGATGTCAATTGTCGTTTCTAATATGTATTTGTGAATTAGCAATGAGATTTTGAGAGATTTTAAAAAGAGGCATATCATAATATAATATATGGGATTTATCAGTGGTATAAGCCGTACAAATATGCTTTGTTAACTTTATGCAGTGCTGGGGTGCTTTTGCTGTTCGATTACGCTCTTTTTTGTAACAAATTGTAACAGATACTGTACCACCAATACCACAAAGTACCCCGCCCTAACTGTCTCCGAGGACGCCGCCCCTCGCAACCTCGTCCCCTCATCATACATAGTACATACAAGTAGTCCCTTACTCATAACTACTCCTCTCCCCCCCACTCCACGTCACGATAAAACATCAACAACAAAACTTACATCTCTTGTAATTACAACCCAATTCCATCACCATACAATCTCTCAATACTTACAATTTTAAAGCTTCACACATACACACACATCACAATCATGTCCAACTCTCTGGAGCAGCTCAAGGCCACCGGCACCGTAAGTACCTACTCCGGTTTTGGTGGGGTTGTCGAGGTTCCAACCGTCAACAATTTTACCACCCCGCCACCAACGCTGGACCTTCATCGCGACCTTGAAAACGATTGCTAACGTGGAATTTTTGCAATAGACTGTCGTCTCTGACTCTGGTAAGCTTTTTGCGAACTTTTCCTCTCAAAAATAACTAGCTAACTGCTCATTTAGGTGACTTTGTCTGTGAGTATACCCCGCCATCCGAGCCATCCCAACAAACCCCCACTCAGCGGCAGCGACATCGCAATCCGACACAACACGATCACCCCAAAATCCATGACGCTCCAATACTGACGTCTAAGTACAGCTATCGCCCAGTACAAGCCGCAAGATGCCACCACCAACCCCTCCCTGATCCTCGCTGCGTCCAAGAAGCCTGAGTACGCCAAGCTTATCGATGTGGCCATCGCTTACGGAAAGGAGCACGGCGGATCGGACATCAACAGCCAGGTTGATGCTGCTCTTGACCGTCTTCTCGTCGAGTTCGGAAAGGAGATCCTCGCCATCGTCCCAGGACGTGTCTCCACCGAGGTTGATGCTCACTACTCTTTCTCCGTCAAGGGCTCCGTTGACAAGGCCCTGCACATCATCGAGGTGAGTTCGAATTTACTGACTTTGGAGCTATAAATCGAGTATACTGACACCTGACCTAGCTCTACAAGTCCATTGGCATCTCCAAGGACCGCGTTCTGATCAAGATCGCCTCGACATGGGAGGGTATCCAGGCTGCCAGGATCCTCCAGAAGGAGCACGGCATCAACTGCAACCTTACCCTCATGTTCTCCCTTCCCCAGGCCATTGCCGCCGCTGAGGCCAACGCCTTCCTCATCTCCCCCTTCGTCGGCCGCATCCTCGATTGGTTCAAGGCCGCCAACAAGAAGGAGTACTCCAAGGAGGAGGACCCAGGAGTGGCCAGCGTCAAGTCCATCTTCGACTACTACAAGAAGTACGGCTACAAGACCATCGTCATGGGTGCCTCTTTCCGTAGCGTCGGCGAGATCACCGAGTTGGCCGGTTGCGATTACCTTACCATCGCCGTGAGCCCCCTTACAAGCGCTAATTTCAAAGTACATAACTAACACACTTTTCAGCCCAACCTGCTCGAGCAGCTCCAAAACTCCACCGAGCCCGTGCCAAGGAAGCTCGAGGCTGAGAACGCTAAGAACCTCGACATCGAGAAGAAGACCTACGTCGATGACGAATCGGCGTTCCGCTTCGACTTCAACGAGGACCAGATGGCCGTCGAGAAGCTGCGCGAGGGTATCAGCAAGTTCGCTGCTGATGCCGAGACCCTGAAGGGTATCCTCAAGGCCAAGCTCCAGAACTAGATTGTAGGGAATTAGTTTAAGAGGAAGGCTAGGAACGCGGCTGTAGCCGCGACGAGGGAAATGTGGGGAATGAGGGAAAGAGAGGAAGTAAAAATTGGACGGCATGGCAGTGCTGCGACCGAGTGCGGATGGAAGATATAGATATGCAAATTAAAATTGCGTTGTATTTGCTACTTTCTTAGTCCCGCCTATTTGCGTCTAAAATGGTATAATCGCGCCAGTCGTTTCCTCCCTATTAAATATCCAGAAGCTATAAAACTACACGTCTACATCTACATCCACGTTTCCATATATAGTCCCAATCTAAGGCCACAGCGTATTTGGATACTCCGGATACTCCCCCGGCTTCCCATAAACCTGGCTCAATCGATCATTCAACGCCTGCGGCCCCTTAAGGTGGCCATCCCCCTCCTCCCCTCCCACAACATGCCTCGCCAACGCTATATTCCACGCAAAACTTGAGTGCCCCACCCCTCCAAACAGTGACGCTTTAGTCATAACCAAAAAGTCCACCATGCCCTGCTGATCCCAGCTCATCGCCTGCAGCTCCGCAGCCTCAGGCTCGCTCAAGACGTCGAATTTCGTAGTCACAGTCATATTGCGCGCCGCAGCCTCCTCACGCAGTTTCGCGACCTCGTCGAGGTCACCAGACGCGACGTACATGAGCGGGAGACTCCCGTTCGTGGCTGCGGAAAGGAGGAGAGCGGATTGTGTCTCGTACCGGCTGTATACCCAGTCCGGCCCCGGCCAGCCTAGCTTTGCGTCCCGCTCGGTGCGGAGGTGTGCGCCGAAGAAGAAGTTGGGGAGGATTGCGTCGGCTAGGGGGCCGGGGTAGGAATATTGCGCTGCGAGGCTGCGGAGGGTGCTTGTGGCTAGGACGCGGATATCGCTGCGGAATTTGAGGAGGGAGCCGAATTGTGTTGCGAAGGCGGTGCCGTCGCTGTAGATGGGGTAGGCGAGGTAGGTACGCGAGAGATGGATTATGATTGTCCCTGTCTGGGCGCGGAGGGGTATGTGTTGGTTGACCCAGGTTGTGAAGTTTGCGCGCCAGGTTTCGGGGGAGGCGAGGCCGGTGCGAGGGAGGTCTTTGGATTGGAGGTATTCGGGTCTGAGGGGGATGGGGTCGTGAGTTTTGGAGCCTGCGACGGCGCTTTCGAGGGAGGAATGTAGGATGAGGCCTGGGCAGGAGAGGGCGAGGGAGTCGCGGAAGTGGGAGGGGTCGAACATGTAGGGGAGCTCGGTGGTGATTCCCGTGCGGATGGCGGCGGTGTCGGATTCGTTGCGCACGACGATGAGGGGCTCGACGAGGGAGGCGCCGGCGGAGATGGCGAAGCGGACGCAGTTTAGGATGCTGTTGCGGATGTTGCCGATGCCGCCTACACTGGAGTTGCAGGTGAATACCAGGTCGGGGGTCCAGGTTGTGGAGGCGCAGAGGCTGCGGATGGCGGGGGAGTCGAGGGGAGGGGTGTCGAAGACATCGTTGAGGGTGGAGGGGGTTGTGGGTGAGCTAGAGATCGTGGAGAGGTGAGAGGGGTTGAATGCGACGAAGAGCCATATTGCGGCGAGGAGCCAGAGGGCAAGGATGAGGGGTGTTCGGCTGCCTCCGTGGGGGAGATGGAGCATTGCTAGGGGAAGGGGACATCAAAAGAATTGGTGATTGATGTCATGAAGAGAGGAGGTAAGTGAAATCTCGAGGAAATAACGAAATAATAATATGGGATGCGCGTACTTACATTGTGACCCCCCTGTCCCAGTCCTTGGACTTCCCGCGCTGTGTGGCTAGCGGGACGCGGTAGTCCCGGGATCTGCAATTTCAGAAAGGCTGAAACAGGCGAGGACCCATCCTGTCAATGGTGGACATTTGAGAGTTTGAGGCGAGCAGTGAAGAGCACCATTGGTGCTCCATGTATGTGTGGCGTCAAACGCGTTACGCAAAGTATGAACTCAGCCAGCCTGGTGGAAATTAGAAATTGAATGCGTGGTTCAGCCAGCGCGGGGGATAGTTCCGCGAAGCAGACCCCTACAGGCTACTCCATACAAAGAAGCAGTTTAAATATTATCTTCAGCTTCGACTATAGCATATATCAATAATATGGGTTTTTTAAAATATTAAGCAGTTTGTTCTTCAAACTCATCTACATATGGTTATTCATCCTGGGAGCAGCATAGGGAGCTCAACCCATCTTGATAAAAAAAAAACAATAAATTCCAAATCCAAAGTGAAATATATCTCCACGCTCATGTTATAACATCCCCTCCTGTCCTACCAACGGTGACTGGCCACAACCGAGATCAAACGCCTTACAGCTCTCCCCGTACAATCTCATACAACCCCCCCGCTCCTACATCATCTCATTACTCCTCTTCCCCCCATCCCCCGGAACCGCTCCCTCCCTCACCTTCGTCCCCGTCCCAAAATGCCCCGACGCAATCTCATTCAACCCCTCATTCTCCACGCGCGCGTTCTTCTGTACACCCTTCGGCTATAACGATTGTTAGCTTGTTTTAACTTCATTTGCGTGTACACCCTTTGGAACCCACTGAGGGAGTCCAGAAGGGAAACGCTTGGGGAGGGGCACAAACATCGCCGAACGCATCATCAACAGCAGAGTTAAAGTGTCCCCGTATTGCCTCGCCCGTGCCGTGTGCTGCAGCGAGAGCAGAATGAGCTTTTTGTGCTAGGCCGCTGTTGTTGGGTGTGTGGTGGGTGGTGGCCGTTGTTGTGGTTGTGGTCTGGGTTGGTACGGTGGTGGTGGAGATAGGGGTTTGAGTTGGGTGAGTTGACATTTTGATCGGTGTTTGGATGGATTTAAAATGGGGTTTACAATTATTTTAGAAGTCTTAGAGGAATATGGAGTTCGTGCTGGGAGAGTGAGGTTGATATATAGGAGGTGGGTGTGACGTCATGGAGGGGGAGGAGGGGTGGCGAGGACATGTACAACAGGGTAGCTTGAAAGGCAGGTATCAAAGGTGGATGGATTTCGAATGAGAGACTATATGCTGGAAAGCAATGGTTTGATAATATTATAACAGTGTATTGATGCGTGGGCATGGAGACTCTTGATGCAGTATTTCGGCGATGGTTATTCATAAGGGAATGCAACGAACGTGAGAACTCTGTATAGTTATTTCTGAAAATGGTTCTGTATATACTTTATAAACGGCAAAATGTACGTCGCTGCTATGTACAGGCCTTACAATCCCTTCCCTGCATCTTTTAGCTTGATACCCTCAGTCTTCAACTCAAACTTCTTAATCTTCCCTGACGGCGTCTTGGGATAGCTCTTCGTCCAGAAGATATATTTCGGCACCAAATGTCCCGACAACTTCTCTCTAACCCAATCCCTCAACTCTTGCTTCGTAACCACAGGACCATCCCCCTCTCCCCAACCCTCGCCAACCTCTTCATCCACCCTCACCCCTCCATGCACGACCACAAACGCCGCAACACACTCCCCATACTTCTCATCTGGAACCCCAACCACACTCGCCTCGCTCACATGCGGATGCGCGAACAGAACATTCTCCACCTCAAGCGGGTGAATATTCTCGCCGCCGCGGATAATCAAATCCTTGATCCGGCCAGTGATATGCACGTACCCATCGGCATCCATCATAGCCTCGTCGCCCGTATACATCCACACGGCCTCACGACCCTGCTCATCCGTCTCCGTCTTGCGAACCTCAGCCGTCCGCGCCTCGTCGCCCCAATACCCGCTCATCACGTTGTAGCCCGCGATGGCGAGCTCGCCGCGCTCGCCGATGGGTACCACGCGACCTGGTTCGGTTACGGAGACGACTTTGGCGTGCACGTGGGGTAAAAGGCGGCCTACGCTGTCAAGACGCTTTTCAATTGGGTCATCGGGTGTGGTCATGCATGACACGGGTGCGGTCTCGGTCATGCCGTAGCAGATGGTCAGGCCCTTGAGGTTGAGGCGGTCGTGCAGCTTGCCCATTAGGACTGAGGGGACGGAGGAGCCGGCAGCAATACCGGTGCGCAGGTGTTCGAAGCCTTTGTCTTCGATTGTGCCGTTGGAGAGGAGTTCAAGTTCGGCGGCGAACATGGTAGCCACACCGTATAGGGCGGTAGCGCGCTCTTCTTGTACGGCGAGAAGGGTGGCGGATGGCGAGAATGCTTCGGTGGGAAAGACGATTGAGGAGCCGTGAGTGGCGGAGGCCATATAGCCAAGGATGCAGCCGAAGCAGTGAAAGAGGGGCGGTGGGCAGACGATGATGTCGGAGGGCGTGAGACCCATGCGTAGCCCGATGAAGTAGCCGTTGTTGAGGATAGCGGCGTGGCTTAAGCAGGCGGCTTTGGGGAGAGCGGTGGTGCCGGATGTGAATTGGATGTTGATTATGTCGTCTCGGTGGATAGGAGAGTCGGGGATCACGGCTTTGGGTGTTGGCTGCGAGTATAGGAGGTCGTTGAAGGAGGTTGTTGACTTGTAATCTGAGACATCGAGGCGCCCAGCCGAGTTGTCAACAAGAATGACTTTCTGTAGGGATGGAACAGAGGCCGACTCGATAGACCCAGAAGTGAGATTCGGGGAAATCTGCTTGAGAAGCGATATGTTTTCTCGGGGAGGTTTGAAAGGGAGGTTGGTCTCGGTCCCGATTATGAGGTGTGTTGCTGAGAGATGTGACAGAGCAGAGATGACCTGGGGCGAGTTGAATGCTGGGTTGAGCGGAACCTATACAGTTAGTAACGCATATCCGCAAGATCCTTGATTTTCTCACCAGAATGGCTCCGAGTTTAAACAAGGCATATGTTGTCTGGTCACCATCAATCAGCACATTCAGCCCAACCAGCTGTGCATCGACATGTCATACCACAGCGAACTCTATGTTGTTTCCCAAGCTAACAGCCACTCGCATACCCTTCTTTACACCCTGTGCCTGCAGCCCTGCTGCGACAGAGCTACTCCTCTGGTCTAGCTCCTCATATGTGAGTCGCGTCTGTTGGGCGCGCGAGATCACCGCGTTTTGGTCCCCATGTTTCGAGACGATAGATGCGAAATGCTCGGGGATGGTGTGGCTAAGTAACACTGGCTAGGAGGCATGAAGTCAATATATGCTGGTAATGAATTGTAAATGGGTGATAGAATAGTAGGCCCTACCTCTGTTGGTCCCTGAGCATATGATGAAGTGAGAAGTCCCCGCCTTTGCACTCCACGAAGCACAGGCGCACAGGCCCACGGGCTATTGAATCGAAATACTGGCCGAATCATGTTATAACTTCGTCTTCATTACCACAATCGTTAGAGAGGGGGTTGATAGGGAGCGGAATGAGAGATGGAAGCAGCTCAAGTAAGCATCCAGGCCCAGCTTCGATTCCCATCCGAGGTAGGAGCTGTTGAGAAGCACGGGTTCCTCAAGTACTCCCCCACAACTCCGCCCTCCAAACGCGGGGATGGCCCCGCTTCTGGGCGATGGTACCCGGGTACCATCGCCCAGAGACGGGAGGCTCTGCACCAGTACCCGAGCCAATGGTAGCTTACCTAAGCAGACTGAATCGCTAAAACAGATTTCAGGAACAAAAAAGACCTTAAAAACACCATAGGATATTCCCAGGGTGTAGTTAAATTGTGCGACGAGCAGTTACGATATTTCAGAATTATAATATATATATACTGCACTTAATCTATTCCGCTACATCTTGGTTGCTGAAACATCAATCGTTAGCTAGGTACACCCCAAAAAGAAAAAAAAAAGGCAAAATGATGATATTCCAACTTGGAGCGTCTAAGTTTTGCATCAGCCGTGAATCGAACACGGGGCCCATCGATGGCAACGATGGATTTTACCACTAAACCACTGATGCTTCTAGTTGTTAGCCAATGGCATATTGGTACATATGATGGTTCTGGGCCCCGGCTGCTCGGTCCGCCTCCCGTTGTGCGACTTTCGAAATTTCACTTGTAAAAGCGGCTCCCCTTGGGCGTTGGCTGAGCATTTCTCAGCTGTACCACTTAATTAATGATTCTGGAAACCAATTACCGTATTCTGTTCTATGTCAGCGGGCCCAGCAGCTTTAACCACCACAACTTTCGGTTTTTGCGACCCCGCAAAAGTAGCTCCTCGTTTCTCGCTTCTGGTCCCCTGTTCCCCCATCGATCCTGTGTATAGCCGATAGCCGTTCTTCCTCTTCCTCTACGGCTCTAGGGCCGGCATCATTTAAGAGTGATAAGCTAAATGCTTACTCTACAGCATTTTTTCAGTAGAATACACGCTAAATGTAGAGGCTACCTGTTAGGTAAGGCTTCTCATGAGTCACTTCTCCGAGTCACTTAGCCTCAAGGACAGATCCGGCTTTTCTTCAAAGTTTAGAAAAGATTTTGTATAGATAAACAACAGTCTCAAGTGTTTCTCTCTCCTCCTGACTCTAGGTATATCCTGCAAGTATCTAGTTGAAGCATTAAGTATAGGTCCCCCCTAGTTCAATTTACAGGAATCTCTCTCGAAGAAATCTCAGTACTACTTCCACAATGATAGAGCCATCTGCCAAAGCGAAAGAGCTCTCAGAAGTATTCCTCGACAGCAATCTAGGAGGGTTGGATCACCGTATTAATCTTACCAAGTTTTGGGGAATCACACCTGGATCACGAGTTTTGGAACTTGGCTGTGGTCAAGGTGACTGCACGACTGTTCTAGCAGACGCAGTTGGTCCGGACGGACATATAGACGCTGTAGATCCAGGGGCGCCTGATTATGGTACTTACATATCTCCCTACACAATCCCCGTCTCTGTGATTGCAGCCTCAAAAGCACCTATTATTTGTTATCTATTTGGTCTTTTATCTTTCAAGACATATGCTAAATCCATAAATAGGTGCCCCCTACACACTTGCTCAATGCCAGAGCCACCTCCTCGCTGGTCCCTTGGGTCCACGCATAAACTTCTACAACGCCCACCCAGCTGCCTTTCTGTCTTCTCTTCCTTCTTCCGCCAAACCCTACGACTTTGTCGTTCTCGCTCACTGTATCTGGTATTTCGAGACACCTGCTATTCTCTCTGAAATCATCTCCGCGTTGGCTGGTCACACCACCCGTCTTTGTCTCGCAGAATGGGGTCTCTGTGCTGACAGAGCCGAGACTTTGCCACATGTTGTTACTGCATTATTGCTAGCAAATATTGAGGCGAAGCGTTTGACGCCTAGTACAAGAAATGTCAGATCGGTCTTAAGCCCACGGAAGATTGTGAGCAATGTGCTAGAGAAGGGGAGGTTCACGTTGGTGGAAGAGACAAGGGGGAAGTCAGGAGATACGCTACAAGATGGGTATTGGGAGGTGAGTGATTTATTAAGAAATAGAGTGAAGTTTCTAGATAGGCTTAAGAGGGATGGGGTCAGTAACAAAGAGATTGGGGCACTGGTTGCTATGTTTGATAGTGTTCAGGTGGGTGTCGATACAATTGGTGGAGATGTAAAAGATGTGAAAACTATGGATTGGTGGGCTGGGATTTTTGAGGGCATTTGATTATGTTTATGTGATGATTAGGGAGATGGTGGACGGTGCAGAAGAGGGTGGAAAAGAGGAAAACCAGCCAAGTTGCCCAAACTATCCGAATTAAATAGATCATTTAAATTGGATTAATCTTAGCAGGAGAGATGAAGGCCAAAGTGTTAGAAGTTTGATAGCTCTACTTGAAGCTATACAGTGGCGACCTCAAGCAGTAGCAGTCTCATTCACCACTCCGACCGCACCCGTTTTTTATGAAGCCACTGTTGTGGTTGCAAATACAAGATCCAGACCCTTTGAAAGCGAAAAAGCAGGTTCATGAAACCGGACAAAAGTAGCCGCCTGTTCCTATTTCCTAGTTCCCTATTCCTATACTAATATTACGCTACGTAGAAAATTATATAATCAATGGCGCTTGGTACTCCTCTTGTCGGTAGAATTAGACCCGAAGTCTTTTTAGTGCCAGCCGTCCTGAGCGACAACCGCTAGATAATTCTGATCCTGTTCTGTAGACTTATTTAATCCTACAACAAGCCTGTACATATTACTACTTACAAGAAAGTAGAACTTGTTCTTCATTTGTGAGTAGTCGGGCTTCTCTAAAATGGATCCGGATTTCGAAAAGGTAGGTGGAAAATCCACATAATCCCAACGCAATAACTGATCAATAAGGCCTGGAACAGTCGTCGTGCTGATGGATTTGCCCCACCACAAGATATCTATGAGTTCTGTCGTGCTGCAAATGCGGCACAGAGAGAGGCGGCACTCGCGCAACCGCATTTTAAAGAAGGCCATGTTGAAGATATCTACATACCCATGCGTGATGGGTATAAAAATACAAGTAGAGTGTGGTGGCCCAGCGGAGCAACCGGACAAGAACCCCTAGTAGTATGGTACCATGGCGGCGGATTCTGTCTCGGCGATGCCGCCTTTGAGGAAGAGGTTTGCCAGAGACTGTGTCGGGGCCTAAACGCAGTGCTTGTGAGTGTGAACTACAGACTGGCACCCGACGATCCATTTCCCACGTCTATCAACGACTGTTGGGACTCTCTACAGTGGGTACGTGCGGGGAGCAGAGATGAAGAAATTTGTACGATAGTACTGACAATGGCTGTAGATTGCGTCTCATTCTCGGGAATTGAGAGCAAACAGAAAATCCGGGTTTATCATCAGTGGCAGCAGCGCCGGAGGCAATATCTGCGCAGTTCTGAGCCATCTAGCTCGAGACGCAGACCAGATCCACATTACGGGGGTCTACCTCGGGATGCCTATTGTTGTACACCCAAGAGCTGTGCCGGAGATACACCAGGCTTCGTACAGAAGCTACGAAGAAAACAGAGACGCAGCATGTTTGAGCCAGGCTGACCTTGAGCTCGTCATTAACGCCTATAATCCTGATCCTAAGAGTCCTCTGTATTCAGCTCTTCTGTGGCCTAGTGGACATGCAGATCTAACGCCGACGTATTTTCAGGTTGGGGAGTTTGATGTAGTCCGAGACGATGGCATTATTTACGAGAGAGTGCTACGGGAGGCTGGGGTGAAGACGAAGATAGACACGTATCCTGTGCCACATGCATTTCAGGGTGTTTTCCCTGAATTGCCAATTGTGAAGAGGTATAACGACGATATGGTCGCTGGAATTAGATGGCTTCTTGATCACTAAATTGTATAAAAACGTCGTTTAAGCACGCCTTGGCCTCGAGACACATTCGCTCAGCATGGGCCCATAGAATAGATTGCTAAGGGCAGAACTCTATTTTCTGGAGGTTACTGGAGGGCTAGATTGAGATGTTTTCGGGGTAATGGGGAAGGACATTCTCTACTCCAAACCTAGAGGCCACGTGATTTTGGAAAAGCCAGGTCGAAGTATCCAGCGAGAGCCCTTCACATGCAGCCGCCTCGAATACTTGGACATAATGGACCAGTAAAATCGGGTGTCAGAGTACGCTACGCGGAGGATTCATGCTATAGAAAGAGATACATGGAGTTTTATCGTTATAGGGTGTACTGTAATTACAAGCCCAGCGTATTGTGGGCGTAGTAGAACAATTCAATGCCGCACTAACATTAACTGAATCCCTGGTCTTCCGACCTGAGCGCGAAAGTAACTGCCACCTCTTAGGGCAGTGGATTTGAAGGGATAGAATATGCGAACAGGAATGAGGAATATGGCCTAATTATGGATCTCCATGACCCTACAGAGTCCTGTTTACGAAGAGTGGGGGTGTATGGTGGGGAAAAATTGGGGTGCGCCAAGATACCCACAATACCCACATTTACGGCCTCGGTGAACCTCACCCCGATTTCTCCTCTGACAGACATTGTCGCCGCTTTATGCTGGCTTTAAAACTTGAAGATGAGCTGCGTTGCAACTTCTAGCGACTCTTCTAGCCCCGTAACCGAATTAATCCTTATAAATATCTTGCTACAGGACCATGGGCATCAAATGCCTAAAACCAACTCCTACCCAGCATCCGCCTTAACTTAGACTTTGTAGTGGCATTCGAAGAACAAAGATAGGGACGAGAAGGTATCAAGAAGACAGCCAACTGACAACTGTTGCATGATGAAGTTCTTACGGTGTGGTATCCACGGATTTCACGAAACCCTGGGCATTGATGTTGATGAGATCCGCTTCTACTGGGCTCTGACTAGTTCGGACGAGGGTGCCATTCAAGCAGCTTACCGTATTACGGTTTGCCTTGACCAAGAATCTATCAAGCGTTCTCCTTCAACCATTATTTGGGATTCGGGAAAGGTTGATAGCAATTGCCAGAGAAATGTCGTTTGCAAGCCAGACGGCGGTTTCAAATCAACATCCGCGTACGGTTGGACTATAACTGTCTGGGACCAAAATAATACTACTTATCAGAGCCCCTCAAACAAATTCTTCACAGCCTATCCTCGATCGCATCAGCTTCCGCCATGGAGCATGAACCAGGTGTATATGCCGCATACAAGCTTGATCTTTCGGCCGTGGTTTGAAGATGAAGCCAACAGGTGGAAGGGGGTCTGGATCGGGAATGGGCAGGACAAGCCTTTCTACCTTCGGAGTTCGCTAAGTTTACCCAAGGCACCGTCAAGAGCCATTATGTTTGCTTCTGGACTTGGCCACTATAATCTTCGTGTTAATGGGGCCGCAGCTTCAGATCATGTGCTCGATCCAGGGTGGACCAATTACCATCGGACCGTGCAATTTGTTGCCTATGACCTGACTGGTCAGTTGCATAAGGGCGAGAATGTGCTTGGTGCACATGTGGGCAACGGTTTTTACGCTGGAGACCAAGGGGACCGCTTCTTCTGGCCTATGTACGAGGATAATACGTATGTGCGCTACGGCAATGAACTGTGTTTCTTCTCAGAGCTCCATCTATTCTACGAAGATGGTGAACACGCCATACATATCTCAGATCCAAGCCATTGGAAAGTGAGGAGTAGTGCCACCACTTTGGCCAATATATATGCTTCTGAAACCCATGATGGGCGTCTCTACCCGTGGGGATGGGACTCGCCAGGCTTCGATGATACCCAATGGATACCCGCGAAAGCCCTTACGGGCCCACGGGGTAAGTTGCACTATCAAAGTCAGCCACCGGTCACACTCCAGGAGACCTTTACACCAAAGAAAATTAACACTCCCCGCCCTGGTACTGTGTGCTTTGACCTGGGCCAGAATGCTTCGACTATGGTGAAAATTTTGGTCGAAGGAGAAGAGGGGTCTGAAATCACGGTCCGCTATGCTGAGACAGCGTATGAAGACGGAACGGTCCGAATGCCAGATCCAATATTTATTGACTTCGAGACCAAAGTCTATTCTACAATCTATCTCCGTGGAAATGGCCAACCTGAGTCCTGGACGCCTGACTTCTCCTTTACTAGCGCTCGCTATATCCAGGTCGATGGCGTTGCGACCAAACCTGGCCAAGGGTTTCCCGTCATCCACTCCGTTGTAGGGCAGCACGTCTCATCTGCGGCCCGCAAACTTGGCTCCATGGCAACAGATAAAGACGATGTAAACGCTTTACTTAATGCCCTGTATTGGACTTATGCAAGCAACCTATTTAGTTACCATACTGACTGTCCTCAAATGGAGAAATTTGCATGGCTCGAAGTCACCCACCTTCTGGCTCCTGGAACACAATATATTCGGGATATGGAAGATTTGTACTCAAAGATTTTGGACGATATCCTCGATTCCCAGGAGCCTGATGGTCTAGTGCCAACAATGGCACCGGAAATGCGGTATATGTGCGGACCTCTCCACGACACTATCAGCTGGGGTTGCGCAATCTGCTTTCTCCCAGACATTCTCCTTCGATACTACGATTCAACACATGTTATCTCCAAGGTTTACAAGCCAGCAATTGCATATATGGAGTATATGAGAACAAAAGAGCGGAATGGCGGACTAATCGAGCACGGTCTTGGTGACTGGGGACGAGACATCGCCTTTGGAAATTCACAGGCCAACATTGAAACCGCCATCTACTACCGCTGCCTCCAGTGCGTTGAGAATATGGCACGTGAGCAGGGTTTATTGGACGATGCAGAACATTTCAAGCAGTGGGCCTCCCGGATACGAGACATTTACAACCAGCATCTCCTTGTGACGGACGATACATCCCGAGGATTCGCCTACTACACTTCCCTTGATAACTACCCTGTTCGCGACTGCACGTCAGTAAACCAAGCCATGGCGCTGCAATTTGATCTCGTACCAAGCTCGTACCGCTCCGACGTCTCCAAGGCCTTTCTCTCCGATGTATCAGATGGGCGCATCCGCGCCGGCGAAATTGGACTCAAATACCTGTGGAATACGCTCGACGATGTTAATCGGCCGGACCTTGTCCTGGAAATGGCACGCCAGGAAGAACACCCCTCATACATGCGTTTCCTACGACGTGGTGAGACAACTCTCCTGGAGTTCTGGCAGGATGAGTGCCGTAGCAAATGCCACGATATGCTTGGTACTATCTACGAGTGGTTTTACGCTGCAGTTTTGGGTATTAAGCCATTGGGGAATGCGTATCGAACTTTCACAATATCGCCGCCATATACAGCTGAGTTTGACCATGTGGAAGGCTCGTTTGATTGCCCATATGGCATTATTAGTGTGGTCTTTGATAGGAAATTAGATGGGCGGGTTGTCCTCTGTCTTGTAGTACCATTTGGTACGACGGCGACACTCCACTTACCTAGAACGGCGACTATCATTCGCAATGGAGGTGCAGTAAGTGAGCTGAACGAGAAGACTGTCGACCTGTTACATGGGATTTACAATGTTGATGTGGTAGCGCCCGCCGAAAAGGCTCTAAATAGTTAGGTAGCTGTTTTGAAGACTCAACTGAATAGAAATTAGTCGACGCTTGAGTATGTCAAGAAATTGATTTGGCATATTATCATCGTCTTTGAAACCTAGCTAGTTATAAACTAGAAAGCATATTGGAAGATGTTACGGTACCAAGTGCTCAATTTAAATGATAAGTCTATATTCCATCCATGCCATGCATCTGAGAGCCTATAAATTATAAAACGGTTATAGTACCCCTTTGTTATGAATTCACCACTTACATATTCATTTCTAAGTGTATTGTAATGTGATTAAATTTCAGACTACAATGAAGACCAATATAGAACCAACCGCCCCCCCATACGCAACCCTGCAACCACCGCGCCTCGTACTCAAGCGTAGACCAATTTCTATTCAGTTGAGTCTTCAATCCAGCTACCTAACTATTTCGAGCCTTTTCGGCGGGCGGTGCCACACCAACATTGTAATGCTTTAGCTAGCAATAGGAATCTGTTGTTTCGGCGGTAATCGCACCAGCATCAACCATGTCCTCATAACTCCAGTAATCCTTCAGCGTACCCTCACCATCAACTTCAGAACGTGTTGTGAACTTCCAACCCCAGAAAGAATTTCCCTGCATGTGTAATGTTGAAACATATCGCCAAGTGTCAAACAAAGTTTTACGACCCGCGAGTGTATTATTCCAGTGACTTTGGACAGAATACTCTCCGATAAATACAGGGAATTTACCATCTCCTGCTGCACCAGGAACTTGCTCACAAAGTGCATCCGGCACATTGAAGGATGTCGCATTTGGGGACGCAAAGAAGTATATCTTCAAGATAGTTAGCGGTAAAACTTCAGTCCGATGTTTAAAACAAATATCTTACATGAGTATCGATGACGATATTAGCCGCTTTGGGAAACCGGGGGCTCCAAAATGACGCGCTCTGGAAAGCATCCTGAATCATCATAGGTATGCGCTGATCGCAACATTAGTATGTGGTATGTAGTTTACGGCTCAGTGCCACTAGCCAACAAAGAACAACATACCTTGTCGACCTGCGAAATCCTTTCAAGACAGCCGTTGAAGTATTTCTGCAGCCATTCAATGCCTGTAGTATAGTCAGCTTTAATGTGCGGAGCACCCTAAGTCTGGTAACATACCACTTGGAGTCATGCCAGCAGCGCTCGCAAACGCAGTAGGATCGTCTGCAGGCTCATTGATTGGGGAGAGAGTAAAAGATGACAGGTGGCCTGTGTCTTGAATCCATTCCAGTATTGTATCAACCGCCTTATATGACCAGTCTAAGTTCGTCTGGTTTCCCCACCATGCATTATGACCAACAGCTTCACCAATTTCAAGATTGTTAGTTCCGCCGGGTAAGTTGTGAAGGCTGAAAATGACATGCATATTGTATGTTTCAATGGCGTACATAACTATGGCTTTTAGATAATTCTTCTGGGTGCCGTGATATAGTTGTGATCCTGGGACGTTTACCCACATGGAGTAGGAAACAGGGATTCTCAAGACATTAACGTTCACAGATGCCATTTTGTCAATATCTGCAGTGGTGATCCAGGAGGCGTACCGTTTCTCTAGCACAGGGCCACATTGGTCACCTAACTGCTGGCAGAGTGTCCATTCATCGGTAGCGTTTGGTGCCACGCTATTCCACCACTCCTCGTCAATGACGTGCTCTTGTAAGAACCAGCCACCGAGATTCACACCATTTGCTTTGAATTTATGCCACTTCACCCACTGTGTTGGGTTGTTGTAGGATAAATCATGGCTGTGTCTCTCAGCAGATGGTTCAAATTCGCGTGATAAAGTAATGTTGTCTCGGCCACTCCAGATTGAACCTTGGGGGGCATTATGACCCAGGGTAGCTTTAGCTAAACCGCTAGATGCCAGCACTAACGCAGAGAAAATTGGATTGCGCATACTGAGGAGCGTATGTGATAATAGTTTCGAGTAGTATTGAAAAAAGTAACAAAGTCCTTGCAGTTCATTCAGGTCATGCCGTGTCATAATTCTCGCTGCGCGCTATATATATATACTTTAGGATCTTAAAGCTCCTATCATCCTGGGAAATTTGATGCCGCAGGTTCAAAAGGCGCCCAGAGGTTGTACACTGGTGGTAATGATTGAACGATGCGGGGAAAAGCCGGGGATGAGGGGAACCATGAAGGCAGGTGGGTCCAGAACGCGGGGAACCCAGATCATGCGAACAGAGAACGCAGGGAACCGAGACAGCTAAGTGGCGGGAAACCTGAGGGTGGGAAATCCGAGAACCAGGAATTTTAGAGAGGGGAGAGTGGATTAGAGAATGAAACAAATGCTACCCTGAGAGCGGTTCAGCTCAACGGCATTTGAACCGGCATCGTGTTCGCACCAGATATAGCACCCTTCATTACCATCCACCGAGCCTTTACCAAGAAAATGACAGTATCCAGCGAACTCGCTGGATCTATCTCGCCACTGCTCTGTAGCTATGAGGACAAGATTTCGCTTGGTGACACTGCAAAGCAACCATATCCTCATAACTCACAAAATAGATGGTTCCCTAGAAAGTGTTTCCTAGGATACTGATAGATAGGAAAGTGATACTTTATTCCTGGCAGGCGATAACGGATACATTGATTTCTTCCGTGGTACAATCCGGCCCCTAAAGATTCTTTATGCTCTATCTTTTCTAGGATACTAATCTCAAAATTTCCTCAGCTACGCATTTACAGGCTTGAGCGCTCGATATGTTACGAGACGATGCATTGATATTTGTGGAACTTTTAAGACAAAAAGGCTCCGTTAAGACTAGACTCGACTTTTACACAGGTTTACCTCATGCCTTTAATGATGCATTTCTAGAACTGAGAATTGATAATATGTTTGTAAATAGTGTAATTCAAGGATTTAGGTGACTTTTACACCTTGTGTAATAGATTACATTTCCAACAATCCATGACTATAAGCTCACAACTCTTCAACGTGAACCGCTTTGTCCTCTTTTGTAACACCGTAGGCCTCATTGGCACGTTGTTCTGCTACAGTCTCGTAGTGACGGAATTGGCGAGCGGGGACACGGTTCTGGAACAACTCGTCTAGCTCCTCATAGGTTCGCATGCGTGTCTCTGGAACCCAAAACCAAGCCATAATAGTGAAGAGGATCATGAACGCTCCAAAAACAAATCCAATCTTGGCCTTGAGATTTGCGTAATCCGGATTAAACATAAAAGGTGAAATGAAAGACCAAAATGTGTTGGCAGCAGCTGCGGTCGATAAAGTGATAGCGACGGTCTTTCCGCGTAAGACCGATGTTGGCACTTCTCCGGCAATGGTGTAGACTGTTGAACCAACACCGATGTTAAAGAAAAAATTGTACATGGTCAGGAACCCAACAGAAGCAGTTGTAGCAGGCACGCCCGAAATCGAACCTGAAATTCCCATACATATCAGTAAGATACTGAGACTGGTACAGCCGAAAATGTACATCGGTCGTCGACCCCAAATGTCAGCCAAAATGAAGGCGAGTGAAGCACCAGACATTGATAGAATTTGTGCGCCAATAGATATGGCAAATGACTTCTCATCTGTAATACCTAGAAACTGGTACATCAGAGCACCATAGCTTTGGACGAACCCAAGACCTGACATAGGCTCAGAGAGAAAGACCATAATGGCGATCAAGGTGCGCCGCAAGTTGGTGCCTCGAAAGCATTCGATGTAAGATCCGTTACTCTCTTTAGTTTCTGCATCTTCTAGGGTCAATTTGATCTGTTCAAGATGCCCGTCGGCGTCCTCGGGATTGGTGTACAAACGACGTAATGCCCTCCGAGCCTCTTCGAACCGGCCTTTTCGGATAAGAAAAACTGGCGATTCGGGCATAAAAATGTGTCCAATAAAGGCTGTGCCAGCGAATCCCCACTGAGCAGCAATTACAGATTTCCAAGACCACTCCGTTGTCCAACCCTGTGTGAAATACACCATAATAGCCACCATGAAAGGGCCAAGGCATTGGGCGAGGTTGCAGAAACCGATGACTGAGGCTCGAATTGCTAGGGGAGAGACTTCTGAGACGTAAGTCGTGCAAAGAGTGAGGAAAGCTCCGATGGCCACAAAGTTGATCATCTTTCCAGCAAAGAACATCTCAATGGAGATGGCGCTAAATTCGACGGCGATTGACGAGATATTGACGAGAGCCGTCAGAATCATAATTGGCTTAGTTCCGTACCTATCTGCAGACCAAGATGCGAGCCAAGTGCCAAGTATTTGAGCTGCATTGGCGCCACCATTCAGTGCTGATTGCCACTTCGTCGCGATAAACCATTCACCCGTAGGTAGTTGCTCCCCGAAAGACTTTTTGAACATGGCGACACCAATAACATTGCCGGAGGAACCGTTTTCGAACCCGCGCACGATAACAGTCCAAAGCATAACGCCAATCCAGAACAGGAGCTTTGGATCCTTACGGAAGGTTTGCAAGTAGGTTTGGTTATGCTCGTTGTATTGCACGACTCGGCCCTGAACATTGTCGATCGGAACCGAAGGTTCATTAACGTTGTTTGCCGACTGCTCGACATCGCTGGCGGGTTCTGCCTTCGTCATCTTCTTCAAATAAGAAGGGAATGCCCGAAAAGGGTTTGAAATATTAAGTGTCAGTTTTGTTGTAGGGTTGTGAAGAGGGAGAGAAGCCTGAATGAGGTGTTAATGAAAGTGGTATGTTGAAGATTTATATAACATCTCCAGATACATATCATCCCCAGATCCTTAGTGTGGGGAATGTTGGGGTTTCCTTGCGGGGAAATGTAGATGCCCAAGGACAGTAAGGCGACAAAAGTATTCCATGTGGCATGTGCATGTCTAGGCCAATAAAAATTTAACTAGCCGGCCCCATAGGCTGAGGCCAAATTACCTTTGTCAGCCCGCTATACCATTGCAACCGAAGTGGAGTCCGTAACGAGGACTCGGAAGCTAATGACACGATCTGAAAATCGGCTTGCATTCGGCAGTCTAGTCGGTAGCTAATGACACGAGCTGAAATTGGCTTGCAAAAGCATTTGGAACTCTTGAAGCTCGAACAATCCGGCATCCTTGCCTTTTAATTGACTGATTCCCGGCATGGCGTTCCGCTTTTCCCCCAGAAATACTAGGTTTTTAGTTCCAGGGTTGGTAAAGCTTAGGTAGGCCGTGCGGGGATATTTGGAGTAGCTAGACCGCATACTCTAGACCAGACTATGGAGCTATTCTTGGCAGATCATCAATTATGGGGCTAGTACCGGGAATCAGCCAATATAAAGGTAATTATTCCGAACTGTGGGTACTTGTGGACCACACTACATGTTGATCGGCATGTGGTGATCCACACAATTAACGCTCATTGGAATGTTAACATTCCTATGAGCAGTAGTGGCAAGTGTGAGTTATGGAGTGGATACATAAGCTAAGAAATATACAGATCATACAGGACCCAGCCAGGCTTCCTATCCACGGCCCTTTAAAGCGGCACCACTTACCAGGCAACAGGGCCTCTATCTCTACATCACATCTCCTCTTTTCGGTCAGATCTGCTCCAGAAACAACACTCTTCGTGTCAGTTCAGACCGAGAGCGCTTGCGTTATGTCCTAGCGCGCTGGCGCTAGAATAAATCGACTCTGTTGTTCTTTTGAAGCATCTCCATGAAACACACTCGTGAAGATATACCCCAAACACCTTTTCGAAAATACCGCATTGAAAATGACCCGAATTTTGGATATTCTTTTTGAGCACCACTTGAGCCCAGCCATTGGGATTGGAGAAGATTCCCCACGTCTTTCATGGAGGTTTGAAGGCGATGAACCAAACTGGGTTCAAACTGTCTACCACCTCGAAATTTCTCGAAAGGGTGGCAGTCCTGAGATATTCGAGGTGCGATCTCCTCAATCAGTTCTGGTACCTTGGCCGGCCGAACGACTCAATTCGCGTGAACAATGTCGAGTTAGAGTCCGTGCTATATGCGAGCATTTGAACTCGTCGACACCCTGGTCAGACCCCGCTACTGTCGAGGCGGGTCTACTCCAGGCCGAACACTGGAATGCATCTCTTATTCAGTCAGAGATCTCAAAAGCCGATGAGCCTAATCGTCCTGTGATCTTTCGGGATTTAATAACGATACAGTCGCCTGTCCGGTCAGGACGGCTGTATATTAGTGCTCAAGGTGTATACGAAGCCCGGATCAATGGCCAACAAGTTAGTGATGATGTTCTGGCCCCCGGATGGACGTCATACTCGCATAGACTCATTTATCAGACCTACGATATCACAGAGTTGTTCAACGTCGACGCCCCGAATGACTTAACTATCCATGTTGGCCCTGGTTGGTTCTGCGGAAGGTTAGGATTTCACGGGGGTCGACGCAACATTTACGGCGAACGATTGGGTGCCATTGCCCAACTAGTCCTAGAACTAGAGAACGGCGACGTGTTAACCACAGGCACTGGTGAGCACTGGAAGTGCACTTTCGGAGCATACCTCTCTGCTGAGCTCTATGATGGAGTAGTTTACGATGCAAATAAGGAACTATCATCCATGTCAACATGGGAGTCGGTGCGAGTGCAACCCGCCCCACAGAACCTATTTTCTCCTAGCGGGCCTCCTATTAGAAGGACCCAGATCCTTACCCCAATCTCGATATTCAGATCTCCATCAGGCAAAACAATCGTGGACTTCGGGCAAAACTTTGTTGGCTGGGTACGCATAAAAGCAGAGGGACCACCCGGTACCATCATTCAGCTGCAGCATACGGAGGTCCTTGAAGATGGTGAAATTTCAACCCGGCCGCTGCGAGATGCAAAGGCATGCGATACTATAACACTCTCTGGCAACGCGATTATATGGGAACCCAAATTCACTTTCCACGGGTTTCGGTACGTGCAGGTGGATGGATATCCTGGAGAACTGTCATTCGGCGCCATTGATGGTGTAGTCGTGGGCACAGACATGAACAGAATCGGTTATTTCTCGAGCTCTAATAAGTTGCTGAATAAACTACACGAAAATGTGGTTTGGTCTATGAGAGGCAACTTTCTTAGTATTCCAACGGATTGCCCTCAGCGTGACGAAAGACTCGGCTGGACAGGAGATATAAACGTCTTTGCAGAAACGGCGAATTTTTTATATGACACGACAGGATTCTTGAACTCCTGGTTAGAGGATCTCAAGTGCGAACAGAACAATGGAATTGTACCACTCGTTATTCCCAATATCATCGATGAATTTACCAAGGAGCCGCATGCCGTATGGGGGGATGTTGCGGTCATGTTGCCATGGGCTCTCTTTAACGCCACAGGAGATAAGAGCATTCTTTCACGCCAGTTCCATAGCATGGAAAGCTGGTTGCAATCGATTCCACGTAAGAGTGACCAGCTTTGGGATTATCGCGCTGCCTGGAAGTTAGGAGACTGGCTAGATCCTGCAGCTCCCCCAGATGATCCTGGAAATGCAACCACGGATCCCAACCTTGTCTCCGATGCTTTCCTCGTTCACATCACAACACTTATGGCAGCCATTTGCGCCGAATTAGGCAAGCACGAGTCACACGAGATGTACAAAGAAGCCTCCCGCAAATTGCACGGAGCGTTTTCTCATAAATATATTACTAGAGCAGGCCGCCTGGCGTCGGATACTCAAACCGCCTTTACACTTGCTATCAATTTTGGTTTATTCGAAAATAGTTCACAAGAAGAGGAGGCCAGAGACAGACTTGAGCTCCTTATTCGCGGGGTCAGCCGCTTCAAAATTGCAACTGGCTTCGCTGGTACTCCTTACGTAGGTCACGCTCTGACTAAAGTCGGGCTTTCGAACATCTTTTACCGGATGCTACTGCACCGCGAGAACCCAAGTTGGCTATTTCCAGTGTCAATTGGGGCTACAACGATCTGGGAGAGATGGGACAGTATGTTGCCAAATGGCAAGATCAACCCAGGAGAGATGACCAGCTTCAACCACTACGCTTTGGGCTCGGTCGCAGGCTGGATGCACCGCAACATTCTCGGCCTCCGACCTTTAGAAGTTGGCTGGCGAGTTTTTGCTATAGAGCCAATCCCAGGAGGTGGGCTTACGTCCGCTGAAGGGAGCTTTATGAGCCCATATGGAGATTGCAGAGTGCGTTGGGCAATCGCAGATGGAACAAAACCAGGGACTCGACTTTTCAGCTTATTCGTTGTTGTGCCACCAAATTCAAAGGCTGAGGTAAGGCTTCCAGGGACTGAAGATATAATAAAAGTTGGATCGGGAAGGTATGACTGGACTGTATCATTTGTACCTGAGGAATGGCCTCCAAGAGCAATTTATCCACCGACGATGGAACCAGACGACGATTTGCCAGAGGACACTGGCCTTTGATCTTCAGACATAGAGATTAGATCATACCAGATGTCATATAGGCAAAATATCACGAGTCCAGCGGTGGTGATGCGTAGTGAAGGAAAGGAGATATTAATATGACGACGTACATAACCACATCAGTAAATAGTTGCCCTGCGAATAAAAATCTTATTATATCTATATGTATTAAGTAGAATCGTACTACTCCACACCCGCCAATTGATTAATTTATTTAAAAATGAAGCTACATATTATAAAAGCATCACAAGGTCTAGTCTGAGAGCAAACTTTTCTATTAGAATGGCCTAGAAAGATTAATCCACAAAACCTAGCTTACATTCCAATACGTAGACATGACATCCTGAATAGTGCGACTCCTTTGACCTAGCCCAGAATCGTTAACTTCCGGGAATATAGATGTCGACATTTTAAATTTATCTTTCTCATTTAGTGTCTTTCCATACTCCTGAAGAAATTTGACCATCCATTTATCAAAGCGATGCGTATTTCGCGTGGTTGACCCCACACAGTTTTTCAGAAATACAACGAGCCGATCGATCTGATGCATCGTTAAATCAATAAAGGTTAAGGGATCAATAGCACCGACCATTAATTCAACGCTAGGCCAGTACACACGTAATTCCACAAGTGCTTCCATATTCGATTCAAGTCGAGTTATTGTGTCTGGAAGCTCACTCGCATCCCCAAAGATATAAGTATGAAGTAGAACTGCCGATGAGACGATGGTAATATGAGCGATAATATTATGGAGAGCTTCCGTTTGCTTATGTTCTCGGGAGAGCTTTAGTATATCGCAAAACTTTCGTGCATGCAACTTGCAGCGGCTGGCATAGGCGTTTCCATTCACGGTGGGCCCCCGATTCTGGTCAAGATACCGATAGAAGAGGAGCATACAATAGTACTGGTATCCGAGGTGAAATCCAGAAAAGAGCCTACCTAATCCACGATTTGCGTTTATCACTAAGTTTTCAGCAGAAAACTGTAGTTCCGGTTCGAAGTTTTCTTCACAGGCTTGGAGTCGGATCGCCAGCCTATCAACAGTAGTCTCGATAAATTCTTCATCCCATTCGGTGATCACAACGAGATACCTGATAAGGTCTTGTATCTCTTTGTAGACTTCGACCATAGCTACCATGTGACTCCACATACCCGGGCGCCACTCTGCGTCGGTAATATCCTTATCTTTGGGACGTAAATTAGAAAACATCAACTCCTCCACAGGCATTCTTGGGCGGCAGTCGGGCATGGTGAGTTGTCGTGAGATGCTGGAGCCGCCACTCGACCATATGTCAACGAGAAAGCATGTCCACCAAACCCTCCTCGCAGTTTCTCGTGTCAGTCCATCTTCCATGTCGCTGGCAGAGGCCAGATCAAGAATCAGAACCATCCGAATAGCAAGTGCTACGCAAGATTAGCATTGAAAGTCGAGGTAATTAGATGGGCGAGTGGAGCGGTCCAAAATAACTACCATAGTAGAGTGATTCCGCCTTCGAATCCGAGTCAGCTAGGCATATATTGGCAATAATCACACAGGCTTGAATATTTTCGATGCAGACATGCTCAAGATCTGCCTTGAAACTATCCTTTGCTGCCTTTGCATATATTGGCCCCCGTGTCCTGATTTCGGATTTCTCGGCAAATCTACCTTTAAATTTAGTATATGCAGGCTGACTTCAGAAATGACTTAGTTACCGGGCAGACAGTCCGATCATGCTTAATAGCACTGTACGTGAGACAGTCCCATCCAAGACACTTCCTTTGAGCGACGGCTCGTGGAACAGACTGTGAGGCTTGTCATGGATATAATCAAAATATAAGTCTACGAGATAAATAATCTCTTCCGAATAGGGCGGTTGTATAGCATCACATAGCGCTATAGATACAGAATGGGTCATAGGTTGTCGTTGACGAGGAGTGACCTGGTTCGAACATGGTAGGTTTTTGGTAATACAAGAGCTACACGAGCCCCCTATCTGTACTGACCTACATTTGCGTTTCCCTGTTCGACATTGAGAGCAAGCTGTGCTTATTTTCATAATGAGAGATAAATATAAGTACCGTTGGCGGCTAAAAGACTTCGAAATCGGTTTGGAAACACTTACCCATGGTTTTAAACTACTATATTCGCTAATTTCGTGACCAAGAGTCACGTGAACGCCATTGACTATGTTATGTGTTGCCCAGATTACGGCGATCCACAAACTAAATTATCGTGCGAGAATCTTGGTCTCCGTAATTGATCTCTTGGCACAGCCACATAGGCCACGCACACAGTAGATATATTATATAGAAATGAAATGAATTAATTACACTATTCTAGGGGCCTATGTGTGAAGAGTATACTTCTTCTACCAGAAAACAAGGACCACAAGCTAACACTAATCGAGAAAACAAAGTTGATTCTCCACAGCTCCAAATTGCCATACTTCAATTTCCGCGTGTGTCCACCCAACCAATAAGGATTAACCTCTTGGGGAATATCCATTTCGGTGTACGTGTAGAGGTCTCGCCAGAAACATCTATAGTCTCCAAGATTCTAACGTTCAAGCTCGTATATCTTGCGCATTGTATAGCTGGCGGGACCAAGGTTTGGGCTGGCGGTGGTACTGAAATTGGCTAGGAAATGATCTTCTATACGGCCAATAAGGACATGGGCGAATTCCAATCTACCTCGCGATATTCGAAAATGATCACGACGCCTCTTAATGCTCTCAATGTCACGAGTTTCAATATTCAAGCAGCCGAGACGGAATGGAGAGATGGTGAAGAGACCCCACTGTCGCAAAACAGCGCAGAAATGTCTGGTTTTTCTCCGCACAAAGAGTAGAAAACTTTAACTGCTTTGCAGATGAAACTAAAATTAGAAATACTGAATCTCTATTGTACTCGATGGCAAGTGAAAAGGTAACTGCATATCGTAGTTGATATACCAAGCGGGAAATATATCAGTTTCTTCCATAAACAATTTCTAAAGTACGCTATAGTAAACAGAGAAACTTCCGATATATCTACAGAGTCTCAGCGTGGCTAACTCTTAAACGTGCATGCTTTGCAAGCTCTCTCGCAGCTACGAATCTCCCTGGATCTTCCTTTGACATCCTTCCTAGACTAGCTGCTTTCTCGCGTATAGAAGTCGCAGCATCTCCATCCCCAAGAACCTTTTGAAATGCAATACCGAGCTCCTCAGCCGTCCAATATGGAGCCGATTTTTTATTGCCCCATACACCAATACCAAGAAACTCAGCTCTTGTGGCATAATCGTACAGATCAACCCACATCGGAAGCACCATTTGTGGGATACCAGTCCTAAAATATATTAGCAAACCATATGATATTCCATACTTTCGCCGATGAGAGCCTACCCAACAGCCTCGTGATAGCAATTGGCTCCACCATGGTGTACCGAGAGGACTACATTGCCCGTCTCTAGCAAAGATGCTGGATCGATTTTTATCCATTTCTCCAACCTCAGACGTCCCTGTGTAATGAATTCTTGTAGTTCCACAAGGAATGAGTCTGGAAACTCTCTCCTCTTGTTAAATTTCCACAAAATTTGGACACCGGAGGTCTCCAAAAGCTCCTTGACAGCCCTCGCCATCTCAGTTGCTGCTCTTTCATCATAGTTAACAGTACTTCCTAAATTGATCAGGACCGTTGGTGCCTTCTCTAACCACGTAGCCAGCTCCTTGTCCTGCTCAACCGCAGGAGCAGTGGAAAGAAATATAGGGCCGCAGGCGACAACGTTTGAGGGTATAATACTCATAGGAAAATCTGCCATAAATGATGATTGGGTGAGCCAGACGAGGTCCTTGTTGTACACTGAAAAAAAATCCAATGGATTTGCAATGCCATTCTCCTTTAGAAATGCTTTCTTCCGGGATAGTTCTGGTGTCCAGGTAACGCTATAAGCAAGGCGAAGGGTAAGGTATATATTTGCCGGAATAAGGTGCCATGGTAGTGGGTAAGTATATCCGGAGCCGATACTATCAAGTCGTTAATATCAGCTGTTTTGAAGAGAACTGAGGCATCTACTGACCAGGGGTACTTCCACAAGACAGCACCCCAAGGTTGCCTATCCGCAAAATTATCTTTCAGTGCGTTTGGAGTTACGATAGCATGCTGACGACCTAGAGCTCGAATAGAATCTAGCCCAGGTCCGAACTGCGGATCCACTGCGACCATAGCAGGGTCAACTTCCTCGAGAATCGATGTGATCTCTTGATAGATTGCAAGATATTCGGGGCCAGTCCATGGCATGAGATATTTCTGGAGATCGCTGCACAACTTTGCAATTCCAGCAACCCCAGGGGCTCCGATGGTCTCATCAATATAATGCCCGATAGAATTAAGAGCAGCTCCATACGTTATCCCTTTGAGCGTATGGAACTTTATAAGTTGTGCATCTGGCGATGTTTTTCTAGCAAATCTAGAAATGGTGGCTACATCTTCAGCTAGTCCTTTAAAGGAAACATAGTGGACTTCGATATCCTGATGCTCAACAAGCATTGCGTGGCTTGTTGCTAAGAGGACATTTGCCAACCCATGCTCAGAGTTCGAAAGAAATAGGACCGTATTGTTCCGTCCCGGCCATTGCTGGAATTTTGTGTCGTCGTCCTTCAAAGATTTCCTAGAACAGAAAAAAGCTACAACTGGCAAAAATGCAGCGACCAAAAACAAAAGCCTGCGCGAAAACATACTTCGTAGCTTGAAGGGTTGCCAGCAGCTGGGTGGATGGATAGATACCCTCACGCTTGGTTGTACTGTACAGATAGTAAGCGCTAGTTAAATTGAGTACGGAAACCCAGTCTTACTTCGTTATGTTGACAAGGCTTGGAACAAATAGAAATAGTGCTAGCGTCAGCAATAGGGGCAGAGTTGAAGCGAGATTAGCATATAAGGCAAGGATCCGCCGGATTTGGAGCTTCCAACACGTATGAGGCTGACAGACTTATCGTCACGCCCTTGTCAATCCGCGTCTCCAAAGACTGAAAAATTCGCATACGATCTACATGCATCGCGTGTAAAATAGCTGGCACGATTTGCCATCATGTTCACTTCATTCCACATTCCCGCTGCTGTTGCGGGTATTCCTGTGTCGCCTTATCTCGCTATTGCCTTGTTGATCTTCACCTTCAGCCTCGTCCTTCTCCCTAGCGTTTTCTTATTCACTTCCATCCGATACAGACTTGGACTTGCTCAATATGATGCCGTCTCTAAGGGCGAGATGTCCAACAAGCCACATACACCGCCAATAATCCCATACTCAATACCATTCCTTGGAAATGCGCTGTCATTCCTCAACAAGCGACCAGGTACCTTCTGGGCGTATCTGTTCCAATTTCATCCACGCGCTATTGGCTCATGCACAATCCTACTTGGGGGTATTCGTACTCATATTCTCTACTCGCCTACTGCAGTGACCGCGCTGTTGAAGAATCGAAATCTCACACGGGACGGGTTCAATTTTGATGTTGTCACCAAGGGCATGGGCGTCGACCCTAAACAAGCGAAGGCATACTATGGATTAGGGGAGCCGTCGAACGAACAGGGCCTTACTCCAATTCAAGAACAGGAAAAAATTAACCATGAGTACCTTCTTCGTACTGAAGGCGTCAATGAGTTAACAGCCGAGTTTACACAGTCGTTCAAGCAGACGCTGGACGCGGAGGAGTTTGGCAGCGTGACTGGGCAAGCTGGCGGGTCACAGGAGGTGAACATATTCAGTTGGCTAAAAAAGCGGATGTTCTTTGCCTCGACTAGAGCGCTTATGGGTGAGAAGCTTCTGGAGATCTATCCAGGTCTGGAGGAGGACTTCTTCATTTTCGACGAGGCTCTATTGAGCATGTTTTTTGGGATTCCAAAGATATTTATCCCCAAGTCACATGAAGCTCGCAGAAATGCTCTCCAGGGGATTCTCCAATTCCATCAAGCAATGCAGGAAAAATTCCAGGGCGAAGTGGTCGATCCTAGCGGCGATGTCAAATGGGAGCCAAATTTTGGCAGCCGTTGCAATAGAGCTCGGCAAGCTTACTACGAATCGAGGCACCTGACTCTCGAGGCCAGGGCTGGCCTTGACTTGGGGTTTATGTTTGGCCTGAATAGTAATGCCATTCCAGCCACCGGATGGATGTTGTTTCATATATTAGACCCCAGAGCTGACAAGACGCTGCGACCTCGAGTCATGGCAGAGTTGGAACGGTCTAGAGAGGCGGATGGCACATTAAACATTCCCATCCTGGTCACATTACCGCTCATGCAGAGCATCTATCATGAAGTCCTACGATTATATGTCGATGTCTTGGTAACGCGCGAACTGACACATGATCTCATCCTGCCTCTCGATGAAGTGAACAACCAAGTGAAGTTTGACAAGGGTAGCATTGTCATGGCCCCTTCCTGGCTGGGTCATCGTGACGACTCACTCTGGACCTCACCTCCAAGCTCCGTCTTCTTCCCCGAGAGGTTTCTCCAAGTCGACGAGGAAAGTGGCAAAGAAAATTTTACAACAGGTGGTACAGCTGGCAAATTCTTCCCCTTCGGAGGTGGCAAGACTATCTGCCCTGGCCGCATCTTCGCGAAGCAAGAGATTTTTGCTAGCGTTGCAAGTATTCTCCTTGATTTTGAAATCGAACCCCTGACCTTTGTGGATGCGAAAGGCGCCACCACTGACCGATTCCCCACGCTACGGGATGCGTATAATGGCACCGCAGTTATGGTTATGAATGGAGATTTCAAGGTTCGGATTCAGAGACGAGTTAGATAGGATGCATTGTCTAAAGGAATAGGGCTTTATAAATTGTGTAATAGAACATATGGTCTTTATGGGTTGTATCAATCTGTTCTTTATATTATATCCCAACTGGAATGTTGAATCCTTGCTTCTTGAATTCTGACTTCTTTAATCATAGATTATTAAACTGGGGCACGCCATCGCATCTCCTGGTGGTTTTGTGCTGTCTAGTATGGGTACACTGATAAGACTGTCTATAGGGAGGGACACTTGGAAATTTGCGGGTGTTCATGGCCGCCGGATTCCCAAGAATTAGTATAGTGCTGATGCAATGCATTTTAATTTACAGTATAAATAAGAAAGATATACGAGTAGATATGTGGGTCAACCTTCAAGTATCCAAATGTATGCATACTTATGTTGGTACTGGTATATCTCCTTGAGTGGTATTAATCGTCCCTAATCCCCATCCTGCTTTGTAATCTGAGCCATGGCCGTTCCGTAGAGCATCCCTGTTCTCACAATCCTTCCTTCCGTGAGCGTCCGAACCTGCTATAAAGTTTGGCTTTTAAGCGCAGTAGTGTTAATCACCTGTACATTATCGTTGCCTGAACGAGATCAGCTATAACGTATAATTCACACTCTGAAAGTCAAAGGTCAGTGTCTAGAACTTTGTTCTTGACTTAATATAGTATCTCATATGATATTGCATTATCAGGTGCACATTTAGTTCTGTTAATGACGCTGAAACTGGTATTCAATTACTCAAAATCACTTTTAGCAGGTGCTGTTATAGATGCAGAAAGCCTAGGCACAATGCATGTACATGTCACGAAGGTAAAGAAATATCTGAGGTCTATAGTTCTGAGTAGTTCCGGGGTATTTCAATTATTGTGGTAGTGTAGTTGAGGTTTCTTGTTATATGGTAGTAAAAAAAGTGCGGGACTTGGGATGGATACCCTATGAGAATGACGTTTTGAAATCTGCCCCACGACATCTCGTTCGCCTTGGTGTTGAAACAGCACCAACATGGCTCATCTGACAGAACAACTGTCTCATATCCGAGAGCGATACTAATGGTAGTAGCAGCAAGCCTAGCTTGCCAGTTTTGATGAGCTCGTACAATGCTGAACGGTGTTTCTGGGGCATCAATCAGACCATACCAATTATCGATAGCCGTGAAACTCTGTACTGTAACCACACTGTTACGGTTATGGTCTTGACAATCGCCTTGGCAATCGCCCATTATCCGGAACTTCACACTGTTAATCATGTTGAAGACATCTAAATCTGCAACCCAATCACCACAATCTCTTACCGAAATGAGTGTCTCTAGCATATAGGCATCCACATCCTGCCCGCCTGAAAAGCCTAGATTCACAGGAGTAGTTGCTCCTGTAAAAGATAGGTGCAGCGATGTGCTCTCAAAACAGTCACGCATTTCCCCATCGAAGTCATCTCGATCGATACATGACCAATCAGACATTTTCACCTCTCGTATCATGGGATCCACAGGTGGTACCAGGAAAGCCATACCGGACCTGCCAATATTGCCCAAAACGCGCCGTATATCTCCAGAATTCGCCAGCTCCTTTGGATCGTGTAACAACGCACCCCCAATGTAAATCGAGTCACTAGAAGACAAGGCGATAACACTTCCGAGCAAACTTAGATTGATATTATAGGTGCCGGACTCGAACATGGCAATACATGCAAACGCTGTTGCCCCATCTAAATGATAAGGCTGCAGAGAATTGGGTATTCCGTCCATATGCTTTTCAGGGGGTGCGTCACGACAATTTTGCACCCAACCTGCGTTCCAGAGCGGTTGCTGCAGGACTCGGACATCAACGGTTGTATTTAGAAACTTTCCGTACATTGCAGCAGCAGTTGAAACTGCTTTGAGGGCTTTTAGATGGGGGTCCACTTCTGCGTTAGCATTATAGAATATTTGTAACAGTCGATTCGAAATTGCAGTAGCATCAATCTTTCCAGCTTCAAACAAACTAGAAAAGTCCGTAGCTTCTGTACTATGAGACCGGATAAGATCCAGCATCCCTCCTCTGCCCTCAATAACAAACAACCCTGCTGAGTTTTCATCCCCGTAGAGCAACCGAAACCAAGGTGTCTGCTTCTGCTCTTGATTTCCCTCCATACAACCCATTTTATCCCAGAATACGCCCATTCTCAGAGGATCAAAGTCTTCAATGGCCATACTTTCTCGTTCTATGGTATTCTCTCCAAGGGTTGCATAGAAGCGTTTTCTATTTTCAAATTCCAGATAAATTGTTTGCTGCTCTTCTGGGGTAAATGTATAGCGATCGGTTTTCGGTCGCTGTGGCCTTTTTATGTATTGGTGGAACTCCTCGAAATCTTCTGGTATACGTTGTAAATCGCTGATATCGGGAAAATTTGCACGTAATCTGTCGTAGTACCTTGGATCAGTTACTCTTCTCAGACTTTTCCCGCTATATAACCACCGCGTGTGACCTTCGGCTGCGGGTGTATTTTTATTGAATTTCCGTTTTAGTGTGCTCGGGTGCAACGGCAACGCGGTAGTATACTCATATACGTGTTTTGACCAATTTGGATAGCGACGCTTGTAGCGAATGAATATTTGGGTAGAATCAAGGTCCATGTCTTTGGCGATATCCTGGGCCACTTTCCTTAGAAGGTGGATCTTATCGTCGTCTGTAGTAATTAAATTAACATAACTCCCTCGTAGTCCAACCCTAGATACCAGCATAGAAGGCGGTGGAAATGGCTCTGCAACAATATCTACAGCTCTTAATTTAGGTTGAGCTGTAGACGAATGGCTCTGAGAGCCAGAATAATTTGTACTCGAAACACCTAGCAATCCAAATAAGGGCTCAGATGGCCGGTCCAAAAAGCGCTTTCCATGCTTTCGACCTAGGCGGATAAGTTTATTTGCCGTCTTGCGTTCATTTCCCTGGCATTCAAGGTATTGTCTGGCAGCTGTAAGGAGCAGTGAAAACCATGAGAGGGTGGCCTTCCCTTCTAAAAGAATGCTAGCGGAACTTCCCCCAGCTGACCGAGACTTCTCAAGAAGCTTAAAGACATTATTTAGCCAGGTAACGGATTGAAGGGTGTTGTTGCCAGCTTCGCCCCAACCTTGTAAGACACAGCCAAATGTAGCTAGAAGTAGTTCGCTAGTGGAAATTCTCGATCGTTCGTTGCTATCAATTGAACTTAAAGAGACCACTGGAACTCCATAGTGCCGGAGGTGTGCAAGAGGCAGGGACCAATGTATACCCCTATCGTCCGTATTCAGATTGACTAGTCCGACGGTTAAAATCCCGCCATTTGCGAAAATTGGATCACGCTGCTGAACTGTCGCTGGACGAGGACCAACAACCATCAAGTCGGGGAATAGATGCCATGCCGACAGACCTAGAATGATATCGCCCCCTTGAGCTTCTTGAGATATGCCACTTATTAACGCCTCCATCTGAAGCAAGGCATTTTTCCATGCGCTTATCACGCTACTGTATGTCTCTGTTTTATTATTGACGGGACTTTGAACGTTTTCTAGAATCAACATGAGCTGTTTCTGTTGCCGGCATTTCTTGGCATCGGCTACCCTAAGCCAAGCACGAGCACTTGCATCCCATTCAGAGATTTGGCTACGGGCCAGGTCTTGTTGTGCAGCAGACAAAGTAGCCATATCGCCAATATTATTCTGCTCAAAGTCATCTCTGATCTCTTTCTTCCGACTCTCCGTTATCTCAACCCAAATTGAGGTTGCTTCAGGTCCTTCCCAAATCCTTGCCAGCATGCAAGCAAGTAGGTGAACCGCAATAGCGCTACTTCCTGACGTTGCCGCAGCCCACAAGCTAGTTGCATCCGGACCAACCCGGCTGGCAAAGACCCCATAGGCTGCGCGGGCCTCCGCATCAATAGATGAGGCCTTGGAGATCTCTGAGGCTCGTTGGCCATATGCCTTGAGGAGCTGAGGAGTATTTGGGAGCAATTTCTCGAAAAGGGCTCCTAGTTTCCGAGCAGTTCGGTGGGTGCAACCATTCTCTGCCTCGTTCCTTCGAAAACTGGTCATCGCAGCGCCAACACCTTCAAACTCTTTTGGTGCATCCACTTTATATAGCGAGAAGTCGAAATTGATATTTGCAAGGGCAGGCTGTATTTCTAGTGCGCCATTCACAAGAGAGAGGGCTAATTTGTTGATTGACATTGGTCCGCTTAGAAAGGGGACCCTGTGATGGGGAGAGTATTGTGGGAATTTGTAATTGATTTGGCTGAGAATGTCGATGAATAGTATTGATTGAAAGGTCTTGAAAGCGCGTTAATAAAGCCTTTCCCTTTCCATAAAACTGACTATTGATGCTACTGCGTCTTTCACTTGAGTTTGAAAATTTTCCTTTTGTAGGGTGGTGTAAAAGCACTTCAAGTGATTGAAACTGTAATGTCTCACGGCCTTGTTTTCAGGTAACGGAATGGTATTTGCTGTCGCTTGCAGAGTAATATATATAACCCACAATGAAAGCCCAATCGTACGACTAGTGCTCTATTGCTGGAATCCAAGTATAATACAAAGATAGAGGACAAGAATCTAGGAAAAAGTTTCGCATTGAAAGAAGTGTACCATAAGGGTGTGTCATTTAATTCAGCTCCGCAAAGTAATATTATTGTGTGGGTAACACGTATTGAGGGATTATTGGGTCAAGGACCATTAGATGATCTCCCAGGTGTTCCTGTAAGCAGCCTGACAAGAATGTCTGGCCTCTGGGCGGGTAGAAAAGCGCGGACATTGGCTGTGTACTACAAGCAAAGGGCAGGGAGCTAAATTATCTGAGCCAATTACTAGGCCTGAATCATGCGTCACTATGCACACATCGGATTTCCGATTCTAGGATTTAGCTTTCCATGTGCACAACGCCGAAGACATCATGTCGGCGTCTAGCCCACTACCCCTGTTTGCCATCAAGTGTGTTTGCCAGTCTTAGCACTGGCGTGGTCCTGGTTTAATGCCCATCAACCCGCAAAGAGCGCTTCATACGATGACCTAAGATGCAACACCTGAGCAAGAAAGATCATCTTGCACTCTCCTCATGTAGGGTTCAAGGCACAGCCAGGAACCACCGTGGGTAACAGCCCAATCTTCAGCCGCCCTGAACATGTTGCATCACTGCGCCTCCATCGCCTCAGCCTTGACAATACTTACGCCCTCTAACTGTCGCCTCACACAACAAACGAAGTGATTCTTATCACTATACCCTCCCTCTAAATGTTACCTTTCATCCTCATTTGCATCTCATGCTGCTCATGAACCCACACTGGCGAAGCTAGTAGTTATGAATATGAATGTTGATAGCATCGAACTGGTAGAAACATCTCTCGACATGAACACCCTGCCCTTCGCAGGCCCCGTCCGTAACAGTATCGACAATAACAGCACCGATTCTGGGCACTCGTATAATGAGTATTGCGTGGTTCGAATTAGGGACGATGGATCTAGTACGTCTAGCACCAGTGACACGCAGAGCGATACTTCAATACACAGTCTTGGAGGCGATATCGAGAGTTTGAAAAAATCGTTAAGGGTATTATTCTTTCCCCCTCTCTGCTGTTCACCAGGCTGTTGCTAGGTGAGAGGACTGATCCAAAGTTTTTGTAGCAACGAGATAAAAGTAAGGTGCGATGGTTGTAGGTACCACTCCCGTCCACAACGAGGTTATGGGCTTACTAGATTCTAGGAATATCACGGGCTGGTCGAAACCAATAATCGATGTACGAGTGCCCCGATAATATGTCTTACAGACTATACCTAAAGATCACTTCTATTTAGGCAATCTCGAGCGAGTACCTGGGAAATCACGATTGCTTGGGCGTGAGCAATATCGAGCAACAAAGTCTTGGAGGGCCGACACGAGGCGATGATGGCAGCCCTGAATGTGAGCTATAACACTATGTCATATCGTTTATAGAAGCATCAACACTAATTCTTTCACAAAGTCATCTGGATTCAATGGTGTGTGTGGTTCCCCGATCAAGACTCCAGAGCTTGGTCCGATGTACACCTGGTGAACTTCTGCATGGTACTATGCCTACCTACTGCCACTGAAGCTGGTCGGTGAAATTTCTTCGTTGATCATCCAGAAACCTCGACGCGTGCTAAACTTTCTATGCAGGGACTCTCATAACCAACTTTGTTGGACCTCGGGATCTCGTTGACCATATATCCGCCGTCTGCACCGAGCAGGTCACAAATATTCATCCCCTCGGAATCAAGTCCCTCCAGTGCGTCTGGATTGTCGCTTTTGCCATAATCCGCACTTTGGCAGAACAGCTAGACTTTTCATTCTCGATATTCAATCCTTTTGATATAGAATATGGGGTATATACCCCCACTCAAATCGAGCCCCGATGGCTATACTCACTGGTAATTGTAGAATGGAGCTGACCAGAAATAGAGGGGGAATATCCTGGGTCTCCAGGCCCTCCCGATTATACTAGAAAAATCGTCGAATCTCTCGCGTATAAATCAGTACTTATCAGTGATAGACGAGCATAGCTCTTTTTTTGCTTCTATTCAAACAATGGTTTTTGAGGAGATATATGCCGAAGATGAGGTGGTCGAGAAGAGAAACCAGCGCCTAAAGAATCGATCGAGATTGGAGGCCACAAGGGCACAGGGGAAGATAAAGCAACAGCAAAAGTTGTGTCAGACGTTTACTCAGCAGTACGAAAGTTCGGTGCAGTTGGTAAGCAATTTCGTTCTCCAGTTTGAGCGGAAAGCTGATGCATAACCAGATTATCTGGATGAGCACCGCGGACATTATAGATCGACTGGACAGCAGTCGTGGCGTCACCGACCAGTTTACGAGGATTGGGACTGCGATTGCGGCTCTTGCATGTGTAATCGCGCCATTAAGTTTGCTAGTTGGGGTCTTTGGGATGAACCTCAAAGAGATCACTGGAGACGCGGCGAATATTGCCATACTCGACTTTCTCAAAATCGGACTTCCTGTTGTAATATTAATGGTGGTTTGCATTGCAGTGTTTGCTACGTGGGTGTTAGATAGTAGTAGGAGTAAACAGAGTCAATAATGATGTCTTCTTTCCTTTTGCATTGTGCTGTTATTCATGTAACCTTGGAAGGAAATTCATTACATTCTTCTGTGACTTAGAGTTCAGCAATGAGCCACAGAATATATCGAATAGACTATGCTCTCTTAAAACGTTTCCGTATTCTGGTCTCCACAGCCCTAATTGTGCCCTTCAATTTATAAGATCAGTACACCCCCGGAGTGAAATCCAGGACCAGGTAGTCATCGCTTTCCTGGGAGATGGCGTCCACAAAGGCCTTGTGCGAAGGATCCTTGTCGAGGAAGTAGTCCCTATCCTCATCGTCCTTGAACTCGAGTATGTACCCGTGCGTCAATCCAGCCTATTTATTCCATTGAGTCAGTTTTTCCACCCATGATTAATTATCAGTAGTAGAACGGCAGAGACGCACAGAATGTTTTTCAGGACTGTTATTGATGCCGCCCTTGCCGAGTATAATATACGGCTTGTTTGTCTCTGGATGGACGCAAGTATCTTTCAAGGCGACCACTTGCTCCGAAAGCTACCACCCAGAATATCAGTCATTATGTAAATGCTCCAACGTCTACCTTCACTAAGGAGTCCTACACGCTGCACCGCCTCCGGGTTTGTGGTCGGCTTGAACTTCAACAGCAGAATATGAATAACTGGCATTGTTGGTTCTTTTGTTGGCAAAACTCCGACGTAAATAGCGGAAGCGATTAAGAAGAAGACAACAATGGCGAAGATTGAAACTCCACGTTTGAATGGGTCGGTCTTGGATTTTGGCCTAGGAAGCATGCAAGGCAGTTCCTCTAAATCAATGGCAGAAATCGAGGAATTGGAATTATGCCTCGAATATATTGGAGAGCGTAAGGTAGCCACGATGAAACTATTCTTAAATTTTGAAGCTGAAGTTGCTAGAAGTTGCTTTAGGCGGGGAGGATGAGGGAAGCAAGGTGGATGACGGAAATGAGGCTCTGGAGAGTGAGGCGGGGCAGGAAGGCACCACTTTAGCCAAGATCAAAAGACCCACACCGGTGTGTCCCGCACCGGTATGTCATTTGGGGTTGCACGGGACAATAAAGCTGAGCACTTGCATTCACCGGTCCAACAGGGCTTCCACACCTCATGCTGTATTCAAAGTTGTCACACCAATAAACGACGAGCGACCGCGCGATATATCGGGATGCTGCATTTGTTACAATATGGTCCTGTTTGGGGATTTGCGCCAACTTATTTGGGGCATACACTATGTCCAACATGGTGGAGATGTTAGGTCGGATTTGTGGTGGGGCTTTATCGATGGACACGGGAGCTAATAGCCGTTAAAATAGTGGGGGGTACATAAGTATACCTCTCTGTTCCACCACCAAGAACTGAACTCCAAGTCTAAGCATAACCACCTGAATCGGCGTCATGAAGGAACCAACAGCCGCAAACACATTCGCGCCAGAGCCCAAAAAGATCCAGACAGCGGCATGCCTCATTGTTGGAGACGAGGTTCTTGGTGGAAAGGTATGAGTTTCTAGATTTCACGTCTTCCTAATCAATCAATTGTTGACATGGTTTATCTAGATTGCTGATGTGAGGATGTTCCTTGCGGGCCAAGAATCAATTCAAAGAAGGATTTTAATTCTATCCAGACAAACTCAAATTACATGGCAAAGCTATGCTTTGAGATAGGAATCGTGAGTAGATTTGGACTGCACATTTCTCACTCGAACATTCTAATATTACCTCCTTCTAGGATCTCAGAAAGGTTGAAGTCGTCCCTGACGACGAAAGCGAGATCATCGATGCCATCCTCCGCATGAGCTCCAAATACGACTTTGTCGTCACAAGTGGTGGCATTGGCCCCACGTCTGTTTTTCTCTTTTTACGCTCCCATCTCCAACCTCCCAATCTCCTGACCCCAACATATACTGACCAACCTAGGCACGACGACGTGACATTCCCTGCCCTCGCAAAGGCCTTCGGTCTTAAGCTTGAGCTCAACCACGAAGCCTATGGGAGAATGAAGCGGCTCATGAAGCCGCGTCCTGGCGAGCCACCCCTTAACTGGGACGTAGACTCTGTCATCCGCCGCGCAAACACCCGAATGGTGGTCCTGCCCACAGACCCCAGCATCCCCCCTGAAGAGCAATTTCTGTTCAATGTGGACGCGCTCTGGGCGCCTGTCACGGTCGTAAATGGGAATGTATATATACTTCCTGGTGTCCCCTTTTTGTTCGAGATGCAGCTTCAGGGGCTAAAGGGTATTATGGCACCTGACGGCGGGAGTGGCTTGGGGAAGAGATATAGGGTGTTGATTTCTACGCCACTGTCGGAGGCGAGCATGTCAGATTATTTAACAGAGCTAGCTGTTAGGATGGAGGGGGAGGGGATTAAAGTTGGCGTTTATGAGAGGTGGGGGATGAGTACCAACACAGTTACGCTTGTGGGAAGGTACGTAATGCCCCATACTCAAGTAAATGCTTTACAATGAGGATCTGATGAATCATATAGGGATTTAATGAAGATTGAGAGGTTTATTCCAGAGGTAGAGAGGAGCCTTAACGGGAGAAGGATCACCAAGGAAGAGGGCTAAGATAAAGGAAGAAGATTAATGTCTGAAGGGAATGCGGAGAAGGTATGTTGAGTTTCCCAGTGTGGTAAGAGCAGGGCGAACAATAGTCTCTCCAGAAAAATGAATTTATTTCAAGTATGGCAATTATAAGCCTCGTCTTGGAACTTCCTTCGTATAGCACATCTTTGAGGAGCGGCAGTCATATAGAATACCGGAGTTATTTTCGGAAGTAGTACTACCATACGCACACGGAATACTTTCGTATGAAAACAGCAAACCAACCAATGGCATCTTATTCTCCATCAATCATCAAGTATAGTCATACCTAATCGGGATGTTTTTAGCCGTTTTATTCTTGTATGTTGGGAGCGGTCTTCCTCCCACAATGTCATTCCTCAGATCCTCAATAGCACTTGCCCACTTGATTAACTTTCCCTCTTGCCAAGCTGTTTGTTGAAGGGTTAGTCCTAGTGGCATGCCATCTTTATCGGTGCCGATTGGAAAGGTGATTGTGGGATAGCCTGGTTTGTTAGTTGATGGTCGAAAGTTGGAAGTGATATGCGTTGGGGGGCGAACCTACCGGCTTGAGCTGCAAGTTGCTGTCCTACAAGTCGTCGGTCACAGAGTATGAGTGCATCTAATGTTACAGACTCGCCGTTCGCTGTAACATGTTGTAAGGCTGAGTCAATTCCATTAGCTCTTGTCTGGCACCGGATATGTTTTAAAGCTTCGTTATAGGCCAAGGTCTTCTCTCCACGGCCTTTTATTATTTCAATCAAGACATCCTAGTTACATTAGCGTGATCGTAGGTAACATGATATCTCGTTTGGCTTACATGCCCCGTTCTGAAAGCAGGGTGATCTCCAGGTGCAGCACCTTCAGTGCCTTTGTTATCAGTATTGAACTTCACCACATCTTCCACCGTCCGGATACACGTATTCGTTAGTTCTGAAAAATATGCATTCAGGCTCTCATAGGCGTCGACTTTGACAACTGTATATTCACTTTTTGATGGCTCACCATGCTCCCTGCATCATTTTAGGTTCTACACATGTCAAAACATCAGAGCAACTTACCAATCCCAGATACCTCTTCCTGGAATACGCTCCTCAGCACATGGATAGTCAACATCAATAACTTCTGCTCCAGCCGCTTTGATTCCGTCTAATATCTTCTCGGCGACCTTCTTCTGGTCTTCAGGTACAAATTCCCAACAGCCTTTAATCGGCAGGCCGAACCGGGCACCTTTAAGAACAGTCTTGTCACTGATAAAGTCTACGTAACTCCCACGTGTGATACGATCAGCCCCTGTAGACCGAGCATCTGTAGCGTCGGCGCCGACAATTGCATCGAGTCCTAGTGTCGCATCGATGACTGATCTTCCAAAGGGCCCAATGGTGTCGAAATTCTCGCTACATGGGATAACGCCGCTGCGCGAGGTGAGCCCAGGAGTGGGTTTAATCCCAACGACGGAGTTGCTTTGAGATGGACCGGCAATAGAACCATCTGTCTCGGTTCCGATGGACAGTGGGACTATGTTAGCTGATACGCTCACAGCAGATCCACCACTCGAGCCGACTAGCTACAATGTGAGCATTGAACTGTAGAATGCAGTCTGAATCTCCAACTCACAGGGACTTTGTACCAAATTAAATGGATTCCGAGTCTGGCCGCCACGCGGTGAGTAGCCATCGGAATAGTAACGCGATCGGGTCGATGCCCACTCGCTCATATTTGCGTGTCCAAGAATAATTGCACCGGCGTTTCGAAGCAATGAGACTACATGGGCATCTCTTGGAACGACACATCCCAGTAAAGCCCAGGAACCTCCTGTAGTCTGCATTTTGTCTTTTGTGGCGATGTTCTTCAGAAAAAAGTTAAATACGCCATACTGAGACAGATATACAGATATCCAGACTCACGTCTTTCACCAGTACCGGGACACCATGAAGAGGGCCACGCACTTTCCCCCCTAACCTCTCACTATCAAGTTTCTCTGCGATCTGCAGTGCGTCTGGATTTATCTCGATTACGCACTCTAGATACACATTAACCTCACTTCGTCAGCTTCTTCGTAAATCCAAAGAATCGATCAGGAACTAACCGACTGAATCCTTGCAATCAGAAATCGTGTGTATTCCACTGCGGTAAATTCCATGTTTTTGTATGCCGCCCCCAACTGTGGAATGGAGATATCGAACACGTCGAAGCCTCGCAACTTTTCAAGGTAGAATTCCGGCGGTATGTCCCCCTGCGATCGGGCGGTTCGAGCTAGAGCTGGCTCTATTGCGTACGCATACCCGATCTTCGAGATCAAGGCCTTGATGATGGGCCTGAGTGACATCTTTGAACGGTAAGTGAGTTTGGTCTAAGTTGTCCAACTCTTGGGAGCGATGTTGCTGTTAGATTCAATTGTTGCATTTCCGGCGTAGATTGAGGCATGTCACTCAACAACCACGAAATTTATGTCTTGATTATATAATTCCGAATCCATAGACGAGAACCACATCATGTATGAATAAATATTTTATATTATACATTTAAGCTCCCACTTTACTTGTAAATATTACATATGTTAAATATATACTCCTTTAATATTATTTTACGTATTTTAATGTGTGGCGTGGGGTATGTCACTTCCAACCATCAGGTCGAAATGTGTTGTCCCAATCGAGGCAGGGGTCAGCGCGACGGGCCGGGTCACAAGGCTAGCAAGGCTGGCGTTGTAAGTACTCCAGGACGAATGGATGTACCAGTTGGAACGCAGCATGTATTTTGACCGAGCTGATTGACTCGGTTTCCCATATATGGTTTACTGTGTCTGGGCAACAACCTGGCGAAACCCAAGTCAAAAAGAGAGGCACGCTCAAACTGAGTATTGGTCCGCAATGCTCAATTTAATAATCTATCTCATCTTCGCGTCATCGCAGTTCTACTGCTTGTTTCTCAGTTTATCCGTATCACCAGAAACCCTCGAGGAAGCCTGGTGACGAGGTAAACCAGCGTTTTTTTAAGTTTATACAATGCAGAATCGTCTGGATGGAGATTTTTCACCCTCGGCTCTCACCTTGGTACCACCGACCGGCAATACGGGGACTAGAGAGTCCTCGCCATCGACTTCCGCCGTAGGACCAGCGGCCAGCGACGCTGGAACTAGAGACTCCTCGACGACGAGAAAACCAACCAAAGGTGGATATTCGACGACAATTCAACATAACCCGCATCCGAGGTCAAGTCGGCAGTCGTCTATCGAAGGAGAAGGACACAGACTGGATTTGATTGGCAGGGAGAGTGATGCCACAAATGTCGTTACATTGCCCCCTATTGATGGAGGGTTCAGAGCATGGAGCTATGTCGTGAGCGCATTTGCCATGTTCATTGTAGTGTGGGGTATGTTTGCACAGTCCGCGATATTTACGAAATAAACAATACACAAAAAATATCTATTAATCTCCCACACTCTTACAGGCTTTCCTGAGGCCTGGCCTATTTTCCAGACCTACCTCTCCTCCGGCGAAAAGGCAAAACACCCCGATTCCGCTGTCTTACCGCTTTTAGCACCAGGGTTACCCGATATAGTTGAAGGGTTGCTTTTTCAAGTGCTCCCACGCGGAGCTAAGCACCGTCGAAAACTTGTCAGCCTAGGTATTGTAATTATTATAGTGTCGATGGTGTTAACAAGCCGCGCAACTTCGCCGTGGCAGATTGTCTTGTCTCAAGGGTTACTTTTTAGCATTGGAGGAATCATGCTCAACTTTGTTAGTGTCTCGGTTTGTGGAGAATGGTTCGATGTGAAGAAAGGTACAGCCATGGGCATCATCTGGCTCGGGTGGAGAGTCGGTGGCTTGGGTCTTCCCCTAATTTGTCAAACCCTTCTCAACAACAGAGGCTATGAAGCAACTATGATTTGGCTAATTTCACCGTCACTCGTTTTACTTTTACCGAGTATCTTAACTTTTCGTGGACGATACCCAGCATCAGCTGCTGAAGTAAGGCCAATCAAGCCACGCGGTTCAACGCTTAAAGCAATTGCAAACCCTCACATACTGTTCTACCTCATCGTTACAGTATTATTCAGTCTTGTGGCTAATATACCTACAATCTTCCTTTCTCGATACGGTGCAGATCTAAAAATTAGCATCCCAGGTCAAGCGTACGTATTGTCACTGCGGCTATTTAGTACCATGGCTGTCGGTTATGTTTCTGGACTGCTCAGTGACAAAGGGAGGCACCAGCGATTAATGGGACTGTCTGCGATCTCAACATCACTAGTCCATATTCTTTGGGGGCTTGTCAAGGACGAATACACGCTGTATGTCTACGCAATTGCAGTTGGTATGACTAGCGGAGGTATTTCAAACGACTATCATTGCCAGACTAATACTGACAATCAACAGGTTACGATAACTGCTTATTTGGAATCTTCACGGAGTTGGCTCGTAATGATGACGAGTACTACATGACTCTATACACGTTATTTAGTTTTGTTAGGGGAGTTGCAACATTTACAGTGGGAATCATTGGCGTGCTACTAATAGGGAAATCATCAGAGGTTAACATGGACGAATACGCTCTTGGCAAATATAAGGTAGGGATTAAACTAGCCAAACGACATAATTTCTGTTAACTTTCACAATAGTACCTCGTCGCATATGCCGCAATAATGTCAATGGCAAGTGGGCTCTTGACACTAGTAAATATGTATTTATATCCGGAGAATCACGAGGTCCCAAATGCAACTACAAGGCCAAGCATAATAATAATATCGACGACGACAACACAATGAAGAGAGAAACATAAGCGATAAGATAATGGGACTTCATTTCTTCTCCTAGGCGTTTCAAATATCATTACACTTATATAACAAATCTGTTTTCATGACAACCTTCACTCCTTTCCGCACAACTTCTCCAGAGTGAAGTAAGTTAGACTGTTGAAAGAGAATTAGCCGTCCAGCCTTTGGCTCTATCTCAATAACTTTAGATAGATCCTTAGAAGAGTGAAAAACTGTGCACCCTCCCTCAAGCGGCTCTCTGTCCATTTCATATAACACTGAAGTTGAGTCATTCAAAAAGATGTGCATTGTGAAGAATGACCTCTCTTTTCCATCCGCCGACTGGAAAAATTCGTCGTAATGCGCTTTTAAAATACGTCAGTCAACCTCTCTCCCTTAACAATACAGTAGTCAATGAAAATTTGCAACAAACAGTTGATAAATTCCCCTCCCGTATACTTGATAAATCTTGCCCGTTCATTTGGCCCAGTCAAACTCCACACCATCTTTCCCTCATCCCCTTTTCGCTCACCCAAGCCAGTCACAAGCGGGACATCCCTCAGCACCTTTACTTCCGGCACATGGTCTTCGATCCGCTTCCAAATTCGCTCCCATATTGGCTTCAGGTCCCAGAACGCTCGGTCACACATGCGAGTCAGCTCTTCCACCTGGTCCCAGTGCTCGTCTTCGTTGCTAAGTACTCTATCCCAGGCATTGTCGAATCGTCTACGGGAGACGGATACCAGGAGAGCACATTCTTCCGGGCTTAAAACACTGTCTAGTACCCAGGCCCAGCAACCGGATAGGTCTGCGAGATCAGTGTTCTCAAAGCAGATACGCGTGAGCTTGATATCTTTCGCTGGTTCTACCAGAAAGTTGCTGGGGATCATAGCCTCTGCGCTCTTCTCAGGATCCTTTACCCTCAGAGAATTAACAACGGCCTCAGTAGTAGTGGTAGACATGATAGGTGATCGCGACAGTGGCAGAGTTTAAAATCCTTCTACAATAGAGCACATAGAAATCATGCAAGTGAATTTAATTTCAGATGTGGAACCGCCCAAAACCTACCGATTTATACTACGGCTATGATTTTGAGCCTCATATGAGTTGTGATCGACTTGCAGACTGATGGGTACATTGTAGTCCTGCATGATACAATATGTGGTATTTATCCGGTGAGATAGACCACAACACTGCAGCTGCAGAACACCATGTTCCATCAACGAATGAATTTGGCCTGAAGTGTGAGCAGCGAAAAGCGTGCTTGACGTGGTTGCTTGCAGGGTAGGTGAGCTGTCCAATTACCGTAGTGTGAATTGCATAAGGTGTTGGAGGTGCTACATCATGGAAGGCGTAGTCTCAAGGGTTGCATGGGAGTCTAGGGGACCAGGTCAGGAGGTAGGAAGGATATCATATTGAGTAAGCACAATAGGTGTATGTAGATACAGCGACCACTGACTGCAGGCCTTTCTCTGAGGCTTCCTAACCCTTTTATTCAGTCTATAATTTCCGATTTTCCACCCTCATGGCACACGAACATAGAAATATAGGTCACATACAAATAAGTATTAAATTTCGAAAGTGGTTTTATATGCGTTTGTACCTCTCTTAGTTAGCCGTAATGTAATGACTCACTATATCCTGGCCCTAGTCTCGAACTGAAGAAATATTGCATATAGTGAGCATTTTCTCTACGCAACTTTTTAGCTTTGAAACATACCTGCTTGCCAAAATCACGACCCTCACAAAGTTACCACATAGCAATTTTTTAAACACTTGATGAGAATGTAGTCTGTGCACCCATCAGAGCGATCACCGCTTTTCGATATTAGTAATTTAAACCAAGAGTTTATTTCTGATTTCTGGTCTGTGTGTCCTGGGTATCTTGAATCTGCGCTGTCGGTTTTCGAACTCCACGGCTGGCCTTTCATACTGGTCCACCTTGGCGATGATATGGAGCGGTGCTAATAACCACCCAGGAGAGGAGATCAATGTATTAGTTCGATCAGCACATTTACAAAACCTCATAAATGAACTTGTAGAAACTACTGACTCGGAAATCTCCGAAAACCATACTGTAACCGCGAGAAACGAAACAAATACTCGGGATGTCTAGCTCAAGGCCACTTTCTCAGATCCACAATTCAAATACATTCGACTATAGCCAGAAGAATTATACCGCCTTTCTATCGATAGTCAGAAAATCGAAGTGCTGGACGTCTATATAAAAGACAGCGTCCTCTTGGAAGAAGAGTACTACCAGGGCCCATGCCAACGCTTCAGGCCACCGCTTCTTCGATATTTCGAAGAAAGAAAGCTAACTATCTTGCTACCCATTCAAGCACGAGCTAAGATCATAACGATAGATATCCTCATATTTATCCCTACAATCGAGGACCACATAAACGCCCCCTGACCAACAGAGAGGACAGACCAGAACTGGCCTTCATAATGGAGGAGCACCTGAGTGACCCGCTAGGAACTCTATCCGCTACCTTTTTCTCGACTGGATGCCAGCAAGGGACTGGATCTTGAGTACAAAGGTTAGAGAACGGAGCAGGGACTTAATAGCGGAGAGGTTTGATAGGTATCGGAGGAAGACTTTACTAAAAGTCACTTATACTATGTCAGGGATTAAGGTTACTAGTTTTATTCCCTGGGAAATCCTATTGGACTAGAGTTTCAGCGTCTTGCGCTGGGAGCTGAATATTATGAGGTGCGGAATGTCCAGACTTAGAGGTTGAAGATGAAAGTGTGGCTGAGAGATTCCACCCTCATTCAAACCTAATGCCGACAAAATAACTGGCGTCCTGTGATGGAACATTAATGGGACGAATCACGTATTGCCACATGTGATGATTGGGCCCAGATTCCTTTAGCTAGCTGCTCACAATGCTCCGTCTTATTGGATGGGCTGATGCTAACTATCTTTAGTTACTTCATCAGTCAAGCTCTTACCTCAAACATCCTCCATTGTGGTAGCTCCAATAGCCTCACCAGAAACGGGTACCAAGAAGTCACTCGCTGGCACTCGCCCATCAGCCCCTCGAGCGCCCTGGAGAGCCGATGGATCGATACTCTCAAATGCGCTATCAGACCAGTCTCCGCCAATCTGCCACGAGTTTCCTGACGCCACTACAGGTCCCGTCAAGCTCACCTCAGCATTGGCGTTTTGTGCCGCAATGTTTGCAGTCATCACTGACGAGGAGCTGCGGAAGTTGAAGCCGTTGTCGCCGTTGTTCCATGCTGTGTTACGCTCAACTGTCAGACTTCCTGGGTTTCCATTGTCAATGAAGCCCTTCTTTGCATTGCCCCAAGCAATTGAGTTGCGCACGATGTGGTTGGCGGGTGGGTTGTCCGTAATGCCGAGTTTGAATCCATTGCCGTCGCCATTGAAGTCGCTAAAATCCCAAAGATTGAAACCGTTGCCCCATGAGTATACCTCTTCGATGGTCACAGGTGATTCAAACATATAGAGATCAAGGCCATCGTCGACATTATCCCATAGACGGGCATTACGAAGCACATTACCCTCTCCCGAGCCCTCCTTGCAGGCAAAACCGTCAGCAGACTCGCCATTTTTACGAGGGTCGCGGTTGAGATAGGAGTCAAGATATATGACAGTGTTATTAGAGGAGGTACCCTGGATTTGGAAGCCAGATTCGTAATTGTCGTGGGTGGAGAGAAGTTCGTAGTAATTATGGGAAGAGTCGCGAGCGTAGACACCATATGGTCCATTGATTAGCCTATTATTGGTTAGTTTCTTTGTGTAATCAATGCGGCGCTGGCGATTTACTCAAGGTTGTAAAACTTCCAGTAGTTACCATTCTCAATATGGAGGATGCCCCGCTCATCATTGGGCAGTGATTCGTCTAAACCGTAAGGGGTCCTGGCAACAGGTGTTAGATTATAGAATAGAAAAGACTGTCAGGAGTAAGACATGCCCTGGTAAAGACTCGCCATCAAGGATGACCTTCTCTTTCTCATACGACCGGAGAGTAATGGGCGCTGTGCCAGTTCCGCTCTTCGTGATCTGGATATTCGTCGTCGGCGAATACGTTCCGGCACGTAGTAGAATCGTGTCACCTGCAGCAGCGGCATCTACGGCAGATTGAATGGAACCGTACGGCGTGGTGGAAGTTCCATCGCCACTGCCAGTCGGCGAGACGTAAATATCCTTGGCGTGGGTACCAGTGAATAAGGCGACTAAGACTAGGGCAGGACCCAGAAAGTACATTTCAACCATCGTGACGGCTAGGTATTAAAACGATCGAAATACGAAGGTCAACTTTCTTGTCAATTGTAACGTATTTTAATATTATTGTGCGCGCTGGCATCTTGAATAAATAAATAACATTTAAAAAGGCCAAGAATTCTGTCCTTACCCCATAATAACAAATCCTAATGACAGCGCAATTTGACTCTGGTGTAATATTAAGGATGTACCTACCCCACGTTATGCAGTTCTGCTCCCTATTTCCACCAACGATTTATGCCCGCCTATAGTGCTGCTGCTAGGCAAATTTGCCAGTGCTGATCTTCCAGTCAAGACGGAGAATATGGTTCCGCCAAGGGACAAGCAAGAACACTTACACTATGTGGCAGAAAGTAAATGCACACCCTATGTACCCTCGCCACGCATTTTAAGGCTGTTTCGCCTGTTTACTATGGTGTTTAGCCTGTACCCTGTGCATTTACTTGTTGCCACATAGTGTAGTTACTATCACGAGCAACAGATAACACGCTTCGTGATTATATATGACAGTAGAAATTTTAAAAAGAGGACAACATAGTTTAGATATCCTAGATAGACTTTTGTTTTAATAAGATTAATAAAAATAAATTTATCCTATCCTATATTTGCTGCTTAAAATGTCTCTATCTACACGCAATGGAGCTCTTGGCTTAATAATTGCGCCAAGTACATAACTTTGTTAACACCATATCCTCGAACCCTGAAATTCGCAAAACTTCGCATAGCAACTGAAGCATCAAAATTACGAAAGGTATGAAAAATACAAAAGATATACAAAATTATACAAAATTACAAAAAGATATATACTCCTAATTCAAGCTTCTTAAGAATTTTGCATCAGCCGTGAATCGAACACGGGGCCCATCGATGGCAACGATGGATTTTACCACTAAACCACTGATGCTGATAATTGATAAACAGCCGCGTATTGTCACATATGAGACTTGGTGTCCCTGCTTCTCAGCCCGCTCACGCTGCCTTTGCGATGCGCCATTTTCGTGTTTTCGCCACTTCCAAAAGCGGTTCCCCTTGGTGTTGGTTGAGCATGCGTGAGGTTGATAGTGCAAGGAGGGTTCTGGCCCTCCTCGATAGCTGAGGGGCTGGATGTCGTGTTTTGACCCCTCCTTCGCTTTGCTTAGCCAAGAGCTAGAACAGGGATTCGTATCGACGCAGGGGATACGTATTTGCTGCGAAGTTTAGACGCAAAGTTCTTCCCCACAAATGACAGTACCTGTAGAGAGGTCTGCCTCAAAGCCTAGCGCATATGCACCAACCATTGTCAGTAATCATACATGATTATTTGCAGCACTAACACATAACTGCCACAAACAATACTTATCACTATGCCTCAGTCCGGTGAGATCAACATGCCCTTGTCTAGCTGGTCTACTACCCCTATTGCAGTATCTACCTACCCCACCACTAGCGATATATTTTGGCAGTCGCAACTAGATGCCTCCTCGAGTATAGCTTGAGAGAAATGTAGCAGTCAGAACTACGTGAAAGTTGGAGCCTTAGAACACTAGGATCACCAAGAACTATCGAGAAGACGGAGCATAGGAAATCTGAGATGCTAGGATAAAAGGCACCAGCCAAAAGGGCAAGATATCTTTCTTAGCGTAGAGATTGGGTGTTTTAGCGTTGCATTAGCGTATATGCAACTAACAATAAATCGAGGATATAACGGAGTTCCTGGATATAACGGACAGCTAAAATCCGACGTTAAGTCAGTTCTATAGAAAGTCTATCATATATAAGCTTCATTTACTTACAAACCATGTAAAATTCTGCCAGTCAATCCGGGGAGCAGAGGTCGACGTTAAACAGCTGTCCATTATATCCACGTTTTACTTAAATTGGCTATACAATACAACAAGAACTGTCTTTCACCTTCGAGCTACTATAAGACCGACTATGGCTCAGAGATATGCCAAAGATCAACCCCAAGGCTTCACCAACCGCATCGAGAAGGTGGCTATTATCGGGGTATGTCAAGCTCCCATTTCAACTTTTACTCACACTATGACCCATCACCAACTATTTGAACAGGCCGGCGGGCAAGTAGGGAAACACCTAGTAGAAGGCCTGATGAGGAACGGGAAGCACATCGTAACAGCCATCACGCGACCTAGCAGTACCAACGAGCTGCCCTCGGGGATCCAAGTCACCCGTGTTGACTACAGCAGCGATGATGACACTGCCCTGGTAGAGGCCCTCCGGCGCCATGATGCCCTGCTCATCACTATGGCGGTGACTGCACCGCCAGACACAATCATTAAACTGATTCGTGGAGCAGCCAAGGCTGGCATTCCATACATCCTACCAAACTGGTTTGGGCACGATGCCGATAACGACGCCTTGTGCGACGACAGCTTTCTGACACCAAATCGTGACCGCGTGATCAACGAGATCAAGATCCTAGGCGTTAGCGCATACTTGTTGCTAGGATGCAACTTCTGGTACGAGTTCAGCCTCGGGGGCGGGCCTGACCGGTACGGGTTTGATTTCCAAAAACGCAGCTTTGTTATCTTTGACAAGGGCGACGTAGCCATTAATACTAGCACATGGCCGCAGTGCGGGCGCGCCATTGCGAAATTGCTCAGTCTGAAGGAGCTTCCGGAAGACGAAACTGATAAGTCACCTACTTTGTCCCAGTTCCGCAATGGCTCGCTGTATATCTCGAGTTTCCGACTAACGCAGCTCGATATGTTTGAGGCCGTGAAGCGTGTCACAAAGACGACGGACGCGGATTGGACTATCACACATGATAGTGCGGAAGACCGCTGGAAAGATAGCCAAACAGAGTTGAAGAAGGGCAACTGGGGTGCGTTCACGAAGATGTTGTACAGTCGCATGTTCTTTCCTGGCACGAAGGATGGCGACTTCGAGACTACAAGGGGTCTTGCCAATGACCTGATTGGGTTGCCAGTGGAAGATTTATATGAGGCTACAGAGGTTGGTGTGCGCATGGGGGAGAATGGGGAGGTGCCTTATTCACATTAGGAGGGGGGATTCTATAATGCTATGATATTGAGACAGGGATTAGCTAGAGTTTGGCAAGAATATGGCTCTGATGACTTGTACCCCTTGAGCCAAACCTAAAACATGGCTTCATGTTATACTCTGCGGACCATTTACTTTTTCTCTCATGCGATGATTAGTGTAGTTGGCTTGTCCCGTGGTGACGATTCTAGTATATATCTAATTCCAGTATACCATCTACCTTGCCTCCTGCCTCAACAAGTGCAGTATCGCGCTCGAACCCGCAATTCTGCCATACAAAACAGCTAATCGCTCTGTCCTCGTTCTGCAGTCGTTGCAGCAGCCATCTTGCGCTTAATGGGCGGCAATGCACTCACCACCCTCATGCCAACCCGCATGAGCATCAATGCTAGCCCCCCTCGTAGTCCTGGCTTATAGATAGCGTCGTCTGCATTAAATCTCTCGAGTGATTTCTCTACCCGGTCCCAGGCATACGTGTGCATCTGCCGTTCATACTTTGCTACAGCTGTGATAACCGAAAGATCCTTCTCCGCTGACGACGCGAAGGCTGTAGCTAATATCTGGGCATCAAGAAGCGCTGTATTCGAACCGACGCCTAAACCGGGAGTCATTGTGTGAATGGCATCACCGATTAGAGTAACAGCGCTGCTTTTCCAGGGCTGTAGGCGCTCGGTCGTGCGGTTATTAAGCGGAAAACAGGTATTCGGTTCAGATAACTCAAATAACTTTCGCAAATCGGGATGCCAGGAGGAGGTACGATTCAATAATAAAGCATGGAGGCTCGGCCCGTCTAGAGACATGAAGTTATTAGGCAATCGTCGCCCGTGTGATGAAAAGCCAAGCATGATATAATCCCTCGTGTTATCAAAATTGAGGCCCGGCCATCTCTTAATTAGCTCTTGGTCGTTGCTTCCGATGTCATTTTTTAAATTTCCAGTGTGATCCCATGGAAACTCCATAACGTGGAGAATGCAACTGTCTCCATGAGGCGCGACAAACATGTTAACACCTCTTAACACTTTAGGAGTAAGCAATTTTCGCGTTTCTTCTATGAGCGGGAGTTTCGCAGTTGCTCCGTATAGCCCAGTCTCTTTCAAAATGGCGTGGGGAAGGTACTGTCTTCGTACGAGGGAGTTTGTACCGTCCGCACCAACGAGAGCATCGCCAACAGCCCGAGTACCATCCTTGAAGTTGGCTGTGACAGTACCATCAGAGTTAAGGGTGTAGTGAGTGAATGCTTTATCAAATTCGACAGCATCTTCAAGTCCTGTAAGGAGCAGCTGACGCAGCGTCATACGGCTAACTGAACGCTCAGCCCCTGCGCCTTGTGGCGAGGACTCGCTGAAACCACTGATGCTAAGCAGCTCCGTGTATTGTTCAGTAAACATGTTGAAATAGTCAGGCGTAATAGCTGTGGTACACTTGAAAACTTCAAAGAGATCAGGCGGTAAGCAGGCGGCAAGGGATCGAGAACCATCTGGGGATATGCCAACACGATAGCCATATAGGCCATCCTTTCGTGTGCGATCACGCTCGTAGATGGTAAAGGTGATATTCGCGTTGGCTTTTTGCAAAGCGTGTCACAAAGCAAGGCCTCCTGTGCCAGCACCAATTATTATGATGTGCATAGCTGATTAGTGAATGATGTGATTAAAGAACGAGAATATGACACAAGGAGTTTCCCGTTAGCTAGGCTGCTCCTCCTCATATATTTTGGTAGCAGTTCACGTTTATATAGATACGACAATATTGCTGGTAAATCATCTGGCTTTCCAGTGGCTAGAGGAAATATATCATACACAGCCTCGGAGACTTTATAATTCATTCTAGAGCATGATTTGGCGAACAGGGCAGTGGGAGGTTGGTTGCGTTAGTATCAATTGTGTAGGATCTCCTGTACTTGTTACGGAGACTAAACGCCACGAAAGTCCCTGCTCCTAGCCACAAGCCACGCGGGTCATTTATCTTCCCGGCCAAATAAGCTTCAAGCTATCAGGTCTGAGCCAAAAAAAGACTATAGTGTTCCGGCTTGCCCGGAATACCCATAACACACTATATTTGCTGTAATGGTCGGTCGGCACCACTCCGTTACAGCTTCTCTCTTCCAGACCCCTCGCGGTAAATTTCCGGTTACGTCAGCGTTATAATATATCATAGTACTCCGCAGTTGATGCCACATCGATGTAACTTTCATACCGTCAACTTCCAAGGTCGCATGCCAGCTCCCATCTCCGTACCCTCAACTTCCAAGGTCGCATCAGCTCCCATCTCCAACTACCGTATATATATCCATCATATACAACGTCACGTCTTTGAAGCGTGACTTCAGAGATAATAATAGCCATTTAATTCTCATCCCGTCACATCCCCGCTCTCATAGTGTCCCTTGGTGTTGGGGCTGGTGGCTCCATGCCCTTCTTCAATGCCGCCTACGCGATGTCAACTTTCGGATTCCCCGAGCGTGTCGCCTCCTCCCAGCCCGCGCAACACTTACACTTGATAACGGCGGATTGTCTCCGCTTTCCAGCGACCTAAAAAAAGAGATATCAGGATATGGTAATCAGCATCCTAGGGCTTTAAGACGAGCTGACCTCGATGGATTTCACCATTAAACCACTAATGCTACGTTGTTATAGGCCAGTCACATATTGCAACAGATGGAGTTGATCCTGGATACAGGGTCAGCTCCCTCTTAGCACATGATTGAACGTCGGTGCAACTTTATACCGCATTATTGTACTTAACCGCCTACCAGAGGGGACACGGATAACACATAAATATGTATCTTCGAAACAATAATTACGTCGTAGTTCCATGTACTTTTGGTTGAAACCTTATCGGGGGTGAATCCCTACCTCAACATGATTTTAAGGATAATCTCCAGCTGGTTTCGCCCAGCAATAGATGCGATATTCTCCTGTACTTTGCCATGGTCCCTCCGATGGCGACTCCTTGTACTGCAACCAATCTCACTCCTCACCTACTTGATAGGCTCTTTTCCATACATATTCTCTCGCCCATTTCAGGTTGACTGGCTCCCTATTGCACCTAATCGCTCACTTCGAGTCCTAGTATTCAAATCGCCATCCCTAACAGGCGACGAGTCTAAGCCGCGGCCCCTCCATCTCGACGTCCACGGCGGTGCCTTCGTCGGTGGCCTTCCAGAGAGCGATGCGGCGTTCTGCGCCCGTTTAGCCCACGATACTGGAGCAGTCGTCGTCTCCACCACCTACCGCTATGCGCCGAAATACACCTTCCCAGCAGCCATTGATGACGTCGATGCCGTCGTTGCGTACCTCCGCCAACATGCGTTAGAGCGGTACAACGCGGACGCATCGCTTATGACCGTGAGCGGCTTCTCAGCGGGCGCAAATCTAGCTCTTGGAACTGCGCTCTCCATCCCATCGGGGGACGTGAAGGCTGCCGTTACCTTCTATGGTGTCACTGACCTACGCTTAAGCCCAGGGGAAAAGCCAAAACCGGCAGGCATGCCAGCTAAGGACCCTCTGGCGTTTCTCCAACCCCTATTTGACTCGTATGCTGCGTCGGCCAGGGCGGAAAATACGAAAAACCCGCGCTTTAGCCCTATCGTTGCTGATGTAGAGAACTTGCCTGAGAATATCCTCATGGTGATCCCCGGGATTGATATCTTGGCGTACGAGCAGATGACATTCATTCAGAGGCTAAAGGAGGACGGGGCGAAAGACGCGAAGGGAGCTGACAGGAGGTTTGAGATGCTGTACGATGAAAAAGGATTCCACGGGTATCTCGAAGGTGATTGTATTGAGCGAGAATGTTCGAATAAGAAATAGCTAACATGTTTTAGTCCCATCAAGTATAGTTCCTCAAGATAAAAAAGATTGGGCATTTGGTGCGGCAGTCAAATTCATAGCAGATGCCCATCAGAAATATAGATGGCATTGGGGCAGTTAGAGTTCAGCATTTGTTTGATTGAGGATAGTGAGAAGTATTCCCAGCTCATAAAACGAAATTATCTGCTTTGCATTCTACTTATCCTCTTCTTAATAAGATGATTATGTGCAATATCTAGAATATTAAGAATCTACTTCAGAATCACACATCCAGCAAGTTCCAAGTTTTAGTTCTATCTACCCCTTAGACCCAAACACTATAGCTAAGTTATCATTCGTAGCGTTGGTGCTGTTGCAGCCGAGGAGACTAAGTCAAAAGTTACTGATGATACCATGGAGCGTAATTGGTGATTTACGAATAATCCTTGGTGTTATACTCAATCCTGTGCCCGAACAAGATGGTTAATGCGGTTGTTATTGGGAATATAGTCATTATCATTCTACCATATCGCTTCATCAAAAGTCGCCAGAGTTAGCGTCCCCTGTCCGTCAGCACGTCAAGATACATATCGAGGAATGCATTGAACCAGATCTCGGCCGTAGTAGGTTAGTGAGAATAATCGCTGTCGGACTCGGGTTCATGTCCATTGTGCAACATATCCGGGACGTAGTAAGACTACGCAGGCATACTGCGGCCAAACACATCCTCGTCGAACTTCTCAGTGGCGTTGTAAATCCTGCTTCAGCGCCCGTAGCTCTCGGTGTATGTCAAGAACAACAGGGTTAGAACGTCTAGGTGGCGGTATATAGGGCTCGTTGTTTCAGTCGTTGGGGCCGCGGTTCGCCTCAAGGGGTAAGTAACCGTCAACGTAGGTAGCGGAGTCGATATTTTTAGCATCGAGGACGTCATATACGGTCGTGGTGTTGACGTTATACAAGCCCTCAGCGGCAATACCAAAAAAGGTCTCTAGTAATGAGAGCAAGATAGTTCGGCAGCGAAGGGAGCGTGATACCGTAGCTGTTTGTCTGGGGTCTCTCGAGGAGCCTCCGCCACTTATCAGCTATGGTCCAGCCGTAGACTTCGTTTTCGAAGATTGTATGTAGGATCGTCTTGAACTTGCAGTCGCGGTCGCCGTAGATGGACTGATCTTTTTTTGAGGTCCCATCATTGATTACAAAGAAGGGTTATGCCCTGTTGCCCGCTGGCACATTTGGAAATCCGAGAACGTTGGTTTGGGCGGTGTTGTTGTTGTTGATGTCGAGGGTGTTGTTGTTCACTACCAGCCACCGTAGTTGGAGGCTATGAATAGCGACTTGTACAGTACAACACTGTATACCCAACTAACAGGGGGTCGCTGGAGTTGTACGGCCACTCGCTGTGTGCCTTGTTCCAAGGCATGCGGCGGGTATTGCGGAATATATTGCTCAGACGGCGATACTTTCTGACCGCTTAATCGGGGTCGGAAGCAAGTGCGTTCGCGACCACCAAAATTTGTAAGTATCTTTACATAGTAAATTATATGTAAAGCTACATAGAGAAATTAAACCAAAAAATTATCATATTGACTCCCGTTCACCCTCCCACCCCCGCCCTTCCTCAAGTCTGCGCTGGAGCTCAAAAGCGAGCCTGCTCCCAGGCTCGAGCTCGAGCTCAAACCCGGGTTCAAGCTCGAGCTCCGAAGCTGGCTCAAACCTAGGCCCGAAGCTAGGTTCTAGCTCGGGCTCCGAGCCACCACGCTCAAAGCCACCAAGCTCGGAGCCACTACGCTCGGAGCCAGCTTCGGAGCCAGCTTCTGGGTCAGGAATTGGGTCCTGATCTTCCGGAGGAATTGGGTTGCCAGCTCGGGTAAGAGCTCTCACCCTCTTCTTCCGGAGGCGTTCCTGTTTCCGGGCCTCAACGCCCAACCCACGGAGCTGCCTACGCACCTGGTTGGTAGCTTGCCGGGCTACTCGGGCTTCTTTAGCTTGAGCTTTCTGGGCTATAAGCTCAGCTTTAGCAGCCCGAAGCTCACGAGCCAAGGTAGTAGATAGCCTACCTCCAACCTGGAGCCGGGCCCGGCTCCTATTCTTACCCTTTTTCTGTTCTTCTACCTGCTGTTATAGAACCTGTAGATCAAGCTGCTGGAGCTGGCCTGAGGCTAACACCTCTTCAGTGCCAGTAAGCCAATTACTGTAGCTCTTTTGTGAGGGGCTACTAAGAAGCCCTGTAAGCTTAGTTTTCCACTTCTGTAGCCCCTGTCCTGAATCTTTAAAAGAAGAGGGCTTTGGGGTCAATTGGCGTAGTGGTAGAGTAATAGGTGTAGTAGGTGTTGTAGGCCTAGGCTTTGAATAGACCCGGAGCTTTGTAATAGCTATTTCACAGCTTATAGGCCATATATCAGCTTTCCAGAAAGCTGCTATATGGCCTATAAGCTGTAGGCTTTTTGAAGGTTTGCTTCCTAATATTAGAAAGATCCCTTATAAATGACGCCATATTATATTCAAGGTCCATATCTCTTATAGCTTTAAGAACAGCTTCCCTATGATAGTGCTTATATGGCTGGAAAATCTCCACATCTAACGGCTGTAAAATGTATGTAAGATGTGAAGGGAAAGTATAAAGTTCAATATAGCTTGCTTCTGCAGCTTTGAGAAACTCATAGCTTAGATGGCTTGGGTGTGAGTCTAGTAATAAGATTTTCGGCTCTTCCTGCTTATGTGGAGCAGTATGCTCTATAAAGTGTTGTAGCCAGTCTAAGGCAAGTTGAGTATTAGAATATCCAGTATCTGAGAGTAGGAAAAGCTCTGTGCCGTCAAGATTTGAATGGTACCAAGAATCCATATGTATTTTACCTGGTATAACAAGTACTGGTGGAATTACTTCTCCTACTGCAGACACAGTCTCCAGTATAGTAATAGATAGGCGATTTTCAGGACTTGGTGTATATAGCTGTTTAGCTATGCGTGGTACAATTACTCTCCCTCCTCCTGGAATTCCAATTCTGAAGCCTGTTTCATCTATATTCCAAATTGACTCCGGCTTTATACTGTATTTCAATACAAATGTGTGGTATTTTTGAAACCATTCTTCAACTATCTCTTTATCTTGAGCCTGTATACATTGCTGTGCAAGTGGCTTAGTTGTAATAAAATGGAAATCAAGAAGCTGGTGTTTAAAGAGCTTTATAAGCCAGCTTTGTGAGGGTGGTGGCAGTGGCTTCCGGAGGTGGCATATAGCTGCAAAAGTCATTTGCCGGGTAGCTCCTAAGCCTAGCTCATATTGGTGTGTAATCTATTGCTTAAGGGCTTCCATTTGGGCGGTTGTGAGCATCTTATTCTGGCCTCTATATTGGGCTTTCTTCCGTATGATACGGGACTGAAGGGTGGATTTTGGAATATGAAAAAGCCGAGCAGCAACAGCTACAGACTCAGTTGGATTTTCTGCTAGCCATTCACAGGCATTTGATAGAGGGGACCCTTCAATTGAATAAATTACATTTAGTTATTATATAAAATACTAACATATTTCACATGCGAGCTGTGCACACAAGCGAGCTGCACCCCCATTTTACACCCAAAATCATGAAATTTGCAACCAAATATCTCAACAACTACCTAGTATTAAAATATAAAAATGTATAATTAGCCTTTTATAGGCATTTAAAGTATTTAATTCGGATTTTAAAGCAATTGGTCTTATAGTTATTGAGGTATTAAGATTCAGGTCTAAAGTGGGGGGCTAAAACTTAGTATCTTAATAACTACAAGACCAATTGCTTTAAAATCCGAATTAAATACTTTAAATGCCTATAAAAGGCTAATTATACATTTTTATATTTTAATACTAGGTAGTTGTTGAGATATTTGGTTGCAAATTTCATGATTTTGGGTGTAAAATGGGGCTGCGCAGCTCGCTTGTGTGCGCAGCTCGCATGTGAAATACGTTATGTGGGGGAATGCTAAGGGTTTTAGTGAGGAGTAGTGGTGAATATATGCAAGTTGTGAGGTGGCGCACTTGCTTCCGACCACGATTACGCTATTTTCAAAATAGTCGCCTTTTAAGGGGCTCCCCATAGGAACTTGCCATCATAGTTAACGCGAACCGCAACTTCAATAAGAATCTCTAGCTTACAGCAACCAAAACCGGGTCATTGCGTTGATAATGGGGGTATTGGACTTCCTATATCTGCGCGTCAAATTCCTCATCTCATCTCTTCGCCTACTCGTGAAACTTCTTGCTCCATTGCCAGCAGCCAAGCCAGACTCGGTTATATGGATTCCATCTCGCGATGAAGGGCGAACCATCAAAACTAATGTCTACAACTCGAGGGGGAAGGCGGGAGGCGCTGGTGGGCCTCGCCCGGTCCTGACCAATTTCTTCGGCGGCGGGTTTGCTCTCCAGTATCACGGTGCGGACGAGCCTTTCTGCCGGTTCATCGCCACGAAGACCGACCATGTGGTCCTCGATGTCCAGTACCGTGTGGCGCCAGAGGATCCTTTCCCAGCAGCAGTTCACGACGCCGAGGACGTCGTGAAGTACGTTCTTAGCCTCCCTAACGATTACCAGATTTCGCAAATCTCCCTGAGCGGATTCTCATCTGGCGGCACACTTGCACTTGTCAACGCGACGCTGTTTCCCCATAGCACCTTTAAGTCTCTCATTGGGTTCTATCCTTCTCCCAGCATGGCCGGTGACCCGGCAGCGAGAAAAGCTCCAGTACCTGGCAGAGAACGACCATCATTCTGGACGAAAGTCTTCCGCGTGGCCTACATAGGTGACAAAGATGCCCGAGATCCTCGAATCTCGCCGGCTTTCGCTGACACGACCAACTTTCCGCAGGAAATGCTCATATTTACTGCAGATCATGACGTTTCGGCCACAGAAATGGAGGCATTGGCCGAGAGAATCAAGGCGGAAGGCCATGCGAGTGGTAGAAATTTAGTGTTAAGGCGAATGGAGAACTGTGATCACGGTTTTGACAAGATTAAGAAGTGTGAAAACCAGATGGAGGCAGCTCGACAAGCTTACGCTCAAGTTGCGGAATTTTTGAACGGGTTAGATGGGGAGAGGAGATAAATAATGGTAATAATGCTGCATCTATCTGGCACACATATCTCTGCCCCCTTCCTTACGGAAATACACAGGGGACTACTCCTCTGAACAGTCGGAGACTGAGGCCAGAAAATCTAAATTGTACAGTAACTTGCTTAATTAAAGGTTCTTGACACTTCATGGCGAATCAATCAACCTCGCAATATGAAATTTCGAAAAAGTCTATAACTACGAACTTCATTCCACATATTGTCGACATGGAGCTCACTTGTACCCTCAGCAATTAGTTATATATGTTACGGCGCAGCTCTAATGTTGCAGACCGCCGTATGTATGTTCCAAAGCCTAATAATCCATAAAATAGTCGCTTGGACTCTGTCCATAGGCACGAAAAGTTAGTTTACAATAAACAATGAATAATGGCGTGTAAGAGAACATACGGTAGATTCATTGCCCTTTTCTCGTGCAAAAGTTGCCTAACGCCCAACTTCATAGGAGCCGACCACATCTGTAAAATAATGATACAGACGTATTCCACTAAGCTGAGACCGTAAACCAGCGGGCTAAGATTACCAATAATGATACTCAAAGCTTGCAATCTGACACTGAACCACAGCGAGAACACGTGGGAAAATTCATATGTCGACAAGACACAACCATTTTCTCGCTGCCATTATGCAAGTAATGCCACGGGATCCAAGTCCCTAAGTGTCCATGTCGATGCCAATGTCTCGGCTTTCAGCCACTTGAGTGGTGATGAGGGCCGTTAATTTTTGATTGAAAGGTGGCGTGTTTAGAATTATCGGCAGAATGGACTTCGGTTTGATTTGCTTACACTTCCTTCTCCATATCATGGCCTGTAGCGAACCCCATGGCAATAATGTCGAAAGGCATGAAAAGGTTGCAAGCGAAGATGGCTTGAAGATGGTTTGACAAGCACAGATTCGTATCGTATCGTTTTGAAAAACCAGGTGCATCCTTCGTCAAGCACAAGTCTTGATATTACGTCACACCCCGATGAGTTGTATCCTTCAGGCCCGCTTCTCTTGCCGCCGACTCATATACTTCTATCGTCGGATAGCAGCATTCGAAGTACAGATCTCCAACAGGTTTGTCACCGTGCACCGCAAAACAAAACTCATTCCCAACACGCCTGAAATATGACACGTATATCAACGGCCATACTAAACGAATGAGAACTCCCATGCTCATTCTTTTTTAAAACAAAACTGTAGGCCAAGGAAGGAAACTTTTCAGGCTCCAGTGAGACTCCGATTTGTGTGATTGTTACCAGATTTCCTGTCCATAGTCTCTATACTTACTTGTGTCGTTTTGGTAATCCCATTTGAGCCGTCAGCCGATCGGCCTTGCTCTGGGCTTAGGAATAGTAATTGCATTGGCACGGCTTCAACATCAGAGACAACAGCGGCCTGTACACTGTCTGTATCCCATGCATCCTTAATGCGTATATGGGAACCACTGCCACTTTGTATATATCCACGCCTGTCACGATTCGGGCCACTAGATGCCAAGTCGCCCGTCCTTCTGTATGGTGGTTTCGAGGAATCGATTTTGGAGCGGAGCCCCATCTTTACTGCCATGATGCGCAGTAGTGGTTGTAGTGCAGGGAAACATGACACCCAGAGTCCAACATGGCCCTCTAGATCTGTCCAAACAGCAACTGTAGGCAGCTGGAAAGTTCTGTGGAAAATTAGCCACAATATCCAAGTTTCAAACCTGAATGTTAAAGCAATGGAGGGCGTACGTATTGACAGAGAAGTCCACGTTAACAATAATAATGAGACGTATTAGGCCTGTTACGGCGACAAATATGCCTATAGCGATTAGTTTTAGTCTTGTCCTCGGAAAGAAATTATCCTACCAACACTCAAGACTATCATAATTTTAATCATTCTCCGTGACAACATCATCTTCTTGTATACTATGACCATAGGAATAACCAGCAGCGCAATATCAACAGCTACGCCGATGGCCGCGTGGGTCCAGAACATGTAGGCTTCTTTGGACTTTGGCAAGCATTGTCGATTTGGGGCTGCACCATCCCAGAGGTCTCTGTAATCGGGGAAAAAGGTATTAGAGATGGTACACGACTTATGAGAATGTGGGCTGAGTATATGGGGAAACCTTACGGAACGTGCTTGCACTCGAAAAGCTCTACCATAAAGCACACGATAGTTGTGCTGGCAACGATGAAGCCTAATCCCCACACCAGGTAGAGGAACTTTTCTGGAGAGGGTCCATTAATTCAAGTGCTTATGATTTCTGGAGTTACTTACTATTATTGTTCAACCTAGGGAGGAATGCGACAATGGCGAGCCTCACGAGGCCCGTGGCTGCAAAATAGATCAATTGCATCGTTGGAAGTATCTAAAAACTGTGAGTTTGATGCTCTCTTTCCTGGTACCATACTAACTGAGAAGAATTTTGCCAATATCTCAGGATCCAAGCTATCTTGTTGTTCTCCAGCGCCGAGTCCCACCTCTATACTCGTAATATCCGTTAAAAAATATTAGACGACCATGTCTGTGATTAAGCATACCTTTGATCTCAAGGGACGATAACGCCAGTAGGACCGCCTAAGTATCATAAGCCTCTTTTCGTGATTGAAGAGTCGAAAGCCATACAAATGCTAAGGAGGCAAATAGATCGTCCCATCCGAGGGTCTTGGTCATGACACCTCTAACATAGAGACGAATAGAGATAAAGATGGTAGAAATGACAATGAGGCAGACATTGAGGCGAAACGCGATATCTCCACGTTCAGACGGCATGGTTGGATCTCTGATGTATATGTTCTTGGTCCAACAAGCTTTCCAAATGAAGAGAACTAGATCTATATAGCATACGGGGCAACTTTGGTCAGACCTTCAGCCGTATGACAATAGAAGATGCTTAAGCCCCGGAACCAGGAACAAGCACGGCAGGCATGCCGACTTAACTGTTATGGTAGACACCTTGCATAAAACCAGGTTCTTTGGTAGAAGTTACAGCGTAATGTAGTGATTTCAAGATACATCCTTGAAGAGGATGGAGCCCGAGACACGGGCGGGGTGTCAAATTACTCCATACAGGGATACTATGTGAGAAAAGCGGGGGTCTGCTTCACTGGATAAAGTGTTGGCGGTGAGACAACGAACATCCACTGGTCTTACAATACGGCGCCACAAGCTTCCGTGCAGGCCTGTGCTCAAATTGCTGTAAACGAGACGAGTATCTTTTGTATGGGAAATGTATGGGGAAGGCATTGATCCATACAGAAACTTATAGCGCCGTAGGTCAAAGTATTTGCAGGTCTGTGCACCAGTCCCCGTTTGACAGGTGCCAGACTCTGCCCAACAAGCTAATAGTTGCCTTAGTGACTCCACAGGCAGACTCTCACCAGCACTAAGAACTACATCCGGCCGCACATCACAGGTCCACGACTTCACCGAAGCAACAGACTAAGAGATAGCACACTCACTAACAGTTAACTAGGCCCTGTTATAAACCTAGTCGGCCGTTGTCAGTCACTGTGGACAACATTATACGAATGCCGCGCGGCCCTGATAGACCCTATAGTATGGCCCCATAAATAGTCGTAGGGGTCTGTGCAGTATTGGTGCAGTGCACAGACTCATATGAACACCTTTGGCCCTGAACGTACCCTCCAACCAGCCACCGCTTTGACTGTTATCCGCACGGTAGTGACATCTCCCCAGTTTCATCCATATGGACAGATATATTGCGCTTAAATTATACAGGACAGGGAGGCAACTGTAGGAGAAATTCCCAGTTGGGGTTTCCATTGTCAGCGGCGAAACTCCACTGGTCTGAGCCTTTGGAGGTGCTTGGTAGGATAATGGGATAAAACTTGAAATGTACCCAACTCTAGTAGCTTCTGAGAATAAACTGCCCTGGGAAGAATTATAAAGATCTTCGAATTTACGCCTCCTTAGCTGCGGATCAGCCATAGCGGACAAGAGCTACTTGGGATGATTCCAGGGTGTCACGTTCGCTAGGCCAAAACCGTCAAACCCACGCCATCCCCCTGAGATTCCCAACAACAATTATCCTCGTTAATATTGACCCAACTTTCTAAATTTCCGAGTTGAATATTGACAGGCCTACTGTAGCATTTATTTTCCGCTTCTAGTCCACTTCCAGTTTGTAATTTCTTTCAACCCAGAAGCCACGCGTATGTAGGTGAAATTTCCGTCCATAAGAATACCTCATATTTCCATTTCACGCCTATACATTTTTCTTCTCATAGTACAGTAAATCAATATGTACTCATTTTCGAAGTTTGTTTCAGCTGTCCTCGCCTTCGGGCTGTTGTCAAGCCACGTTTCCGCCACCTGCAGCAATCCCTTACAGCGGAAGGAGTGGTAAGTAGCACCCAATGATGACAACCGCGGGGGATGATCCAGTCTCGAGAATATTTACGTTCTAATCATTCCCTCCGTATAGGAGAACTCTACCAGCCACAGAGAAGCAAGCCTACATTGAAGCTGTCAAATGTTTGCAGACCAAGCCGGGTCTCTCCGGAGACCTTTACCCTGGAGTTCGGTCTCGCTTTGATGATTTCCTAGGTTTGCACATCAATCAAACAGACTTTATCCATTTTGTTGTATGTGTCCATCACCATATCCGTCTTCGTCACATGAATGATCGCTCACAATTATGGGATATATAGGGATTCTTCCAACCGTAAGAGACTCTTACTATAACGCGAGGCGCACATTTAACACCAAAGCAGATGGCATCGTTTCTTTGTCGCAACTTATGAAGCAAATCTACGCAGCGAATGCGGGTACACTGGAGCCCAACCGTACGTCCCTATCTATTTTCCCCACTCTTGACCACGCATCCTAATCTGAGAATAGGTATTGGGGTTTGCCCTTCACTTCTACAAACGTTACTAGAGATTCTGACGATTTTTAGATTGGACTTTGGATTCTCGGACTGAGGCTGCTTTTCTCGCATCCCCGGTTTTTGATCCAGCAACAGGTTTTGGAGGTTTGAAATCCACAGACTGCTACCTGATATATTGCTAATATACCGTAGGAAATGGGCCATATATCAACTCGACCGATGATGCCACTGTTCGCCTTCACATCCCAGGGAAAACTGGAGGAGGTAAGTTGAATTCTGAAGCACACAATCCTCACATTATCCTCACATTTGTTTGAATCTAGGGTGCATCAGTAATGGGCCTTTTAAGAACATGTCTGTAAACATGGGACCAGGTAACAACTCCATCGACAAGCCTATCAAACTATAGCTTATATATAACAGGTTTGAACAACGAATACAATCCTCACTGTCTTACTCGCGATTTCAGCCCTTGGCTAGCAACACAAAAGCTGCAGCTCATCAATGCCTTTACGCCCTTTATACAAACTCAGTTCTCTACATTTGATATTGCCGTTCAAGGCGCTATTGATGTCCCAGGTTTAACTTATCATGGCGGTGGGCATCTCTCTGTTGGAGGTGATCTTGGAACTGTGGGTTTATCTCTCCTTAGAACGGCTATATAAAACCCAAGAGCTAACTTAATTTATAGATGGGGGATGTCTACGCAAGTCCCGGAGGTATTAACCCATCAATTCCTACTTATCTTTGAGATGTTTACTAAAGGCCGTCCAAGATCCGCTCTTCTTTCTGCACCATGCAAACATGGATCGCTTGTGGGATCTATGGCAACGTGTCGGTGAGTGGTCAACAATTCTCGTACAGATTATTTCTACTTGCGTAAATTGACCAATGACGCAGACTTTCCTCACCGCAAAAAAGACATCGCAGGCCCGACTGTTCAATTCACAGCCCCATTTGATTTTTTCGGGGCTGCCACATCAGCGAACGTAACTTTGGACTATGCTATGGATTTCAAGCATTTGGTTTCCAGCTCGTCATCTGTCAAGATTAGCGAAGTTATGGATATCCGGGCTGGAAGGCTTTGCTATACTTACGTATAAGACACGGATGCCGAACGAACGCTGCTTTCTCTTGATTAAGCAGGGAATATAAGTGAAATTAAAATGATTTAATTATTCAAGCCTGTACCGAATCTTGGCCTTATTACTAGAAGTAGCATAGATCTAGAGCACATTGTTAGCTAATTTCGTGCAAGATGTTACACATATTCGGAACCAGTTTCTTTGATTCTGATTGTTAAATAAGTGAATGGAGCTCACTACAGGCTAGTTTAAGCGTCATAGGTGGCAACTCCTGCTCCAACCTCATCTGGCACTCCCAACATTTGGCATGTATGTATCTTATTGGAGCGGTTATGCTCCAAGAAATTCTAGCCAGAAAAAGGTTGGGATTATCAACGTATTATTAGTATTTTAAACAGATACAAGACAAAAGGCACGTAACCCCTTACTACTAAAGTTGTTCAACATGAGATGCGGGTCGAACAAGACCCATTGAAGACAATGAGAGTTTTATACCACTAAACCAGTGATTGTGTCATTTTTGTGGAGTCCGCCTTGTTCTAATTACCCATAACTGATAAAGAGGGCTCGTTATTTTTCCCTTGGATATATGCGTCGCTCACCCTTCGTAATCAGGTATGCACATGAGTAATGCATAACATCCTTTCCAGCAACCGTAAACTACAACTTGAAACATGTCTGGTAGTAGCTATCACTTTCATATCTATGTAGTTTGCAAAGCTGGTTTCCATAGATTTAAAATTGCTTCAGAATTCATTGCGGTAGTATGGAGATTACCGTAATATGAAGCCTCGAAGTATACTTTGTGCGGCCGGAAACTCTGAGAGACTGCCACATCGGAGAGTCGATTCTAGCAATTGTTGCCCAAGGCGATTCAAAGCTATTATACCTTTAGTTCCTGTAAACGTAGGCGGTTACACAGAGCCCTTATCGAGACCTTCAACCCCATGATTGCTCTACTTTCCAACAAATCTACAATAAATTTGTGGTCAAGTCTTTTAGGGATAGATAGCGGCGTCAGGCCCTCATGGTTAGCAGCTTCGATATCGATGCCAGGCGCAACAAGCAGACGTTCTACAACTCCCCGGTTCCCCATATACGCAGCCGTCATCAGCGGTGCTGTGCCATACTTGTTTCTAATATTGACATCGATGCCGGGGGCAGCGAGCAACTGGTCAACAAGCACCTCGTGCCCAGCATGTACAGCCTCCCAAAGAGGCGACGAGCCATTCTCATCAGCAGCATTAACATCAATGCCAGGGGTAGCGAGCAGCTTGCTTACGGCTGTGTGATTCTCATCCACCACAGCCCAGTGGAGTGGCGTGGTGCCATACTTGTCTCTAACATTGACTTTAATGCCAGGGGTAGCGAGTAGCTGGTCTATAATCACATCATGCTTGAATATTATAGCAGGCCAGAGTAATGGGTAGCTGTTCCTAGTTTCCATGTCAACATCAATGGTAGGAGTAGTGAGCAACTGCCCTACAAGCCCTGTGTGCCCTTGCATTACAGCAACTAAGAGTGGCGTGAAGCCTTCCTCATCAGCAGCATTGATGTTGATATTCGGAACAGCAAGTAGCTGGCCTATAGCTTCCTCACGACTTAGATGTGCAGCCCACCAAAGCGGCGTTTTACCAGTATCAGTGACAGTATTAACATTTATACCAGGTACCGCAAGCAGCTGGCCTACAATTGCCTCTCTCTTGTTGTGTACAGCAAGACAGGGCGCTGTCATGCCATTTTTAGCGGCGGCATTGACGTTAATTCCAGGGGCAGCAAGCATCTAGTCTACTACTACCCTTTTATTACTTTTTACAGCCTTCCAGAGCGGTGTTATGCCATACTCATTAGCAGCGTTAACATCTATGCCTGGGGTGGCGAAGAGCTGGGGTACCATTTCCTCGCGACCGATATCCGCAGCCTTCCAGAGCGGCGTCTCACCGCACCTATTGGCAGCGTTAACATCAATACCGGGGGCAGCGAGCAACTGCCCTAGGATAGCCTTTTCCCCAAAATTTATAGCCTGGACAAGCGGTGTGTCGCCATTCTCATCAACAGCGTTGACGTCGATGCTGGGGGTAGCGAGCAGCTGGGCTACGATTGCCTCTTGGCCCCTCTGTGCACCATAGAAGAGCGGTGTGTTGCGGAACTTATCAATAACGTTGATGTCAACACCAGGGGCAGCGAGCACATGGCATGAAACCTTTTCAAGCCCTAATACCGAAGCAACGTGTAGAATATTTTATCCAGCATCAGCACTAATAGTTCCAATAATTCGCTCAGCTACTACTTTAAAGCTCACGTGCGGGTCCGTCTGAACATCACGGAGTTCAACGGCTAGATTTAGCAACGTATCACTGTCATGAACCACAGAAGCTCGGAAATGAACAGCTCAGTTTTTTGCCGAATACTCGAAGAATTCGTATTTAGAGGCAAGTTGATCAATGTCCTCTTTTTCTATAGACGAACTCTTAATCTCTTCAAGTAGTTGAAACCACATGTACATAGAAGTAAGGAGGGAGTTTGAATCATGTATAGTGACTGAGTTCTTCCAAATTTCGTCACAAGGAAGGTGGGATGGCGACGGTTTGTAGTCCTCCTTTGCCATTAAAAACTCCTTTGCAGTCTGGTGGAGCAAAAAATCTCTTCCATCAATGACGCTCACAAATAGGCCGCACAGGTTTCTGATATATGCTTTTGAGAACCCATCTGGTGGCATTTCGAGGTAGTCATACGTTTTATGATTCTCCTAGATCAAAAGTGCTGTGGTTATCTCCATCACAGATACAGGTTGAGTTGCGCCACACACAATTTTCAAAAGTTTTCTCGCCCGATCCTTATTTGCGCCTTTGTTTAGTATAGCTGTGTACGCGGTATCAACTGACTTTGGGATTGTGTGAAAAAGCTCATCTCTTTCCGAACTTGTCATCACATATTCTAAAGATCCGATGACATCTCTTACGCTTCTCATCGTCCGGATGAGTCTTTAAATCATCGACTACTAGTGAGTGGTGCATCAGAATAAAACCGCGTTTAAATAATGACGGTGTTTAACTTCGCGGAGGTCTACATACGTGTTTTAGACGACTCAACCACTTCCATGATATCTTGCACTCTACTCAACACTCTCTGGTAACCCTCGTCATTCATTCCGCTAAACCTCGTCATATCCATGTAGTTCGCAGCAATACTCTGGTTAGAATATTGACTAAGAGTGGCCGAGTACTCCGGCACGATGACTCCAACGCCGACAACAGCCTTCTCTTCAAAGAAGCAATATATTTCGATATTAACCCCAGGTTTTCGGAGACATTGCTGAAATTGCTGCTGGATAGCGGTCAATACATCCGACTTCTGCCGAAGAGGGTCAAGTATGGCTGAATTTTTATTCCGTATGGTACTTAATAATCTTGAAGAATGTAACCCCAGTTAGCAAGGTCGGAGCCAGCATGAGGCGTGCCCATAAAAATGATACCCCATGTAGAACGGAAGATTTTTTCAAAGTTTTTATCGCCCTCTCCACAACGCAATAGCACTTGTTCGCAAACGAGCCCCCCAAGACTGTAGGCGATGAAAATAATGGGCCGCTCTCTGCAATCTCTTCGTCGATCCGGCACCGCAAACGCCAGGCTCTTTCCATGGTTCCTCAGATTATTGCCATCTGCCATACCCCATATCTTAATAACATCGGCATCGTATCCAAATGTCATGATACGTGCGGTATTGATGTCATGGGCCACTTGTTCGGGGCAGAAGGCGCCGTTCTCATGAGTCCATATCGTCTCTCGATTGCCTGTGAGACCATGTACGAACACGATGCTTTAAGGAGAACTCCGTCAGCAAACTTTATGCTAAATAGCAGCCCGCTCATTAAAAAATGCCGTAAGTGATTAATTTTCTCATAATTGCTGTAACAGGGGCTTTTATACATAGTCCTTGTTCAAAATTTTGGGTGGCACGTGTATATGGGATTTTGATTTAAACTTGCTCAAGAACAGCATCGCTGGGTTCGGCTACAACTTTCATGCCAATAGATCCATCCATAGAATATAAGTCAGGTTTCTGTGCAGGAGGGGTTGCATCCGCCGCCGCCGCCGCCACTGCATCCTTTGATGTGGCCGCCTCAGCTTCGACCTTATCCCTCCGGAAGACCCCTCCATTCCTGGATAGTTACCGCATTGATGATTGGTCTGGAACGGATTCAAGGATTTGAGCGTGGTGATATCCTCAACTTCCTTACGGACAATTCCTTGTTGTTTCAGCTTCAGGTGGCAACGTGGACAGCCAACATGCATTATAGGAGCCCTTGGCGAGGACTAACGCGGGGTATCCCTGCTCGGTTGTGTTTGACACAACTTACATATGTATTTATATCACTCTCCTTCTGAAGAACAGAAGAGAAAATAAGTGAGAATACAGATGAGAGAACGGAGATAGAAAGGCACAGAATCAGAGGAAATGATCTAAGGAAGGACAGGGGTTGATAGAACGAACGGGAGGAGGACTAACGGGAGGAGGACTAGATTACTGGAGAACCAAACACGAAAGGGCGAAATACCAAATCTAGAATCCTCTTGTGACATAAGCCCCAATCAGTCCTGCACTGCATCGGTATGCTGTTTTTCTTCATCTACGCAGTTGAGCATGCTGTTGAATATGTGTGTTGCGAGGTTTCAGGCTACTTCCCCAGAAATATATATATGTACAGTACTGAATCGGTTCATATCATGACTGTCTAGGTTCTTCGATGGCAATTTGCATTGTCTAGACCGGTAATTAGAGTGAATATCGCAAGTATAAATAATATGTCAGAATTTTTATGTAACATGGGGAAGGGCCTAATGATCTGGTCACCCAAAGTCGAGGCCTATGTTTTGTGGCATCCCCGGCACCAATGTTCCGAGCCCCCGTCCTGTACCCGAAACCTCAAACAGAGGGAACGACGGCGCGGCTGATATCGATAGGCGACCATATCAACATTACTGGAACTCTCCAACCCCCCGAACAGTACTCTTCTGTATACACATCCTTCGCTATCCTGCTCATGAGGGCTCTATTACGCCATCCGGAGCCCCCCATTCTCCTCAGTACACCTCACAACGCGAGCGTGCTCTCATACAGCAAGCTTCAAACGGAGAGCCATGTTCAGCCTCAGCTCCCTCGTGAAATCTGCGCAGACCCTCATCGACCCAACACAAGCCCTCAATCTGTCATCCTCTGATCGGAATCCCGCAAAATCTACTCTATTCCGCAGCCAATTCCGCCTTCCAGACTCCGAGAACCCGCTCCAAGAAATCACCGCTGAGCTTACCGTCAGCCCCGCCGTCCAGTATGCAGCAAATGTTACACAGCGCGAGAAAGATAAGGATAGGGATCGCGGATACCACTATGCGGGCAAGCTCCATCTGAGTGAGAGCTACCTCTGCTTCTCGACACAGCCAACAAGTTTCCTACAGACGGCGAGCACAACCACAAGCTCGGGGTTTAATGGGCAAACACATGGGGCTGGACCTGGGGGGAACGGATTTACCCTGCCGCTATGCGCAATTCGGAGGGTAGAAAGACTACATAGCCAGAGCTACCAGGTGATAATGTGTATACCCGTATGTCAAAGTAGACTCTAACAGACTACAGTTTGCCCTTGCTATCACGACCTGGAATGGGATGGGAGGTGCCGCCTCGAAAGACTCCTCGAAAGCCACCCCCTCGCTACAGAAGATTACAGTACAGCTTGCAGGTAGCCGCCAACAATGCGAGCGATTTTGCGACGGTTTAAAGAAGGGGCTCAAGGGTGCGATCGGCGAGGTGGGAAAGCTGAAGAAGGTGGTGGCAGAGTGTTATTCGGAGTTTCTCCTCAGGCCAGATCCACAGAAGGAGGACCCTGCACCCGATGCAGGTTTGGGCATGAACGCGGAGTTCAAATATCCGGGTGATGCGAGAAAGCTGAGGGATAGGAGTAAGATGCGCCTGTGGGCAGAATACCTGAGGGAGAACGGGAGAAACGTCACATTAATACGACAACCAACATTCCATAAACTCGTAAGAGTGGGTTTACCGAATAGGCTGAGAGGAGAGATATGGGAATTGACAAGTGGAAGTTTATATCTGCGCCTGCAATCGCCGACTCTGTTTGCGGATACGTTGACAAAGTTTGAGGGCAGAGAATCGCTGGCCATCGATGAGATTGAGAAAGATTTAAACCGAAGTTTGCCGGAATACCCTGGATTTCAGAGCGAACAGGGAATCAAAAGGCTACGAAGAGTTTTGACCGCCTACAGTTGGATCAATGAGGAGGTTGGGTACTGCCAGGCGATGAACATCGTGGTCGCAGCTCTTCTGATTTATATGTCTGACGCGCAGGCGTTTTACTTGCTCTCAGTCCTGTGTGACAGGTTACTTCCTGGATACTACTCAACAACGATGTATGGTACACTCCTTGATCAAAGGGTCTTCGAATCGCTTGTCGAAAAGACGATGCCAATTCTTTGGGATCACCTTGTGAAGGCAGACGTACAGCTTTCCGTGGTTTCACTTCCATGGTTTCTATCGTTATATATCAACTCAATGCCTTTGGTATTTGCTTTCCGAGTCCTCGACGTATTCTTCTTAGAGGGCCCCAAGGTACTATTTCAGGTTGGATTGGCTATTTTACGAATTAATGGCGAAGAGCTTCTAGACGCCACAGATGATGGGGCTTTTATCTCCGTACTTAAGACATACTTCGCAACACTGGACGAATCAGCACATCCAAAGTCAGAAAATCCCAAGCTCCGAGCTGTCACGCGCTTCCAGGAGCTTATGGTCGTTGCGTTTAAAGAATTCTCTGGGATTACCCAGACTACCATCACTGAGGAGAGGATGAAACACAAGGACACTGTTCTAAACAACATAGAAAATTTTGCTAAGCGGACGTCGATTCGCAATCTCGGCCCCGATAGTAAGCGCTTGAGCGTAGAAGAGCTTGGTGCTTTATACGATAGATTTTACGGCATCCTATATGAGCGACAACAGCGAGCACAAATGATACAAGAAGAGGTAGAGAGACGCGCCAAGGCTTTGAAGAGTAAAACATCGGAAGTTGTGTTTAGTGATAGGCAGAGCATCGAGAAGGGCCGTGTTGGTTTAGGCCCCAGTCCAACCCTGATGGACTACGATGGCTTCCGAGAGTTTCTTGCTGGGATATGCCGATGGGCGGTGTCTGACGCGCCAACGCCACCTGAGAAGGATACGCCCAGGGAACAGTCGTATTTTGGCAGCATACGGCGTAGAGAGAATTCTCTTTCACCGTGGGGCGCAGGAAATCCTGTGCCTGCTGATCATGAGTTTATGCAAAGGTTATTTAGGCGATGGGATGTGGATATGAACTCAGCCCTAACATTATCAAATGTTGTTACGGGCCTTGCACATATAAAGGGGACGCGTGATATTATGGGCAGCATTACATATTTCTTTGAGCTTTACGATGACGATGGTGATGGAAAGGTCGACAGGGAAGGGATTTTGAGGATATCAGAGGCGCTGCTCTTTCTCTCGAGACGCGGGTTGGAAGGCTCATTAACGCCTTCAGAAACTCCTGGCTCAACCCCGCTAGAGGGGCCTCATGGAACAGCTAACGAACGATTCCTGAGCAGTGTAAGTGCATTCATCAGGAGGTGCTTCGAGTACGCCGATCCAGACCACCCTCAACACCAGCAAGAAGTCGCGGAGGAGACCGATGACGACATGCCACAACCTGATTCTTTTGGCATAGGGGACGATTCTGACGAAGAGGAGGACCTCCTCGATCTAAACCCCTCCGGGAGCAAGAAACTTCCCAAAACACCTGGCAATAAGCGCGGCTCCCAACGGTCGGTCTCCAAGCAGCAATCCGAAGCGGCGAACGCAGCTCTCGACCCCTCCAACCCTCTTCACATCACCCTTCCTACCTTCCGCATGGTAGTCCTCGCCGATGAGCTTTTAGAGCAGTTCTTCGAGTCCTCCTTCCCAGCCTCCTTCCACACCCTCGACTCCGCCACCGACGCTCTCAGTACACGCTCCTCAAACCTGACCACCTTCGCCAACCTTGGCTTCGCACGAGCCCCTAGCGCCGTACCTGGCGCGGGCGGCTCAGGGTCAGCCGGTGCGGTTCCACCCGGAAAGGGGCTCCGAGGTGTGTTGGACAATATCGTGACTGATGGTATGAGGGTCGCGGCCGAGGTGCGACGCAGAGTCGACGAGGCGCAGAAGGATATCGAGAAGAATGCGCTGCAGCGCGACGAAGACGAGGATGAAGATGAGGTTGAGGATTACAGCAAGCCGAGCCCGAGCGCATATGCAAGAGATGCGGATCGGAGGTCGGTGAGATCTGAGGATCGCGATTTGTTGGAGGGTGCCGATGCAGAGGCGGGAAGTAGCAAGGGGGGCGGTGTTGGCGAGGTGTCGATGGAGGAGTTGAAGGTTCCAACCAGTAGCGCGTCGCGCTCCAGAAGCGCAAGCACGGCGTCGGGAAAGAGCCGGGTAGTGGAGTTTGAGCAGTGAGTAATGTTAGCGGGTGCGTGTTGATTTGGGATGGCGATCTGAGATTGCAGAGCATGATGACGCATGGGCTGGCGTCGCGAATGGCGTTTGTTTACTATGGGGTATAATATGAAGAACGGCGATTAGGTATAGAACCATGTAACTCAAATACAGCACTTCAAATTCATACCATTAACTAGCCAGTGACTATGGCACAATATTCACCCCATGGTACCCACCTCATGCCACTTGAGATTATCGTTGTGCATTAATATTGTCGGGTTAGTGATCTGTTGTTTTGGTTTATTAATAAAAAATGAGGGTAACGTACATGATACGTGAGCTGGCCGGACAAGTGAGCTGGCCACCCAACCGCGACCGCGCAAACATAACTGTAGAAAACTCAACCACAATGCAATAATATCAATTAAAATCACTCGGAATCATCTTCTTCAGATGTTTCTACATCTATTTGACATGTGCGCGCATTATGTCCAGGTTTACCACATACACCACATTGCCGTTGCTTTGTTTCAACCCTTGGCTTCCGACCATTACTCTGCCGTGTTTCCTCCTTAACCTGGACCTCAACGTCCTTCTGGGTCTGAATGTCCTGTCCTTCAGCTAGAGTAAGGCTCCCTCCTTGTCGGAGGCATGTTTTTTTAGCTCTACGACGCGTGCTTAGTGTCTCATTTGCATGTCATAAGATCATGATCTCCGATTGCATTAACGCCATCTTATGCATAATTCCTTGTGCCCCTCTTGTAATCTGGTCAACAGCCTCATAAATCGAAGTTGGAGAGCTATTTTTATGACTAGCAATTCGAGATTTAATAAAATTAGACTGTGAGGATGCCTCAGTTGGGTTATTTGGCGTCTTAGAAACCCAAGGGGCAGCTGTCTCAGAGACCCCCTCATGAGGTATTGGAGTCTGTGGTCTTATATCTAGCTTAGAAAGCACGCTTTCTCGCTTTCTGGGTTAAACGGAACAAGTCCTACCCCTCGAAAACCGCCTTGGATATTCTTTTCTGTTATAGCGGCCTGGAAAGCTGCAAAAAATGCAGGGAAGAAGTCGTCCTTTGTGATATATATTATACTCGCCCGCATTAGATCCTCAATTTGTCGCCTATACGCTTGCTTAAGTGGCCCAAAGCAGCTAACATCAAGAGGCTGGAGAATATAAGATGAGTGCGGAGGCATACAAAGAGTAATGATCTTATTCTCCTTGCAAAACAACTCAAAGTCTGTTGAGTGGTGACTTTCGTGGCTATCTAAGACAAGGAGGCGATATGTACCAGCAGTTCTATGATTTGTATGTTTATTGAAGTGCTGAATCCATTCAAAGCCTCTCTCGTTTATTGTCCAACCGTTATCAGATATAGCAATGACCCAATCCTTTGGTAGGATGCTGTTTTCGTACCAGGACGAGAGGTGATATTTGCCTGCAACAATGATAAATGGCGGGATATACCACCCTTGGGAATTGATCCCTTGGATCACTGTAACCCATTCCCGACCTCCAGGCTGGACTAGTTTCGTATTTGAATGTCTTTCTACACTTGTGACTACCATGCCTATTGAGATAATACCCATCATAAACCCAGTCTCATCAAAGTTATAAATATCAGACTCTGCAATGCCATATTTAGCAATTGTGTTCTGTACAAGTGTAAACCAGCCACTAATGACCTCTAGATCTTTGCATTGGGCCCTCTTATAGTCGTATCTTCGAAAAAAAATGCGTCTTAAGCTCTTGGTGTCGCTTGACAAAGTTTGAGGCCCAGCGCTTCCCAACCTTGGATGCGTCACGCTTTGCAAGCAGTCGATTAGCCATATCTTCCACACCACTAAGCCGGGGAGGAAATGATCGTGAATCTAGGTCAAGAATATGCTGAATAATAGTAGACTCCTCTAGTTTCGTCAATTTCTGTGATTTAGATATTGTATCACATCGGGAAGTTGTTCCTTGAAGTCATGTACCCAAGGTAGAACGAGGGACTGAGTAGATTTTTGCCGCAGCCCAGACACTAAGATTTGGGGTATTTTTGATAGCCTGAACGGCTAGAAATAATTGGCTTTCTTTATCTAAAGTGGCCATTGGTTTTGGTGGAGAAAATCGCGTTTGAATTTAGACAGTCGCGTGGTTTGGTTGGGTGGCCAGCTCACTTGTCCGGCCAGCTCACGTATCATGTATGTTACAGTTAATTGCAACAACTAAATTATCCATAATTAATTCCCAAAGAGTTAAAACCACGGATAAGTTAATTCATGGGTTTAATAGCAGAATAGTACTGGTGCCGCCCACAGGGACTCTGGTTCCTGCCATTATTAACAGTCAATATCAACAATTATAAGTCTAACAGTTTCCAGTAACAATCAGTGTTCGGCACAGATCGATGATGACCTGAGCTGATCCAGATCATGATCTGGATTATACAGATCATTGCCAAGAGTTGCCAAGGCCATAGAGTAGATGTAGAATTAAATCTGTAATACTCAGTCTAAATTCTATATTATGACGATTACTGCTATCAAAATGAGCGACTCTGAGTTATCAGATTTACCGCCAGACCATAAGAGCTATTCTCAAATAGAAGAGCCATTGTTACCACTTCTTATACCTTAACATACCCCTATTCAGCCTTCAGTTGAAGCAGAATCACCAATCACTAATTTATGGTTTTGTTAACATAGTGACCAAGTTACGTAAGTAAGGGGAGACCCATTTTTTAAGCCTCATTTTTTTTAAAGATCTAGATCATGATCTGATCTACCTGTCAAATCTGAGATAGATCATGATCTGCCGAACACTGGTAACAATACTATTTAAAATAATTGTTAGCTATATATGTTTTAAAGATAGTAATCTCACTACGGCCATTTATAGGAATTTCTATATATGTAGTTGGTCCTGTACAGACTTTAGTGTTGTACGAGTATTGAATATGTAGATAATGTCGAATCTACCTCTATCAAATGCATGTATGTATGCCGCCCTTATGTATTTCAATTATTTCTGCTTCTTACTGCCCCTCCCGCCCTTCCCTTTCCCAGCACCCCCTGCCTTCCGCGCCGCCCCAGATGCACCTCCACCAAGTATAATAGCCACCTTTCCTACTGGTATCACATTCACTATCTCCTCCGCCTTCAAGCCCTTTACGAGCTCGACTTCCCTTGGCCACATCTTCTCTACATCACTGCTGTTTTCATCCACATACGCCTTTACCAGAGAATCCACACCCCATTTTGACAATATCTCCTTCACCGCCTTGCCCTTCTTCATAGGGCCTGGTTGCAACTTGACCTTATACTTGTACTTCCCCATTGCCGTCCAGGGCGCACACACAGGAATGACGTCCAAGATGACATCGCCTGGAAGTGGCGTGCCAACCAGCGTATCGAGGGACACAGCTTTCTCAGCCTCACCAGCCTCTTCATCAACAATGTCCTCGCCAGCTTCCATCATTGCCTTACGCGCTTCCTCATGCTTAGCTATCTCTTGCTGGGTGCGCTCGTGTTGAGCCTTACGCCGCCGCTCATTGAACTCCCGTTCGGCCTCGAAGGCCCTCATAGCTTCGGCAACTGCCTCTGCCTTCCTGACTCCTGCAGTGGCACCAGTGAGAGCTTGTGCTGCAAGCTTGTCTTCTAGGTCTTGGTGCTTGTATTTTTGGGAGGCCTTCTTAAGTTTGTTGCGCTTGCCTCTAGGCAGTGGGGCCTGGCCCTTCTGCTTTGTGGATGTCGAAGATGGTGTGGCTACACCTTCTTCTGACGAAGACTCTGCACCATCTTCTGGTTTGGGGTCATTGACTTCCACTAGAGGCGACAGCCCTTTAGCTTCCTTGATATCAGGATTGGTTGCTGGTATATTTTTTACATTGATAGACAGGTCTTGAAAGCTGGTAAAGGCGGTTGTGTCCGCGTCTGCCTCGAATTGCGATATTTTGGGGTCGGACTGGCTTCCGGTGAATTGTAGTGGATTTTGCTTAGATTCAGCGGCAGATATACTATTGTTCTCTTCACTTTCATTGTCGTCGTCCGAGGCATTGCGATGGTTATCTTCATTGTCACTATTTGGCTGCGTTGGATATGCAGCACTCTCGGGCGCTTTAGCATTTGCACTGGGAGCGCTTTCTCCACCATGGACGCGATGTTTCATGTGGTTTGCTTTGCTTTCATCGCTTACATGAAACATCACTCCAAATCCCAGAAGAAGAGGGGCTGGGGGCAAGAAGTTCTTCTTGCCTCGCACTTCAAAGCTTCCGGGTTTCAGATAATCTCCAGTTGGCGCGGATTTGGAGACCTGATCAGCATTGGCCCACCATGCAGGCATGCTAGCTTTCGATTCCCAAGCTGAAGACGATGATACTGCAAGTATGCCGGCTTGTGATAGTGTTGATGGCGGTATAGGGGCATCCACTCTTGCTTCGTGATTTCGGATGAAAACACTTGTGGCACCATCCAAGTCTGCGTGAACATATACGTCGCCCTTCCGGAGATATCGTTTGTAGAGAATCTCGTTCTGTTGAGCGTCCCGCCCACCTAGAACTAGATACCCGTCGGATGAAACAAACCAAGTGAATTTCTCAAACCACATGTGTTTGCGCACAGGCCGCAGAATAGCCTTCTCTTGCTTTAATCCTTTCTTCAAGTCCTGCTCGATTTTATGGGACGTGCTCTTCAACGCTTTGGTTGACGATTCCAATGTCTTCTTCTCCTTCTCTGCAGCTGAGCGCCTTTGTCCGTAGTATTCTCGAGCATTGCTCCATGGGGAAGCACCGAGATTAATATCAATAGTCAAACGCTTGTCGACTACTTTCTTCATAGTATCCTTTGCGGGTGCTTCGTCCTCGCTGTCAGAGACATCACTACCCGTTTCGTATGCCTCATCATCCCAATCTTCAGCAAATATTTCCTCATCTAACAGTAATGTGATTGTGTTCTCATGCAGCTTCAAAGGTAGCTTGATGATGCTGGCCACTGGGTTTCCTCGCTTTTGTTCGATGTCGATCAACTTGCCTATCTCGATCCAGTCCATCCCTTGTGCGATTAGGCCATTCACTGCATCAGTTGCTTCTTGGACTCTCTGCACATTAGCTTCAATAGCTCCCGCTTTGCGCTCGTTTAGAGTTTGAATTTCTTGGAGACCGCCAAGTCGTTTTTGTTGATCGTCTTTAGCGGCCTGAAGCTTTTTCTTCGCAGTCGCCTCTCGTTCGTGGAGGCGCGATTCTAGCCGCTGCCCTTCAATAGACGAAAAGAATTCGTCAACTGTATTGTTGAAGCCCTCAAATGGTACAAATGTACAGCCTGGGTCGTTCTCAAACTGCCGTGGCTTAAAAGGGTGGAAGTCTTCGTATAGCAAGGTCTGCCGTTCAGTTTCCTCATCACCAGAAGCGGACTTGTCGGTTCTTTCTTGTTTCTTTGCAATTATGTATCCGGTCGTGGCATCTGAACCCGTAATTTGCCTCACAACACGATCTGCCTCTTCCAATGACCGCAAAAGTTCGTCCAGCAGATTGTCGTTGTTTGCGATATCAGCTGGTTTTAGAGTGTGATCGAAACCCGTGACCCTCATAGCATGGTCCACGAGTAACGGTGGGAATTCTGTTATAGATACTGCCAGTGCCCTCCTCAGAAAATCAATGCCCTTCTTACCCTGTTTCTTCTGAGCGAGTGCATTCTCGCTCTGCTCTACAGCCTTCCGTAACGCGGCCCGCAGTCTGTCCTTTGTCAGAGGCGGGATGCCGAGGTAATTTTGCCTGTTCTCCAATGAATATTTGAGTCCTATACGCTGTTCTTCCTGTCCTTCACCCGGAGGCACTGTTCTCAACAGAGTCAGGATATTCAACTCTTTATCGGTGAGGATAATGTTTCCACCAGCGTAGAATTCGAGGTATAGTTTGTATTGTCCTTCGCTAAACTGGAACTCGATTATTCTATCTGTTCCGATTTGGGAGACCGCGGTTACTCGACGAGTTTTGAGACATTTTCGTAGCTTCGTGACAAAGACTGAAGGTGATGCTGCGGTTGCTCTCGAGAAGCTCGTCAGATGGCATCGGAAGCCGGAATCAATGATCATCTGCTTCTTATCATCTGGCTTCGAAAACCTCAGGAGGAATATTTTCTATGCCAACTGTTAGTATAATTCTTGCAGTATATTCTGTTAAACGTACCGAGGACAAGTCATATACATTGGCAAGGCGCAAAGTGACCAGGCTGTTCGAGAGCTCATGGGCAATGACCTATGCAAACATTAGCAAGGCCCCTTGGGTCGACAATGCAAACTTGCCTTCACATCCAAAGAAGAAAATCGCTGCTTCATTGTCAATGCTGATTAATTAATGTGAATCTATTGACAATTGTTGAGGGCGGGGATGTACTGGTCGTGCTTTGACGTCAGACACCCGCAGTTGGACCCCTCCAAAGCTCTAACGCCAAGAAGCTACTTCGGTCGAAGTTCTCGCTCAGCAAGATGTGGATGACAAAGTGATTTGTGGAATCCACCACGCAGTTAACAATTAATACAAGCAGAAGGTAATTTTCACAATGAGAGGGGTATCGTATTGAATGGATCATTTTATTACTGGCTAGCCTATGGACTGTCCCGATTGGAACAATGGTATTCCACAAATGTATTGTACAACAAAACATCTACAAGGCTTCATCGTCCTCCTCTTTCTCGCGTGGGCCGTTGGATATCATGTAAAGAGCAAGCCGTGACCAGATGCAATGATTATGTAAACGCCGCCATGTAAAACAAGTAAAATGCCACTGAGAATTGGCTTATTGTGCTCGTTGAAAGAGAAAGGAAAATTGGGAACTTTGGAAAGTTACGGTATGAAGCTAGCGTCGTCGTGCTCTAAAGAGCAAAAATCAAAGATGCCGGGCGTAGCAAAGGCCTCGTCAGTAGTCTGTACGCATTGTATGGTCGCCCTATGTGAGTATGAAGCCCTGAGTTAGATGGCTGGACTATCAAGCAGCAAAACCTTCGAGCTGTCTTCGAACATGCTTTGTCGGAATGTGCAAATCTTGCTGGCAATGACCTGGAAATCGCGAATCTTGGAGATACGCAGGTCTTGAAGCACTTCCTTCAAACCTTTGATAAATCTCGTCCTGTCCTCTTCCTTGTATCCTGAGCTATCACCAAGCGATACCAGAATTAACTCATCTATGTTAGCAGCGCACAAAGTTAGTCAAACTAGCAACTCGAAGCACAAGGGGTTTCTTGAACAGTGGAGACATCGACCCACGCACCAGGAAGGACAATATCTCGAAAATGTTGGAACTCGCAAGATACATCATTACAAACACCACCTGCCAGCTCAAACCGACAAAGCTCTTTGCTATCATCAATGTTGTTGCTGTAAGTTAATGATTTGTAGCCACCAGGGACTTGCTTCGTGAATTCGGGATGGAAACGGTACCCTTTAAAGCGCTTTAAAGGGCTTTCGTAGGGTGTAAAAAAGGACTTCTGTGTTGTGGATTTTTTGGTTCTGTCCTGTGGTAGCGTCAGTGTAAGCTACCCGGAGTTCTGCAGGAAAACTTCTACTTCATCATTTGATCTATGGGATAATTGTGCCCCTTCTTGTCTTGCAGGTTTAGTTAAGCCTTCATATGGTGCTAATGGCATTTCTTGGTCAGTACCAGGAACATCTTGGGTCGATTCAGGAGATTGTGGACTAAAAGGGGGAGAATTAGCTGCAACAAGCTCGGTGCTTGATGGAGGAGTGGCTTCTGGAGGTTCGTAGATATCAGAATCGCCATCGGCAGTATTATCAAGGTTTGGCGCCATGTCAAATGATTCAGGCACCAAGTCATTTTCGGCTTGGAAACCAATTGTTGAATCTTCATCAGGCGGGTAGGGTTCATCGATTTCCATATCCTTGGACTGCATAGACTCCGCGTCATCTGCAATGCTTTTTTCCATGTCTATCTCGTTGTCTGTATCTTCCTGACTGTCTTGCCGACTAGAAAGATTGGTATCTTCAATATTCAAATCCACCAGTGGTGTTTGCAATTGATCTTCAGGTTGAAGGCTTGGCTGTGATGCCCGGGGTTCCGTCATATTTGTATCAGCCACACTGACAGCATCCTGGTCAAAGCTAGGCTTCGTAGGCAGACCTGCCACAATGGCTTGGGAGAACTGCCTATGCACTAAACTAGACGGGGGCAATTTCTCACTCGGAGAATCACAGAGCTGAGGTTGGCTCCCAGGCGGCTCAGCTTCGGCGGGCGTAGGGCTTTGGTCTTTGGAGGCCATGCCATCAGTTGTTGTCTGTTCTCGAGAAGCTGGCGATTTGGGACTTGGCTGATGATCCGACATTGAAATATCTTCTTGATCTGCGGCAGTTTCCGGGTTTGCTTCAATTGGAAAGGAGACTGGATCAGCTTTCTCCGGAAGCACTTGTAAATCATCTACTGAATAAGCTAAGAGATCTTCTTTGAGAAGGGAGTAATCATGTCTACATCGACTGCAGCGGAGGTAAAAAAAAGATGGAGAGACATACCGTCTTGTTCCATAGCTATATCAGTAGTTAAGCATATCAATTGGTCCTTTTGGGCTTCGAGTTGATCGTCGACTTCGTGGCCCAGCCTCTCCATTTCCTCGGCAAGTCTACGCTTTTCTTCCAATCGCTTCTGAACAGCAAGCTCCAGATTCTCCATTTCTTCTCTCAAACCCGCGAGTCTCCTCTGTGATTCCTGAACCTCTGCGTCAACAACGGGAAGATCAGCAGCTATTCTCGCTCGGCGCTGACGCCTTTGCTCCGTCTCTTTTCGTTTAAGATCCTCGACACTGTGCTCTTCGAGTGCCTGAGCTTGTGAAAGTTTTTCTTGTTCTTCTTCTATTCTCCGACTAGCATCGTCGATAAGACGCTCAATATGAACAGAAGTATGGATCTTGTTTGATATACTAGCATCTGTTGCCGGCCTATTTTCAATCGGTGTAGATGTTTTATTCATAGGGGTTTGTGAACCACTTGCAATTAGCTTTGCCTTTTTCCGTTGTTCGGCTTCAGCGATCTTTCTTCTCATCTCCTGGATCTCAATTTCTTTCCTTTTGAGATCTTCAGGGCGGGTAGAAGTCCGCTGTGCACCCTGGAGGCTCGGAGGGGTGCTAAGGGCAGATGATGGAGCAGGATATGGTTTCTTGGGGGCGAAATCTGAAAGTGGAGGAAGATCCCGTAAACCAGGTCTTAATGGGTTTGCCGCCTGAATCCCCTGTGCTGAAACCCCACCCACTTGATCATCTATCTCCATTTCCACGGATTCGTTGTCAGATTCTTCCTCGCTGACATCAATAACCAGGCGTTGATCATTCCGGTTGTGACCGAATGGACGTTTATAGGTTGTATTAGTGGGGGTATTCGAGTCGAAGTCAGACGCGACAGGACGTTTCCGAAGATTGGCATTTTGAATAATCGATGTGCTCTGAGGCATGTTCGGTTGAAATGTACCAGATGTACTGGAAAGAAAAAGACCTGGGATTGAAGGCATTGACGTTTGGGGTTCTAAATGTTGTGGGGAGGCAGAGTAAGTTCGAATATCTTGAGGTGGCGAAGTGGTAGGCACTGAGGCGGGCGGGTGACTGATCTGAGATTGAGGGGTATGAGGTTGGCCAGAGCCAGTTGCTCCAGACTGTATAGTAGATGTAGCAATTTGTTTTCCGGTAGCTTTTTGTGCCCGCGCTTCTCGTGATTTCTGGAGAGCCTCCATTTTTTGCTTCAACAATTTCTCTTTATCCACCTTAGTTGTAGATTGGGGAGCCGTTGATTTACTTGCCAGAGCATTATCGGTCAATATTGGAATAGCAGACGACATTGGCTGTGGTAGGCTCATAAGCTTCTTACTTTTTTCTTCCAGTAACCGTGCGATCCTATCTTTGCGCTCCTCGCCTTTGTTTGCTATTGGAATAGTGCTGCCGATGGTCTGTTGAGAGTTGCCGGTTTGTTGACTGGTGGCATTCGTATTGGCATTGTTTATGTTGAGTTTGGAGTGAATTTGAGGTGCGCTATTGGTAATTGAATCGGGCATGGCACTGGCAACCGTTTGTTGCGCCTGTGCAATTCCGACGCTTAATTTCTTGCTGGAGGAATAAGACGAAGACATGCCGATATCATCAAAAACACTCCTGATGATCTCTTCGTCAATTCCTTCGTCGACAAAGTTTTGAAAGCGAACTTTTAACGGTATGAGATTTAGCACAGCATTTTGTGCTTGTCGCCTGGCATCCTGAACCAGCTTTACACGGCTGACAGAAGCAGAAGTGAGGCTCTTGAAATTATCTAGCTCGTGCTGTCTATTTTCTTCCAGGCGGTTCGTGATCGATCCCCCTTGTCTTACTGTTACAGGCTGAACTGGCACTAATTGCTAGTTAGAAGATGGTATAGCTTTCGGAGACGAATACCTACATTCTGGCTGCCGACCCGCTGCAAGAACTGAGCCATCTGGACCCGAAGACGGCGGAGAATATGAATCTGAGCTCTGACGGTGCATATCTCGAGATCGACCATACGGATCTAAATTCGTTTAGCAACATACAGGTAAACGGACAGTAGTGCAACAATACCAGTCAACGGGATAGGCGTCATTTTCTCGAAACCGCTCTGTTGTTGGTTTGCCGTTCCATTTGAAGGTCGTCCTCTGTCCGCTCGATAGCCATTATAGCTCCCTGCTTCCCTTCGAGCTGGCCCAGAAATCCCTTCAACATTGTCTTCCTCATATTCGCCTTCACTTAGCTCGCCATCTACAGCCTGTTGCCTCGAGCGCGTCGCTAATAGTTCGGTGCCACCTTCTGGCACCGAACCTGATTGTAAAGCGAACGGACCTTGCCCAGGAACGATGCCAGTCGTTGAAGACTCGAGCGGGGTCGGAATCCCAGGAGGCTTGGCTTGCGGAGCCCACATTGGTCTCTGGTATATTGTACTGGGATCCGACCCGCCATATATTGGTAGAGGCGCTCCAGAATTTGGGGCAGTCGGATTGGATGGAAAGGGCCTGGCGTTATATTCGACTCCAGGGGCAAGGGCAGCCGTATTTTGTTCAAACGCTGATATATTTGCAGATTGGGATGGTGTGGCGTATGCGTATTCGAGGTTCTGTGGCGTTGGGTATTGGAAAGGAACCGTCTGGCCTCTCTGCCCTGGGGCAGGCCCAAAGGAGGGCGGGGGGTGATACCCTGCCATGAGCGCGATATTCGTGGTCTTACGCTTATGCAGTTACACACATTCAGTTAGTATTAAACCAAGGGAATGTCAGGGTTTGTGAAGCTGAACGACCCGCGATTTCATGTTAGCAGGTATACCAGGACCCCGTCTACAGTTTCGATAGATGAATGCGAGAAACTAAATCCGGGGCGAGGTTCAAGGGCAACAATATGTGTTGTGCAATACAACAAATTTCTGCTGAAAAGGTGGACGTAGCCTCTGTTCCCTCCCCTTATTGTTGAACAAAGGCGCGTAATTGAGGTTAATAAAAGACCAGAATGATTTGCATTGCGCTTGGCCCGTTTAGCGCCTGAGCTGTTAGCGCGAAACTAAAGCCATCCCGGCGCATCACGTGAGACCCTTGCACAGCAACCGCGTTTTAATGGGGTTTGTTTACTTCTTGATAAGCCTGAAGTTACACTGGGGACCAACCGTCAACATCTAACAATAACCCAACGACAAACAATTCATAAACAGGCTTGGATTTTTATGAATATTGAATGATATTGGGGCAAAATTATTGAGAAACACTATTGCGGTTTCTTGAAAGGCTTCATGGCCTGTTCTTAACGGACCCTCCTTGTCCTTAACGCCAGTGCTTCACCCACGACATTTCCTCATGGCGCAGAATGGCTCTACGCAATTGCGTGCAAGTCCCTTTGCAAGGGCAAGGGCAACAACATCGCCCTATAATCAAAGCAACTCTAGCTCAATACCATCGTCTTCGATAGACTCTCCACCACCGACACATTCGGCATCTCACAGTCGAAAACAGTCGTATTCGCCTGTAACCACTCCAGTACTCGAAAAAGGTTCTCTTCACAGTCGGCAGCGCTCAGATTCGAAGATATCTTCCATAAAATCGAACACTTTCGCGCCTTCGTTTATTAAAACTGAGGAGTCACAAGAAAGAACGAAGGCCATCAATGGAATTGAGGGCGAAAACGATTTCTCAGGCAAACGGTATGTCTGGCTGAAGGACCCTAGTGTCGCCTTTATCCGAGGCTGGATTGTGGAGGAGCTTGAAGGTGGCCAAATTCTTGTACAATGCGATGATGGCAGTGTAAGACCAGTTACCTTTCCTTCTATAGCCATTTTAATAATATTCATAGCAACGAGAGGTTTACAGCGAAAATGTCGATAAAGTCAACCCCGCAAAGTTTGACAAGGCAGACGATATGGCTGAGTTAACTCATCTGAACGAGGCATCGGTTGTTCATAACCTACATATGCGATACCAGGCGGACCTGATATATACATATTCAGGTCTTTTCTTGGTTACCATCAACCCTTATTGCTCGCTGCCTATTTATACCAATGAGTACATAAATATGTATAGGGGACGAAGCCGAGAAGACACAAAACCACATATTTACGCCATGGCAGATGAAGCGTTTAGGAACTTGGTGGACGAAGGACAGAACCAAAGCATCCTTGTCACCGGAGAATCCGGCGCAGGAAAGACAGAAAACACGAAGAAAGTCATCCAATACCTTGCCGCCGTTGCACATTCAGATTCCCCCGTCAAAAATAAGATTCAGCAGTCAAATCTCTCGGCGCAAATTCTGCGGGCAAACCCAATTCTAGAGGCGTTCGGGAATGCGCAAACCGTCCGGAATAACAACTCTTCACGTTTCGGGAAATTCATCCGGATCGAGTTCACCAGGACCGGCACTATAGCGGGGGCCTTTATCGATTGGTACTTACTGGAAAAATCGAGGGTGGTCCGGCTTAATGCTCACGAGCGGAACTACCATGTGTTTTATCAGCTACTCAAGGGCGCTGACCGCCAAACGAAGAAAAAATATCTCCTCGAAAATTTGGATGTCCAGGATTTTACATACACCAAGGATGGCAATGACACGATTTCTGGCGTTTCTGACAGAGACGAATGGAACTCGTTAATTGAGGCCTTTGATGTCATGGGGTTCTCGGAGAAAGATCAAGACTCCATCTTCCAGACTATGGCCGCTGTGCTTCATTTGGGCAATATTTCGGTGATGAATGAAAGCCGTGGCGCGGATCAGGCCCGGTTGGCGCCAAACGCTCGCGCGGAAGCGGAAAAGTTTTGCAGGTTGGTAGGAATATCAGTCGAGCCCTTCCTTTCTGGCCTTTTGCACCCGCGAGTAAAAGCTGGTCGAGAGTGGGTTGAGAAGGTTCAGACCCCTGAACAAGTCAGGCTCGCCATCGATGCCTTGGCCAAAGGTATCTACGAGCGAGGCTTTGGAGACTTGGTCTCAAAAATCAATCAACAGCTAGATCGGACAGGCATGGGGCTCGATGATTCTCATTTCATTGGCGTTCTCGACATAGCTGGGTTTGAGATATTCGAAGAGAACAGCTTTGAGCAGCTTTGCATCAACTACACGAACGAGAAACTCCAACAATTCTTCAATCACCACATGTTTGTCCTTGAGCAAGAAGAATACGCACGAGAGCAGATTGAGTGGAAATTTATCGATTTTGGTCGTGATCTGCAACCGACTATAGATCTGATAGAATTGTCCAACCCGATTGGTATCTTTTCCTGTTTGGATGAAGACTCTGTGATGCCGAAAGCAACCGACAAATCGTTTACGGAGAAACTCAACTCCTTGTGGGATCGCAAGACACCAAAATATCGCTCCTCTCGACTCAAACAAGGATTTTTGCTTACTCACTACGCTGCCGAAGTTGAATATTCAACTGAAGGCTGGCTAGAAAAGAATAAGGATCCCCTTAACGACAATATCACAAGACTATTGGCAGCCTCAGCGGATAAGCACGTCTCTAATCTTTTTGTGGACTGTGCAGACCCGGATGACGAAAGCAGCGGTATCCGCAGTAGTCGTGTCAAGAAAGGGTTATTCCGTACAGTAGCCCAAAGGCATAAAGAGCAACTGTCGAATCTTATGACACAACTTCATTCAACACATCCGCATTTCGTCAGATGCATCATTCCCAATCACAAGAAAAGACCGAAACAACTGAGCGCGCCTCTGGTATTGGATCAGCTACGCTGCAATGGTGTCCTCGAAGGTATTAGAATTGCACGGACGGGCTTCCCGAATAGACTGCCATTTTCTGAATTCCGCCAACGATACGAAGTCCTCTGCCGAAACATGCCAAAGGGTTATTTAGAAGGGCAGGCTGCTACGACAATTATGCTAGAGAAACTAACATTGGACAAGTCCATGTTCAGAGTCGGTCTAACAAAGGTATTTTTCAGGGCTGGGGTGTTAGCGGAGCTTGAAGAGCAACGCGATGCGCTAATCCGTGAGATAATGTCCCGGTTTCAATCCGTCGCTCGTGGCTTCAACCAAAGGCGCATTGCACATAAAAGACTCTACAGAGCGGAAGCCACACGGATAATCCAGCGAAATTTTCACGTTTACCTTAACCTGTGCGATAATCCGTGGTGGCAGTTGCTAGCCAAGATGAAACCTTTGCTCGGTGCTACTCGTACGTCCGGTGAGGTGAAGAAACGAGATGACATGATTCAGAAACTCGGAGAGAGAATTAAGCAAGAGGCGGCCGATCGCCAACGGATTGAGGATGAACGGCGCAATGCTCATGCGGAGATTCAGCGGATACAGACAACTCTTGAAAGCGAGCGTTCACTCGCATTGGATAAGGAGGAAATTTTCAAGCGGCTACAAATGCGTGAGGTTGAGCTCAGCGACAAACTGGCTGGCGCAATCGACGACCAAGAGAAGTTAGAAGATCACCTTGACGAGCTCCTGGACGCCAAGAAAAAAGCTGAAGAGCAGTCTGAAGATTTACGAGCTCAGCTGTCGCATGCCGGAACGATAATTTATAATCTTGAAGCCGAAAAGCAGAACCTTCTTCAAAAGCTCGCAGATATGGATTCTAAATTTGAGGAACTTTCTCAGGCTCAATCGCAGAGGTCATCGGCTGAGGCCGAACTATCTCAAGAAGTCCAAATGCTTCAGAGCCAGCTAAACTTGAAAGATCGCAAGGCGCAAGAATTGGAGAAGAAGCTTCTTCAAATCGACCAAGACCTCGACGTTAAGCTAGCGAGAACGACCAAGGATCTACAAACATCGCGCTCGAGAGAGCAAGCACTCGCCGATGAGGCTAGAAGGGCTCAGCAGCAATTAGCAGAATTGGCGTCCACTTCAACTGGTTACGAAGACCTAGTCAGACGCAAAGAGAGCGAACTAGCAATCCTACGGTCTGATAACAAGAAATATGAGGCTACCCAGGCTTCTTTCGAAAACGAGAAGAAGTCTCTACTTGATAGCAAGAACATTATAGCTGCTAGGGTACGTGAAGTCCAAGCTGAAATGGTAGCTATGAAGACGCAAAAATCTCAGCTCGAGCGCGAGGCAGCTGATGCAAAGAAATTGCTCGAGGCCAGGCTTACTGAAGATGCGGAAGCGGGTCAAAGTCGAAAGCTACTCGAGACGCAGATCAAAGATCTGAAAGATGAACTCTTTGCTGTCCAGACTGATCTCAGTAGAGAGCGTCAATCAAGAGATGATGTGCAATTGCTTGGGGAACATAAATTCCACAAACTCAAGGAGGAATATCAAGCACTAAACGAAGCCAAGATAACCATTGAGAAGGAGCTTTATGTGCAACAGGATACTCTGAGGCGGGCCACAGAGGGTCGTGCTGCCGCAGAGAAGGAAAGAAACGAAGCAAGAAATGAAATTCGGAGACTTCGGGAAGCTAAATCCGCCATGGAAGAACTAAAAATTCAGGCCGAACTTGCCGGTGAGCGCAACGCTTCAAGAGTTGCAAGAGAGCGTGAAGCAGGTTTAATGAGAGACCTTGAAGCCGAACAAAGCCGCCTTAAATGGTTTGAAGCCGAATGCACAAAATTGAGTCAGCAAGTTGACGAGCTTAACAAAATGATCCTCGAATCTGGAAATTTCGGTCTCCAAGTCGACCAACAAAAAGAGCGCCTTGAAAGCGAACTGAACACCGTCAAGAGCAGGCTGATGGCTTCAGAGAATGACAACCGTGCACTTCTTAACAAGATCCAGCAAAAAGGCCTTGAGCTGGCTCGTGCTGGTTCTCAGGCTAGCGAGTCCCAACGGGGAAAGGTAATATCCTTACAGCGTGAGAAGGCCAGAAGCGAAGAGCAAAACACGAAACTGTTAAAGCAACTCGAAGAGGCTCAGATACTTACGGCCTCTGTGCAGAAAAAGAATGAAAAGCTTCAATTAACAGTAGAGGATTTGAACCACGAAATTTCTCGTGAGCACAAAGCAAGTCGAAATGCCGAGATGAATTCATCCACCACTATGACACAGCTAGCTGAGGCGAAAAGGAAAATTGAAACAGAGGAGCAATTGCGTATCCAATCCCAGGAATTAGTGAAGAAATTACAATCCAACCTGGATGGCCGCGACAGAGAGCTTCAGGAACTTCGAGCTCAGAGGTTGCAACTGCTCAAGGTTGTCGATCCTGAGGTATCCGCCCAGGTTCCACAGGGAGATGGAGCGGTCGATACGTCAATTCTCGAGAAATACGACCTTGTCCGTAAGGTTCAGGACTTACAACAGAACCTGCGAATACAGATTGCTGGCCGATCCAATGCTGAATCTCAGCTCTCAGACTTGCGTAAAAGGTATGAAGCCGATATAGAATCGGTCGAGAGACCTCGCACCAAGCTCGAGGAAATCCACCCAAATCAAGTACCATTCCAATCTCCAACTCATGCCCGTACCAAGGCGAATGGAAGGGTGCATTCCAACGTTTCGACGCCAACTCGCCGAGTAGCTACCAATGACGCCGATCCTACTTTGGACTCGGGCCGCTCTGACAGAACTGCCGACCTTTTAAGTTTCAACAATCGCATGGATCTCAAGACTGAGTTAGAAGAGCTCCAAAATCAACTCCAGCTGACGCAGATGCAAAATCGTCACCTTCAAAGCCAGATTGAACGCTCTACTCCGTCTAGAGAGTTGTGGCCTGATGACAGTCCTTCATTGAGGCGAGTGCATAAACTTGAAAAAGCAAATACTAGGTTGCATGATATGCTTGATGACTCTGCGAAAAAGGTCTCGCAGTTAGAGAGAAGCGTACAATCGGGTGCCCTATCTCTCCGCGATGTTCAGACGAGGTCTCACGAGGAACTCTATGAATTGATCAGCAATCAAGAGGACGCCAGAAGATCGCTGATTCATCTGAATGACGATGCCGCAGCTGAACTTTTTGATATCAAAGACCATTTCGATGGTCTGAAACACGCCAGGGCGGCATTGGAAGTTGAGCTTAGAGATGCTAAATCCGACCTTGAAGAGATGGCACGAGCTAGGGACCAGGACGTCACAAGCCGAAATCAACTACTGCAAGAATTTGCTGATCTTCAAATCCAATTCGACGCCGAGTCTTCCAAGGTAGCAGAAGTCTCTTCTAGCCTTGCCCTTTACAAGGGTCGCGCGGATGAGTACTTCAACAAGCTTGAACAAGCCGAAATTGCTGTGCTCAAGGCATCTAGGGCTGAACAATTTGCTAAGTCCCAAGCAAGAGAGGCCGAGGAAACTTGTGCGACTATCATGTCTGAAAGAAATCTGATGGAGGGCTCTATCGAAGACCTTCAGCGACAAAACCAAAGTTATGAGGAGAGACTGGAAGACATTTCGGCCGATCTGGAGGGAGCTATCCAAGCTAGAAAGCGCCTCCAGCACGAGCTCGAAGATTACCGTAGCCAGCGCGCAATGGACATCGAGGATAAAGAGACCAGCATGGAGCAGACGCGTAAGAAGTACCAGGCTGAGTTTGCGACTTTAACAAATGAACTGGATATTGCTCGTGAGGAGAGGTTGTTTAAGCAGTCTGAGAATACAAGACTACGAGAAGAACTTGATGATCTTAGATCCAAGTGGGATGATGAAGTGCTCAACAGTTCCACGTGGTCAAAAGAAAAGGCTCGTCTCGAAGTCACTCTGGCAGACTTGGTCTCATCTCGAGATGAAGCCTCCAATGCTCACAATGATGCCCAAGGAAAAATTGTTTCTCTCCTTTCACAGGTTCGCAGCCTGAGGACTTCAGTTGATGACGTTGCTGCCGAGCGTGATGCGCTTCAACGTGAAAAGCGCGGCCTCGAAGCGCGACTAGAGGAAGCCAAGAACGGCTTTGAAGGCCTCGTTCGCGGAGACAGCCCATCACTTCGCAACGCTGCCGGTCTCGACAAAGAGCTTCTTGAGCTGAAATCGAGCTTGGCTCAAAGCGAAGACATTGCTGCCGCAGCTGTAGAGAAGATGAGGCGTGCCGAGGCTCTGACATCCGAAATGCAAAAGGATATTGTTGCTGAACGTGAAACTACAGTTCAACTTCATAAAGAGAAGGCTGCCCTCGAAAAGTCGTTGAAAGATGTGCAAGTTCGGTTGGTGGATCTAGAAACCAAAGGCTATTCCAGCGCTAGCCAAGATGTTAGATTCCTCCATGGCCGGGTACAAGAGGTATGTATATAGTTGGTGTCGACAAATGGGACTATAGCTAACACCGCCCAGCTTGAAAGTCAACTTGAAGCGCAGGAATCTGAACGATCTAAGTCCCAGCGTGATGTCCGCAATGTGGACCGCACCGTCAAAGACCTTCAGCAGCAGATCGAGCGGCGCGAGAAGGCCAACGGCCAGCTTCAAGACGATATAAACCGCAGTCGCGAAAAGGTCGAAAAACTACTCAAAACGATTGACGAGCTTCAGGCCAGCGACAGCAGCAATCAGCTTAGTGCTCGAAGGGCCGAGAGAGAGCTTCGCGAAGAGAAAGAAAAAGCTCTCCGCCTTGAGAGAGAGCTTGGTGCCTGGAAGGCGCTACGCATGGAAAAGGGGGCAACTATTTCCGGAGGTACTATCAGGAGGTCCGGGCAGTGGGCGAGAGGGGGGATTACCAGTGAGTGGGATGACGAGAATGGAAGCATTCTTGGGGGTGAGGATGGGATCGTGATTCCCAAGAGGAAGGGATCGCAGAGCAGGCAGACTAGTATGAGCAAGGGGTTCTTATAGACCAGGAGGGATGGAGTACTTATAATGATTGAATTTTTTGCAGGCATATTTCTACGAGCCGGGGTGGAGGCGCCTGGAATGGGAATGGGCATGGTGGGATGGGCCCAGGCAAGGCGGCGTTCAATGCACTGTTGCGGGTTGTATAGAATGTATCAAGGCGACGGGGTCTGATTTGGAGTCTGGATTGCTTATGTTTTCTTTCAATAAATATTATTATTTCTACTGGTAGTAAGTGATTTATATCTGCTTAGATGCTAAATAATGTCTTCAAATCATTGGGGTTGTACCCCCACTGTCTTGATGGCCGAGCAATTAAATTACGTGGGGGGAGACGGGTCAACTTCAAGTTTGTGGTTTCACCTCCTTATTGCCCAATTAGTCTTCAGTTAGGTGGGTTTCGTCTACTCCCGAAGACAACCCGCTCCTGTTGTATCCCTGTTCCAACAGTTCCAACAGGCAGCGATCCCACACCGCTTCGCTTGGGCATTTTAAGGCAACATGTGAGAATTTGACTATCATCGCCTTCTCCAAGTTCGACACTCGACTGCTTACAACTGAAAATACTAACATCTACGAAAATGAAGTACATATTGGTATCGGGAGGTAATTGGGTGAAATATCTTGCCTTTGATAGAAGTTTCTAACTCAAATGTAGGTGTGGTTAGCGGCGTTGGGAAGGGAATAATTGGTACGCATCCCCTCAAGAAATGCCTGTCTCAGAAACTTACATATTCTACCCCAAGCATCGAGTACCGGACTGTTTCTCAAAACCAAGGGTCTGAGCGTGACGATGATCAAAATTGACCCCTACATAAATGTCGATGCGGGGACAATGGCGCCGACGGAGCATGGAGAGGTGTTTGTGCTAGATGATGGTGGGGAGGTCGATCTCGACTTGGGTAACTATGAGCGCTATCTAAATATCACGTTGACTCGGGAGCATAACATTACTACCGGAAAAATATACCAGCACGTTATTGAAGCTGAACGACGGGGAGACTACCTGAGGAGAACTGTCCAGATCGTCCCGCATCTGGTCGATGCAATCGCGGACTGGATAGAGCGTGTGGCGCAGATACCAGTCGATGATACTAAAGAGGCACCAGATGTGTGTGTGATTGAGCTTGGGGGTACAGCAGGTGATATGGAGAATGCACCATTCTTAGAAGCTTTGAGGCGCCTCCGAGGAAGAGTTGGAGAAGATCAGTGGACGCATATTCTTGTCACCTTGGTGCCTGTGATAATGAACGATGAGCAGAAGACTAAGCCTACGCAGGCGGCTATGCGGGATGTGCTTTCTACGGGACTGAAGCCAGATCTGGTAAGTATATTTTGTCGCCGTCTGTGGATCTACTAATTTCTTAAAGCTTGCATGCCGCTGCGAAGTACCTCTCGCAAAATCCACTATCGACAAGGTTGCTTCGTCGTGCAATGTAAAGGTAACTAGCATTATCGCTGTCCACAATGTTCCATCTACATACCACGTCCCTGCCCTGTTGGAACACCAAGACCTACTCCCGTCGCTCACGAAACTTCTCCGCCTTGATCTCCTAGAGAAGACTCCACAGCAAACCGCAAATGGTGTCAAAATATGGACAGATTAGAAAGCCTTGACTACACCCCGAAGCGAATCTTGTAAAAGTGTAACAATCGCCCTGGTGGGTAAATACACCACTTTCATGGACTCTTACGTATCTGTCTTGAAGTCATTGGAGCACTGCGTCATGTCGTGGGAACATAGGCTCAACCTCGTTGCGGTGGAAGCCTCACATTTGGCAAAGCCCACAGAGGCATCCTCACAAGAAGAACATGACCTGGCCTGGAGCAAGCTCCGCTCCGCAGATGGTATCCTCATCCCCGGTGGGTTTGGCGAGCGCGGCACAGAAGGGATGATCGCAGCTGCACGGTGGGCCAGAGAAAACAAAACCCCATATCTAGGGATCTGCCTGGGCATGCAAGTAGCCATCATTGAGTTTGCACGCCACATGTGCAACATTCCCAATGCAGGCTCAATCGAGCTCTCTGCCAACTGCCCAGAGCCAGTTATTATATTCATGCCAGAAATTGACAAGGACACTATGGGCGGCACAATGAGACTTGGCAGCCGACCAACAATCTTCCAGGAAGGAAGCGAGTGGTCAAAACTGCGCAAATTGTATGAAGGGAAGGAAATCATTAGTGAGCGCCATCGTCATCGATACGAAGTTAACCCCGAGTATATTGAGCGCCTCGGCGCAGCTGGACTTCATTTCATTGGCAAGGACGACAAAAGCGTTCGTATGGAGGTCATCGAGCTCAAAGATCATCCTTGGTATGTAGGTGTACAGTTCCACCCCGAGTATCTGTCGCGAGTCTTGCAGTCCAGTAAGCCGTATTTGGGGTTTGTTTCGGCGGCAATCGCAAAGCGAGCAGAAATAGGCGGTGTGAAGTTGGCAAACCGCACTGCAAGTGGCGTATGAGGGACAGGAAACAAACCTGGTTATCAGGCCCAAAGGTTTCAGTATAGACTTCCGTATAGACTTCAGTATAGACTTCAGAATAGACTCAGTGTTAGAGATTTGATATCTTAACCAGAATTGTCCTCTCCTCGTAGTTTAAAAGTTCAAGTGAAACATCATCTGTGATATCAAGCTAGGTCGTGATCCACCCCCAATTATTGGGCACCATATTGTAGAATAGTCCTCATGTGCAGATAGAATCCTTAAATCGTAATCAATCTTTTGTTTAACGTCCATTCCAGATGTCGTGACAAGCCCTGTCGCGCGATTGTGGAAAGTAAATGTGCCAAGATCATTAAGACATAGCTCAGGCTGACCTTTGGGTTTAGCCTGTTCCTCAATCTCCATCTCTAATATTTCCTCCTCAGAAAGCTCATATTTTTGTGGCCCAGTGTAGGGAGGCCCTTTGAGGGAGGCATCAAATCCGACTATATCGAGGACATCACTAAATGCAAATCTTTCCTGACAAAGCCTGCGGAGAGACCAAGAAACCTGCGACATAGCATGGAGCGTGCGAGGATCGGCATACAACATAATTCTGGCGTACAGCTCAACTGGCAGCCGTTCATTGGTACGAAGGGGAGGCAGATTACGCCTGGCTGCAACGTCGAAAAAATTCTGTAGTTTGGCAAACCCCATGTGTTTGTGGCAGACTTGTTGAAAGGTGGTTGCAATATCAGCCTCACGCCGAAAAACGAGTTGGCTGGGTTCGAGAGTCCAGTCGCTCGCCCTGTCTCTGTCCTGGATAGATATCACGCCCGTTTGTCTAATCACCTTGATTCCATTTTTCACATACGCCTCAAGCAAAATGACATTAAAAATAGAAAAGAGGATGGCTTGAAAACTGGTCTTTCCTTCCCCAAACCCATACTCCACCGCTTGTGCGATGGCGGCCTCTGAGTCCTGCCTAAAAACAGAGTCAGGAACGAGGCTCACCAGAACGTTCTCAAACCAGTATAAAGTCTGCAGTGGAGCCGAGCCAGGAGAGATGCCAGGCTCGTGGCATTCCATGCCAAAAATTGGTATCGGAATTGGCTTCCCATTGTTTCGATCAACAATATACCCCATGTGATCATAGCCAGTAAATCGGTTGTAATCCGGGCGGTCAACGAAGTAATACCTTCCTGTAGCAATACATAATATTGCAAAGGCAAATTCGCGGAACGCAAATCCCTTATACCCCCATGTAGGGGCATACTCCCAAAATCGCGTGGCGTACGGGTCACTAAACTTTTCAAAAAACATCATGGATATAGCTTGCTGTATAGAAGGCTCAGTGGATCCATCAATTGCCTTGGCCAATGAGTGGCTATATTGCTGGTAAATTATCTGACATTTGTCGCGATCGCCAGCGAGATAGTCTCGAAAATAGTTTTCAAAGTCAATGTTGAAGGGTAAGGCTTCGGATTGTCGCCCGGGTGTTTCGGTTTGGGAGGATTCTCTAGACTTGCAGTGTGGAGGGATATCCCAAAGGTTATAGAAAGTACGGTTATTGAAAGAGAATGTCTCCCTGTCAAGATTGATGGTGTGGATTTGGCACGTCCAAAATACGTTAATGGTGGGGATCCCCTCTGTATCGCCTGTACCACTGTCTATCCCGGCCACCCACCGATCAAACCCCTTATTTAAGAGTGCGCGGGGAGGTTGGTCAAGAAAGCCATGTGGTCCTTTGTGGTCAAAAGACCAGGGAGTGGACCCACGCTGACGACTAATGGATTCCTCTGCATATGGCTCCCATAGATCCGCAAACGCCGCGAGGTTCGTCACAATAGCTTCAGATATAGTACAAATCTGAGCATCAAGTCTCGCAGTTAACTTGGAGTGTACTTCACGCTCATTTCTGAGCCACTCTGCCAAAGTTAGTAACAAAGGGGTCAGGTAGAGGTATGTGCATATATGGCTACTATACCTCTATACTGCTCAGGATCTAGTGGTATGTTGTCTATAATTAGATGTCCTTGATCAGGTGGTGTCGCAAGCCCAGAGCCTCTAAAATATGCGAAGTATCGGCCATCGACAACGATAATTTCCACGCCTACGTAGCGCATCTTGCAGTTGCTATAATGCCAGACACTAGTGGGAAGAAGCAGGTGGGCAGAAGGAGATGATAGGAAGTATCATAGAGCCCTCGAAATCAGAATCAGCCTAGCTACAACTGTTCAAACTCTTGATGAGGTGTCTGATGGTAGAATTTTGGGAGGTTGAAAACATTATGATGGATATGTGGATAATATGTATATACACCCCTCCAGTCGTGCTGCCTAAACGTGGGGTGGTCTGTGCGTAGAAGCCACCCTGGAAGCGTGAAATAAACACATAGACAGAGAAAGACCATGCATGGTATGCACAAGTTTACCAATGAATAACAGGTCTCTACATTACTTAGCTCTACTGTAATCAATCACTACCGACATTATATTCACAACGAGCTTCGTAGGGAATAAACCTCGGTACGTGTATGATGGTAAGATGGGGGCTAGACATCCCGTGCGAGTATGGGGAGGCTACGGGATGTCTAAGCCCCCCGTACTCACCCCGCATTCACAAGCGCAGCCACAACCACGGAATATAGAGAACCTCCGTTTGAAGACAATATATATTTTCCCGTATACTCTCAAGTCTAAAATCTCCAACAACCAATTGCAAACTCACCACCATCTCCACTGCCACAAAACCAATCCCACTCACACCAACACAACCATGGAGTCCATCCGTGCCTCCCCCCTCCTCCCTCCAATCATCGCCCTCAACACCTGGACCCTCATTGTCGAGGGCTGGATGTTTGCGACACGCCTCCCCGTGTACACGCGCCTCAACATCGCTGAAAAAAACACCCTGACTCGCGAAGAGATCAACAAGATAACCCCCGCGCCCGTGCGCTGGAAGGCTGACAACTACTCGAATTTGTTCGAGCAGCCTACTCAATTCTACGCTGTGGCGGTGGTACTGGCGATCGTGGGTGGGGGGAAGACCGATGGTCGTTTGGCGTGGGCATATGTCGCGGCTAGGATCGCGCATAGTCTGGCGCATAACACTACCAATAATATTACGAGGCGCTTTGCGTTCTATTTGGTTTCGTCGGGGCTTGTGGCCGTTTTGACGGGGAGGGCAGCGCTATTGTTAGCGGCATGAAGGAGGGGTGTTGGGCCTGACGACGGGAAGACGATGTTCGGCTTTGCGTCATGATACCGCTATGCGATGGACAACACTCATTTGTATATTCAATGTCCACTATTTCAACGTTTCAAAGCTTGAGGCGGAGTGTTGATATCTCGATTACACTTCCGAAATCAATTGTGCATATATTACAGCAACATTCGGCCAAAGTTGGTCCGTCTCCCAATTCCATTTTTCTGCGCTCTTCATTGCAATCTCCGACGACAGCATCTCAACTCAGGTGCTCAGAAAATAGCGCCTCAAAAAGGGTATCACAATCAAATGAAAGCCCAGGTTAATTAAAACAATAAATTTGAACGCGAGTAAAGCGAGTGTAAGAATGACAGGATGGTAAAGCAACTATTACGGCAGTCGAAAGAGCTCTTGCATACCAGGCGCACTCTATCTAAGAATAGAACATGCCGTCGCTTTGTAGAGATTAGCCAAGTGGTACAAGAATAGAGAACAAGAATAGCAGAAGACTTGAACACAAAAACTCGAGAGAAAGAGGTTAGGAAAACGAGACGAGAGAAACACAAGCACACAGCGTTGAAAAATAGAGAGCGCAAAAAGAGAAAGCCAAAGAAAGATCAAACGAGAAATACGAATACAAGGCATAGATGAAAAAACGATGCGAACTCGACACAAACCTGGTTTCTAAATCTACCCATCGTTCAATTACCATAGTCCCCAAGTTCCACCTCCTACATCTCCCCAACCTCCACCACCTGCCTCATGGCTCCATCAGCTCCGCTGAACATCAACTTCGCTAAATCTTTCTCGGGCGCTCCCAACACCGCTATATCGCTCAGGTCTGGGATCATATCCAACAGAGGCGAAAGATCCATCGTCAGCGCCGCAACCGTCTTATCCCTAACCGGCTTCCTATTCACGGTCTTCTGTAATAAGAATAGGAGCACTCCCGCGACCACAACAGCTAAATTGAAGCCAAACCAGACGGATAGACTAATATTCGAGACTTCTGCAATCACTATTTCACGGGGCGGGCGGAACTCCGAGTCACGCATGCGACGTTCAAACTCGACCGTCATTGCGTTCCACGTCTCTTGGTAAGAAAGCATGAGCATGCCGCGGACGTAGCCGTCGAGATTCCCCCACATCTGCGCGTTTGTGGTGTTGATGGCGACCATGTTAGCCATGACGTCGGACATGGCGGCGAAGATCTCATCGACGAGTGGGTCTTCCATGGGCTCTTCAGTGGTAGGGGTTGAGAGGACGGTTTCAGCGATGCCGCGGGCCGAGACGCGCGAAGAGGGGCTGATATATGAGCCGGCGCGGAGCTTGACACGCGCGATGGCGTAGCAGTTAATTGCAAAGGGGTGGTCGCCGATAAAATAGCTAATAGTGGTGAAGTTGAATCTTGGGAGGGGCCCGAATTCGGGGCTCACGGTTGGGCAAGTGTAAACCTCGCTTTTGTCGTCGGTGGGACGGGCCACTAGGACAGCTACGAATTTCTCGCCGCTGAAAACTGTGCCGTTGGGGTAGTCGTAGCTGTTCACTTCATGGTCGTCTTTTTTAGAGCTTCTTGGCTCCCATTGGGTATCCTTCAGTAGGGCGGTGTTGCCAACTAGAGGGCGGGTTATAGTGCCTGCGGGGCTACTGATATTCAGGAGGCCAAGTTCCGGGTCTGTAATGGCAGACCTCAATGTCTCGCTCAGTTCTTCGTCGTTTATCCATTCCAAGGAGTCGACTGATACAAAAGGGACGAGAAGGTCGTCAATAGTTGAATTGACGGGGACATCCATGTTAGCCGGAAAATTTCGGTGAAGAATTGTCGTATTGGAGTCAAAGACTTGCCGAGACCCGGCATATGCGGACCCAGCTGCTCGAAGCACAAGGCCTAGCCTAGTTTCGGGGAAGTTTTGATATTGGTCCCAGCCGATGCTTGCGTCGGATTCGATAAACGCTGCTGTTTCCGAAGGTGTATCATTCACAACTGCCGGCGTCCAGCCGATAGCACCGTTCAAGAATGGAGCCGCAATTATTGAAGGCAAAGCTAGTATGCCGATGAGGGAAGCAAGCGACCGCCTATTAAAACCGCACCCCGGGATGATCGGAACGTTGTGTTGGCTCATGCGGCGAATTTCGCGGAGGGAGATCCCGTCCCCTTCGAGGAGAATATAGATGATTCTCCAAGAAATAAGGCCCAGGCAGGCGCCCGACGAAAGTTTAACGCCTACGAGGGCGGTAGAAATGATAAATGAAACATCCGTCTGGTGGAACGCTGTGCCGCCAGTGAATAAGGACGACGAGCCGGTCTGAAAGCCATGACCGTCGACTAGGAAATACACACCCCCTCCCAGTGCAACAGTGAGGATCATTTGGGCAAGAAGGGTGTACCAAGACTTCAAGCCATTCCATAAGCCGGAAGAGTCGTCGCGGTATTGGTTCTGAGACCCGCTTGATGCCCTGGAACTATGCATTGCGTATCGTTGCTGCGATTGCTTCTCGTCTTCTGCGGTATTAACTTCAAGAAGAAGAATAGGCCAAACCAGCTAGTAAAAGATTATCAAAAGCTTGGGAGCGCTTTAATTAAGTATCAGGTTGTTAAAATAGCCCCCCGAGGGGATATTCTCCCAGCCTTGCCATTTGGCATGATAGCGACCATACCTGCCACCGATACTGGTATAGCTGAGGACCTAGTGTCCTGCAGCCTTTGCTTCCCTTACCACCTGGCTGAGTCTTTTCAAAAGGCTGAAAGGTGGTTGGCGGTAAATGGCCTCGAAATGTGGATCGCGGCGCTTCGGACTTATTCGTGGGCTGAAGCGCTCTCAGATTGAAGGATCCCAGCAATTCGGGCTGCACAACGTGGTATACATGGTTATATTTGGATCTACAGATTTAGTTACCTGTACCATCTCTGTCAAAGTAGGCCCCTTCGGTGCTAATACTGCTCGTCCTTTCTATTGCGACCCACTCCACATCAGAGCCTTACGGCATTCCGTCAGGGGTCGTCGGAAACTGGAAGACCCAGGTTTCGAACCCCTGTTGACATACATGGCAACGAGCCGTCAATACACTCTAGAAATAGGTTCAACCTTGGCTTTCTCTTGACTGTCACTGGTGGTATATTAGCGGTGTTTAGCCTCCCTTACTTTTTATCTCATTTTCACAGAGCATAGGCTCTATGAAGTGCAGAGTGCATACACTATGATATAATATGGTGTGATATTCATCGATTACGTGTGATCTCTGTCGTCCTACAGCTGTTGTGCACAGCTCTACAATGTCGCGGAACGCAACCACGCAGACCCGACGACAATCTACCGACGGATCCACGCAAGGATCATTGGACCCCTGGAGACCTCCACTAGCGGCCCCACTCTCCGTCAGGGCCCCACTACCTGTCAACGTCGTCCGTCCCTGATCCATGTGCTCGGTTCTTGAGATATTTCATTCGTCTCGCTTTCTTGACCGGTGGGCTAGAGGCGCATTGGGGGCTTTGTTTGCCGTCACACCGATTCCTTCACGGGGCTTTTAATTGTCCGCTCGAGCGGTTGGACGAATAATCTGCGTTACCTTCGTTTGTATGACATCTTGGAATTTATTCTGTGTGCCATGGCTGAAACCATTCCATTTTCAGCTGGGTGTTGAGGCTCTGTCGTAGCTCTCTCTGTCCAAGCTTTATGGAGCTGATGCACAAGGTACCTCCGTTTCTCGATGAGGTAAGTCTTAGCGATGATGTGCAAACTTGCTCGATGTACATAAAGGTGTCGATATTTATGATACTTTTAAAAAAAAGGGCGTAGTATCATTTCGACGCCCTTTGCGGCTTCTCTTGCTTATAATGGCCCCACCCACGTCAGATATACATCTTACGCCATATCCCACTCAGAAATAAATACAATCTAATTGTTCCGCATGTCAGCCTTCAGTGTCTCGACTCCATTCCCAATCCCCGCTACTTCCAAGTTCCCAGCCACAGGCTGTGGGCTAAAACCAAGCTCCTATTCAATGTCAATCTCCAATACTGGCTTAGCAACCAAAAATAGATAGTTTTAAAAATAATGGCATGAGACACTGCTACATCCTTGGCACTACAGCAGTGAAGAACATAGGGTCATCATCAAGGGATCTATGTAGCCAAGATATGTCCACTTTGTTCCCACTTGTGCCTCAGTGACTCCGCTTGTTTTGAATGGAACCAGTTTGACTTTTCACGTTCTGTAGCATGGGAAAATGCAGGTATGCTCCAGGTATTCCGGATTGTGGCAAGGATGTACCATATAACAATCCTTTCCAGTCTTAGAGTGGGTATTTTCGATATTGCTCACCAACACCTTCTCTTCGGTACCTAGGAAATTCCACTGGACATGGTTGAGTTAGGATTAGCTTTAAGTCAATGGGATTCCTTTATATGAGTACAACCAGGACAATCAGGTCATAGAGGAGGGAGCGTGATTTAAATTGTAGTAGTCATAGATATAATACTAATCTTATATTTTTCTTGTATTATTCTCTGCATCTAAAGTAGCCACCATTCTTTGCTCCCTCCGGTAATTCAAGTGGCTCTATAGAACCTTCATTGCTCGTCTCCCATAACAGCTGTGCCTGTTCACACCATTTGAAGTGCTGTAGAAAGCCTTCTTTCCCATATATCTTGTCTCGGGCTATATATGCCCATTCCTCTCCGTGAGAGCCGATAATGTCTTTTTCACGAGCAAGTTGGAAACCAGCACAGGAAATCCCCTTTCCAACCCGTCTAGTTTGCCTATCGTAGTATGGAAGCCCACACGATGCCATAAAGTTCAATTTGCGATTTTGTCGAAGCCGGGTGGGCTCAGCCTGTCGAGGTCCCTGTTGCTGCTCTTAGTAGGCTCGGACTGCTTGCTCAGTGGGAACAATGGCAACGCGGGCTTTCCGAACAGATTCCTCCATCGTGTATGTCTCAGGTAAAGTTTTAAACGATGCAAGTTGGAGGACTGCTGCTGGGCTCAGAGGAAGCAGTTTCCGAACAGCAGCAACAGTTTGCATTTGCAACTCAGGGGCTTCTTGGAGGCACACAAAGCAGCATCGACGCCATGTTGGCAAAAAGATGAATCCAGCAAACTGGCTGCAGAAAGCACAATTCTCTTCACACAATGCTTGGTAAAAGTCGACAAGAGAGACGTTATGAGCAAGCCGCGTCCGTAATAAGGCTCAAAGAGAATTCAGTGCATGTGTAGATATGGCCGGATACTCCACGAGAGTATCTATCGCCTGCCTTGACCGCACGTTCAACTGTCGACATTTGGTGAGTGACCGTATATCGAGAGTTAAGAATATGTTATTTAGCAGCTCTTGAGGTAGCAGATCGAGGGTCCCCAGGCTCGCAGATGCGCGCCCCTGGAATGACGTGGACATCGACGTGCGGACGCCCTGGTGCTCACGGTCTGGGAACCATATAACAGCAAGATTGTAGTCCTTGCGATGGTATGAGGCGGTTCGGATAATGGCGTCCGCCTGCTCCTCTTGAAAATGGTACTCGGTAGCGGAGAGATACCCTTGGAGCATGATAGGAGCCATTATCGACGCCTGCTAGCGTGGCTGGGAGCCACACTGCACGAGAATTCACAGGCTTGCATATGGTTCCGGTGTGTATAGGCGAGATAGGTGAGATCTTTGGTGGCTGGCTGTACTGAATGAGAATAGTAAATAACGCGAATTTAAATGCCTTCCAAGTCATCGAAGTCATGGTAGACCAAAAAGCGTATCCACGTGATTAGGGAAGTATTGATTATCCATCCCCTTGCCCACACTTTCATCTCTACATTTTCTCCACTTTCTCTTCTTGCAACTGCATAATACTCTATTTGTCTCTTAGGCCCATTAATATTCCACGGAGGATAGTAAGGAGCAGAAGTAGGATCAGGAGCAAGCGTAGGGGTGAGGCAGTAGTAAACTCTTACAGCAATTAGTCTATGTATCTTTACATACAAATTACTATAGTAAGGTACATGCAACCATACAAATTGCGAAACATGCATTCCGTGTCCCTCATTTCTCAACTGAACTAACTGTACATCTCACTCGCTTCCTTCAACCTTGAATGCATTTCGCGCAAGGCTGTGCCCAAGGCAACCATAACACCTCCAAAACCTCACTTCCAGACTTCTATTCAACCCGGCCAGGTCTTTGCGAATACAATGTCATTTGGTTGGAGCGCGAGTGACATTGGCGTCGCTATTCAACTCCTCTGGCGAGTTGGAAAAGCCCTGAATGATACTGTTGGGAGTGTTCAAAACTACAGAGAGACAGCGGCTTGTTTTGAAGTGTTTACTTTGAATCTGAATCAACTACAACGGACTATTGATGACCATGAAAGCGGCCGGACAACCCTTACGCCTGATCAAGTGGCCTCCCTAGCAGCTGTTGTTAGTGTTATAAAACCACTGGTAACAGATCTAAAAGACAGGCTTGAGAAGTTTGTGGGTTTCAAGCCAGGTGCGACGCATAAAATGTTCCGCGAGTGGGGGGAAAACCAGTTTAAAAAAGTGAAATGGAACTTTATTCAAGAAGGAAAAGTTCGGGATCTCATTGAGAAGATATCGACTCAACTTATAGCTCTGCAGTCCTTCTATCAGAACATCGGATAGTAAGTTCTAGTCAGAAATTGAAGGGAAGCTCGACTAATAATGATAGTACTGCTATAGCAGCTATAGGAAATTCCATTGCAATACAAGACGATGTATTGGCGCGAAACCATGAGGAAGTCACATCGAACCAGGCAAAGATGCTGAAACATCTAACCACATTGATTGAGAATCAATCAATGTGTTCAAAGGTTATTCCTGAGACAAACCAGGGTATGCAGACATCTGTTAGCCCCGCTGATGGAGTTCCTAACGACATCGCCTCTATTGATTGCACCCCAACTCCCACTGAGTATATACAAATCTTGGATACACATTCGGCACTATCACATCTCAAACCATATGCCCAGCCACCAACGAACATCGCAACTACAGCCAAGCCGAAGAAAATGAAGGTGGATACGAAACTTATTAAAAAGATTAAATCTTGGCTTAGTGGCGAGGCAGCACCTCGCCTATGGCTCTCTGGCCGGAACTATAAGACCATCAGTGCCATTATGTTTGAGGTCGCCCTGAAGCGCAATCGTCATATTATAGCACATTTCTGCCGCCACCACCAAAGAGATGGGACATTTATCAGCCACGAGGATCGCTTTATTAGCCTTGTTTATTCTCTTCTGTTCCAACTTTTTACGCAGCTACCAAAAGGAATTAGTATCCCAGCTTCTATTGGAGGGTTGAGTTTCAATACTATCGATGGTGGTTTTGAAACCGTTGGACTCGCAATTTCTTATCTACAGGAATTAATTTTGTTCTTTCCCCAGTGCGTTATAATTATTGACGGGATTCAATTCTTAGTCGGCAACGACTCATCAGCAAGAGTCTTGAAGCACGTTGAGGCACTCATCTCAATAGTTGGAATATCATTAACAGCGAAGGAGACGGGCGAAGACGGAGTTGTGGAAAATCAGGTAATGGGCCCGCGACTATTGCTCGGTACAGAGGGTAACTCGTCGTGGATAATGAAAACCGTTGCGTCAGGTTACATGGAGGCTCTCGATATTACATGTCACACTGGCAAAGGTCCTCTCGATTTCGGTTGGGAAATGCGTCGTATTGAATGGTGAGAATGAATTATACAAGACGATAATCATTTGGATAGAAAAATGTGACCATTTTATCTGTTGTGTAGCTGTTCGGCCCCTTCCTTACCTAGCTATCTTTTCCTTTTCTAGCTTTCAGACCCAATATCAGTCTTCACAGTTCTCACGCCATTTTCGGCAGCCTTTGCTTCTGACGACATTCCATGTGTTCGTTCGAACTCGTCTTCGAATGCTCTTTTGTTTCGCAGCACCCTCCGTATATGGTTCGAATTAACAAGTACTGTTTTGCGTTTTTTTGCATCGCCATCTTCTTCGTCACTATCATCATCCTGAGAAGCTTCATATTGAGCGAGGCTGATTGCACTCAACAGGGCTATAAGTCACGTTAATTAAAGATACCAATGATACTGATGTATTGGTTCTACTCACCATTGCGGATATCTCGTCCATTTAGCTCTAGATCTTTGAATTCTGTATCTGAGGATGTCGACGTGGCAATAGCTTGTGCAGACTCGTGGATTATGATTTTTGGAGAAGCTGAATATTCTTCGTCATGCTGATCGACTTCAAGTTTCTTGAAAAGATTTTCCCAGATCTTTTGACGTTGTTTATGGTCCGGCTTTAAGTATTCAATTGCCACGTGGATACGAGATCTAACAGCTTCGTCAATGGTTCCAGGTCGATTTGTCGTCTAAATATGTTAGCCAGAGAAATTTTTCCATCGTTTGTTTTATTTACCACAAAAAGCATCCCGGGATAGTATTCAATAGTCCGCAGAAAGGCTATGCGTTGTTAGTTTTAAAGCAAACGTCTGAGATGGCTGCAAATACCTGTGACGAGAGCGTTTCTCTTTAAATCCTCATTGGCCCTGGACTCGAGGTATATGTCGGCTTCGTCAATCATGACGATTGCTCCCCATCGTACAGCTTTGGAAAGAAATCCACCTAGCTCCTTCTCCATGTTCATTTCGTCAATGCCCAAGTCAGCAACTGACAGTGAAAGTAATGGTCGCTTAGTTTGTTTTGAAATACATTCTGTTACAGTGTTAATCGTTTGTTGCAATATACTCTCCATGGTATTTTCTTGTTAGAAAGGGCTCTCTTACCGACAGTCAGGGTTTTCCCCGTTCCAGGGGCTCCTGTAGGAATGATATCAGTCTTCTTCCAATTCGATTAGGAGAATGTGTATTCTACCATGTAAAAGAACAAACTTCCCTTCGCCCTTCCCATTTATGAAATCGGCATTCCATTGCTTTGTCCTGTTTACAAGCTGACTACTAGCCATTGCAGAGATCATGTCTTTGGTGTCCTTGTCTAATATTAGGTGATCCATAAGGGCCTTCTTTTCTTTTTTCACGTTCTTCACGAACTTCATGTCAAATATCACTGCAAAACTGTTAGTAACGAGTATCTATCTCTAAGAAGGTTGAATTACTCCATTCTTTTCTCCCCAGTGCATACCCAAGGACATATCCGGGAAGGAGTAAGAAATGAAGGGTCTCAAGCTTATCTAAAATCTCCGTTGAGCACTCCATATCGTTGAATTTCGAGAATCTTGATCCTCCTTTGGAATCACTCGGTGGCGTGAAATTGGTAAAGACATTTCCAGTACTAACTCTACTAGTACTTCCCCGTTCCATCGGGTTGAGAAGCCGGTTTGCTAGACGGTTCTTTTGAGGAGCACTTTCAAGATAAGCAACAAAGTCCACAATGATATCTCCTGTGTACTAAATATTTTTTAGAATCTGTAACAAAACATAAGTGGCACTGAAACATACGTTGTTCGGCTTCTCATCAATCACTTGGCCGTCGTATACCTTGAAAGAAGGTAAGTTGCAGACAATCTTGTAGTAGCTCTTACCACGCTCGATAAGTTCTTTCGTCGAGGTGCCACTGTCTTTCAGGTACTTAACTGGGAAGATGTCTAAGGAGGATATCTCCTTCTCGCCTTGATATAGATCAATGAAAAAAGTATGGGCATGCCGTGTTAGGGTGTCTCCGTTGAATACCAAGTTCCAAACGAAAATCGCATATTTGTCAACATTGCTACCATTATCCTTAGCTCCGCTAATGCCAGAACCTACAACAATAAATCCGGCGAACTGCCCCCGAACCTTGGCAAACACGACCTCTCCAGGCTTGAAGAGAAGCCACAAGTTATCAAACTTAGCAAGTCCTTGCTTATAAAGGGCAAGCTCCTGAACTCCTTTCTTAGAGTAGTAGTGCTCATCAATGAAGTTGAGGAAAACTCCGAGGTGATTGTGTAATTCTTTTGTGCACTTGAACTCCTTGTCAACTCCGTCTATCTTGATAGTTGCGTCTCCGTTGCGGCCTGCATCTTTGATTTGATGCAATTCCTCCCAATAATGCACAGGGAGAGCATACGGATAGGGGTGAAATGTTTCCTTCCTTTCACCCCTAAGCACAGACTCGTATTGAGGGTAGTATTGAACCAGTTGACGTATCGTCTCGTTTAGTATAGGTGAGTTGACTCGTATAGTAAACATATCATGCTCTCTAGACACGAAATCTTTGCCGAAAACGAAGGGTACATTGTTATCAGCATCTTCTGACTTTGAAAGGAAAGTTTCTCTCAACTGATTGACTCGTTTCTGTCCTCCATGTGGCCAAACTCCCTTGACTGACATACAAGCATCGAATATTGAATACGGCTTTCGAGGCTCTCCAGTGTCTTCCTGAGCCTTCTCAAATCCCTCAAATGGCGTTAGTTGGTACCGGAAGATGGGCATATTCTCTTTGCCGAATTCAACAATTGAAGTACGATATATGATTGGGATTGGGGTCGGGTATTCTCCTAGGGAGAAACGATTAGCTTTTTCCCCATAGTTTCATAGACCTTGGTTTGAAGAGGCTTGCCTTCAATATCCTCAGCACCTACAGCCGTTTCTTGGTATTCCCCGTTAGTCGCTAACAACGAAGAAGTTGCTAATGGTCTTGATTTTCCGTCATCGTGGATGCCCTGGACACCCATTGCTTCAAAGCTTCGGGCAAAATTCACTCCAACCCTTTGCTGAGTTATAGAGGGAACTGCTGCTGGGGACCGTGGGGGCGTTGTTGGAACAAAGCTCGGTTCTTCGAGCCCCAGTTGCGACATGCTCCGGCCAGGAGATATAGGGGGTTTTTCTGCCATTATACAAAGGGCCAAATTTGAGGTTTGAGGGTTAGAGGGCTAGAGGAATGCGAACTCTTTTTTTTTGGGGGGGGGGGGGGTTGTGGTNTCTATCAAGCCTTACACAGTAGTTTTGAACTCATCACGTAATATCGTCTTTCTTAGGCTACGAAGGATGAAAAGATGTCTGACCCTAGTCAGTCTATCCTATCATACACAAGCACGCGCATATTAAAACCTGCACCCTAGTAGCCTTGCAGTGTATGAGGCTCTGAGCCTTGCGCATTATTGATATCTTGTGCTGCAAGTATGCCTTGTCAGCGACTAGCTAAGTGCAGACGTCGCTAAACTTGGCTAGATGCATGACCAAGTCTTTAAGTTTTATGAGGGTTGTTAGTGTCCAATAGATAGGCATAGTTGGTGGTTGGAAGGATGCTATAAAGATACGAATTAACAGACGAGGCTACGAAGTCGCTTTAGTGACCTAAAGTAGATTTCAGGAATAGCTGACTGTTTTACAGCCTTTTATAACTACCTCATGCCTTAGCTGTAGGCAGTAACCTTTGAATATAAGGATGAGGAAAGATAGGTAGTAATGGATATACTATTGATAGCATAAAGACTCCCGTGTCTTCTATCATCGAGTCTACTAGTAAGGGAGGGGTGGCTAGCACATTGGGAAGCAACATCGGTGTGACGAGGCGCCGAAGTTATTGTATGTGTGCATACAATACAGTACGTACTTATGGCGGGGGTGGCAGCATCTTTACAGGGGGCAGGTGTTTTTGAATAATCAACCGGACTATTATTTATCCTTTTCCGGTTTCTCCGCTTTTTTGGACCCGTCAAAATTCCATTTAAAACCCGTTAAATACCACGTTTCATGTTCCATGACAGCATCGAGAACCCTTTCATGCCCTTTTAGCCAATTAAAGCACGTGCTTTCGGTATGTATGTATTACCAACTCCCGGACCCATATTGGGATCATCGCTCCTCCCCGATCCCACCATTCCCCCAACCACCAACCACCTTCCCTACTTAGTGCTGAACCTAACAAAACTGCTTGCAAGCACGCAATTCGCACCAAAAGAAAAACTAACGGCAGCTCCCCCCCTCACTGTCGTATCAGGAGTATGCATCCGTCCCTAGAACCCGCATTTGGCGTCAAGCACCCCAGTTCTCACTCGATCTCGTCGTCCTGCATACGGAAGGTCATCATGCCCTCAACGACGCCCCCAAAGGCAGCCAAGTCGGTTGCTCCGTTGCTTATTTCTCTCTCTTCTTCCTCATAAATCCTTCGCTGCAGTGTATATTATTTCCCTCCTTCCCCCCCTGCCCATCACCTCCTCTTCCGTCAAAAAACACACTTCTGCACAACCTACAGCACCGGACTGCGGCTCCAACCGCGCGCGCGCGCCCACTCGTCATACATCCCAACCACCAACCGTCACTTACCTCCACGGACGAGGCTGAAGAAGCAGAAGAGAACAAACCCGCAATTACCTCCCCCCCCACACGACACGTGATGTCGCATCAGCGCTCACCGTCGCCCATTGCCCTGGCGCCGGCCTCGTCGACGAGCGATATCGAGAAGGAACCTCGTCATGACGACAAGGAGAAGGGTGGCTTAGGTGGCAACGGCCTGCCGGCCTACGCCTACGAGGATGAGATCGTGCCCATCAAGGCGGACAAGTTGAACCGCACTCTCACAGCGCGGCAAGTTCAGATGATAGCCATTGGTGGCACGATCGGGACTGGATTGTTCCTCGGGACGGGGAAGAGTTTGGCGACGGGTGGGCCGGCGAGTATGCTGATTTGTTATATTATTATTGGGGTTATTGTGTTTTTGACCATGTTGTCGCTGGGGGAGATGGCAAGCTTTATCCCGGTGGCGGGTAGCTTTTGCACGTTTGCGGGGAGGTTTGTGGATGATGCTTTTGGATTCGCTTTGACGTGGAATTATTGGTTTAATGATGCTGTGAGCACGGCGGCGGATTTGGTGGCGTTGCAGGTAGGTTATCTTGCGTGGTGGTGGGGGTTCGTGGATGTGATGGCTGCTGATATTGTTATAGCTGGTCCTGAGTTATTGGAATACGGCGATGCCAGGCTGGGGATTGAGTTTGATTTTCTGGGCGGTGCTCGTCCTCGCCAATATCATTACTGTGAAAGCCTATGGCGAGGTAAGTTACCCTTCTTTTCACCAAGGAGTATCATAACTAATATGGAATAGCTTGAATACTGGCTCAGTCTGTTGAAAGTCATTACTATTATTGTAAGTATCATATGTTACAAACTACACTACAGTGCAACACTAATTGCATCAGATCTTCATATTCCTCGGCATCGCAGTCAACGCTGGTGGAAACATCGACAATCACTACATCGGCGGCGAAAACTGGCGTCTCCCTGGCGCCCCCTTCGTCGGCGGCATCGGCGGTTTCGCATCCGTCTTCGTCACCGCCTCTTTCGCCTACGGCGGTACGGAATCCATCGCCATCACAGCCGGTGAGACGGCATCCCCGCACAAGAACATCCCCCGCGTAATCAAAAACGTCTTCTGGCGTATCCTCCTCTTCTATGTCATCTCCATCCTTCTCATCGGTCTTGATGTCGCCTACACCACCCCTGGCCTCTCCACCAAGGACGCTGCTACCTCACCTTTCACCATCGTTTTCCAGATGGTCGGTTCTAACGTCGCTGGGTCCTTTATTAACGCTATGATCATGACCTCCGTCTTGAGCGCGGGAAACCACGCCCTCTTCGCCGGCACGCGTCTCCTCTACACCCTCGCCGTCAACGGCCACGCGCCCGCCTTCTTCGGGAAACTGAATCGCAACCGCGTCCCCTGGATCGCAGTCCTAGCCACGAGTTTGATCTCCGGCCTGTGCTTTGGCGCCTCCTTCATTGGCGCCGGGCAGCTGTGGACGTGGCTTCAAAATATCGTCGGGGTGTCGAACCAGCTTTCTTGGATCTCGATTGGGATTGCTAGTCTGCGATTCCGTGCTGGACTCGAGGCGCAGGGGAAGACGCATTTACTTACCTTCCGCAACTGGACGTATCCCTACGGTCCATGGTTCGTGGTGTTAGGATGCAGCTTTTTAGTGTTAATCCAAGGGTGGAGTTGCTTCAGCCCGACATTCAGTGGCGTGGATTTTGTGAGCTTTTATATTGAGTTGCCGATTATGCTCCTGATGTTTGTGGGGTGGAAGATTGTGAAGAGGACGAAGATTGTGAAGCTAAATGAGATGGATTTGGTTACTGATGTGTATCATCCTGAGCCGGATGAGGTGGATAGGGATGCGGCGGTTGGGTGGAAGGGGAAGGCGAGGGCGACGTTGAGGTGGATTTTCTAAGGGGGAGGATGGAGAGGAAGGGGAGGAAGAGGGGAGGAGGGGGTGGTGTTGTGTGTTGGCGTTTTGAATTTCTTATACCAGGGGTTTTGGAAAGGGAAGTGAGGGGGGAGGGGAGAGATAGGAGGGGGTTTAATTCTAGGAGAGGATATGACGCTCTAAGGTCGGATTTACGGGATATCATTGCGGTGAATAGAGTGGTTGGCTGCAGGAGCGAGATAGGAAGAGGTTGTCTCTCAACTATCTCCTTCCACGGAGATATCCATCTTCACCAACCCCTCAACTCGCTCTACATCAGCCGGAAATTGAAGACAGTTCACTATCTTCTGCACCAACCCCTCACCTCGCTCTGCATCTGCAAACTGAAGACACCACCTCACCAGTCCAACTCCTGCACTCACCCCTAACCTAACCTGACCTCTGTTCAATCAACAACCATGCACCACCGACGTCGGAGCTGCGAATATATACCGCACCTGCATCCTCACGACTCGTTTGCGCGGGCCTCACATGCACGCTCGAAGAAGGATTCAGCTCAGGCCAGCGTGCAGCGGGGATGATTCGGGTTTGGAGTGATCGACTTGTGTGGAGGAGACAGGCGGGGAGGGAGGTAGGCAGTCAGACGGGCATATGTGGGGAGAGATAGGCAGGAGGCAGGCAGACGAGGAGACGAGCAGACACGTTACCTGGTGTAGTTGGTCTTGGCTGTCTATCTATCTGTCTCGTCTCGTCTAGCTAGATGTCTGACTGTCTATCCATCCAGCTAAATGTCGCACAACGTGCGTCACACCGGCCCTCTCAGTCGTCAGTTTGAAGGAGCTGTCTAGGGATAAAAGAGGTATGAGGTGCTCGAGTACGTAGCCCGTATATGAATCCAACATACATGACATGACGGAGATGTATGTATGTAATATACGTCTTACACTTCCCTAGCAGCTGTGTGCGTGTGTATGAGAAATATGTATGTGCGGCTTTTTACGTGCATTTTCATCCATCCATCCATCCAGCGAGTGAGTGAGCTGAGTGAGTCGATCGATCTATGCTCACACCCTGGGTTAGACGGTACTTTACTCCTCATACGTATTCAGCACTGAGAACTGAATACCATTTGTCTAATCCATGAAGCGGACTGTAGGTGGTATATACGTACCCCTCGCACCTCAAATCACACCATCCCGCCCCTCAATGCCACAAGAGCACGTGCGACCCATCATCTATCCCATCATTCCTGTCCATCCATCCCATCCATCCATCCCATCCCCACTAACAGATTTTCTTGGCGTCGAGTAGTATGACCCAAGGATCCAGAGACCCCTGCTTACTGTAGCGCTATCCATGTACTGTACGGGTGTTACGCTAGGCCGCGCTAGGACGCGCTAAGTAAGGCTAGGTGGCGCTATCTACGTAGGTTATGTAAGGAACGCGAGCGGTTGTACTTTGTGAAAAATTGTTTTCGTCTCACCGCTCTCACCGCTTTGTGGCAGAATTGGTTACGGTGGGAATGGGTCGCTGGATTTTGTCTAGGGGGGGGATAGTGAAGGATGGGAAAGTGGCCAATTGGTGAGGAAGGTGGTCAGGTGATGGGTGGGAACTAGAGTGGATGGGGGATGGTGGGGGAGGGAGTGGGCAGGGATTGAATAGTTTATTATTTGAAAATTGTTTGGTGTGGAGGGGGGTTTTTATTGATTGCTTGCTCGTGTGACGGCGGTGGAGGGTGTACCCCTGGGGGTTGACTGGGGATAGCTGCAGTAGTTAACTGTATGGACTAGGGATATTACAGCGCTGGAGAGATAAGAG
>LNAS01000151.1:0-13996 GCA_001630605.1 Pseudogymnoascus pannorum
AAAGGTCATACGTTGCGGAAAGGCCGAGAGAAGTCCGAAACCAATGCAGAGAAATAGAAAATGAAGAGACTAGCAGTCTTTGGGGAAAGGCCATTGGCTTATACAACTGCAATATTGCTATGTGGAGTCCTCGTCTAGAGCTGAAGAGAACTCCTCCCTCCTAACACCGTATCACGCACATACTCACTTTAGCTGTTCAAACGTTGACTCAATATGGACTCCCCTGAATGACTTATATTTTCGGTCCATTTTAGCTATACAGGCATCTAAAATAAAACTTGTAACTAATGAAACATAACAACTCTGTTGTGGTACGAAGTGAGAGCCGAGATGATAGAATTGTGCCGACTTCCTTCCACATTTCCTAGCTAGACTCAATGACTGCTGCTCCTCGACAACTGTGTCCCATTTACCTAGGACATGTAGTATTGGTGTTTGGATCTGCGGTTGGTAGAATGCTGAATACTTGGGGTGTTCGAGGCTGAACCCAGAGTAGCATACTGCAAATTTCAATGGCGGCTGGAGGATGTTGCCGTCTCTGAGAAAGCTATTTGGATAAGGCATTCCATTTTTACGTCTTCCTTTTTCAAACACCTTTGTTCTTCCCTCTTCGAGGAGCGAGGCAATTAATGCAGCAATGCAGGCACCGGAGCTAAAGCCCATAACTCCATCGAATGGCCCATGCTGTCGTATTATCTCTGCAATCGAATCCAAGGCGTTATCCAAGTCAGAAATTGTTTTGCTTTCGTCGAAGAATTTGTTTCCCCCCGAACTATAATCCATACACCACGTCCACATATCAAGTTGTCCTCCTGTTGGTGATTCCCCAGGTAAATCCGGCTCTACAATTCTGCTTGGAGCAGTAGGAAAACAGAACCGAACTGCGCATATCTTGGTATGATTCGTAAGTTCGTCCTGTAGCGCATGTTGGAGTCGAGACGTCTTTATGTCCAGAAGCGGTCCTGATTGCCCATAACCTGAATGTCGTGGTTATTCTGTGCCCGACCCGAATATCTCTGATTGGAGCAATTACCATGAATCATTAAAACTTTCGTAGTGATAGGTTTCTCCATATTAAACTATGGATTGGATCTTCGGCCAGCTGCTGTCGCGATTCTTGCAGAATTTAGACAAGTAAACTTTACTGAGTTGTGTTGAGATTAATTCTGTGCTCGTACTTGAATATTATCATTAACTGCAGCCCAAGGCAGCTATTATTGGGTGGTGATAATCGGTATCATTGGATTATCAGCATAAAGTTATTGGTGCCAATAGCATCCATCCTATTGACGCTAGCCGCGAAAAATAAAACTACCAGGCTATATTCTAGGGCCAACATCCAGATCCCATGCATGTCAAGAATATCATTATACTCATAATTTCTACATTCAAATACATGAAGCTTGACAATGCTGTAGGTTCAATTATCGGAGATTGGTGCCTGAGGCAATTAGATGTGGATCGCATTATTGATGGGGATCATTAGTATCATCCGGATCTCAATATTGAGGGGTATCACTAGTATCATCGGGTGAGGCTGATCGTCAGCTTAGGAAACTATTGGTTATTGCGCTAGCGTGGAAACCTAAGACTTATATATATATTACTATACTACCGTAGTATTATTACTACGCTACATTGCTTTTCTTTTCCCTATCCCTACTTTTATAATTATCGCCACTATGGGAGAAAGTACAAAGACAACAGGGACGACTAGGTGGGTGTATCCTATTGCAGAGAGCCGTCCTATTACAAAGTGTCGCCCAATTGAAGAGAGTCGTCCTATTGAAGAGAGTCGCCTATTGAAGAGAGTCGTCCTATTGAAGAGAGTCGTCCTATTGAAGAGAGTCGTCCTATTGAAGAGAGTCGTCCTATTGAAGAGAGTCGTCCTATTGCAAAGTGTCGTCCAACTGCAGAGTGTCGTCCCACTCGCCTATTATCTTCAGAACAGCCACTTTCATCCCCTACCAAGAAAGAATTCTGGTCCGCAGGAATGACGGAGATTCCATCATTTGCTTGCAATCCGTGGGATTTTTACGAGCCGTTTTTGACTCTCAGCTCAGGAAGGAGGCTAGTCCTCTGCAATGATAGAACGGCAGTGCGAGAGATTAGAAGCTTCACCACTACACCTCCACACGAATCTCCATATTTCGCAATACAGCATAAAAACTTTGTCAAGGTCTATGAGACATACTCGTTTGAAGAGGAAGCCTCTGGTATCATTGAGTATGTAGGGCTTTCCGTCGAAGACCTATTGCAAAAATCCATTTGTTTCTCGGAGCCTGAGATAGCATATATTATCAGCCAAGTAAGTCGAGCACTGTCTTCCTCCGATCTTACTGACATAGTAGGTTTTGGCCAGCATAAGATTTATCTGGTCAAGGAAACTCGATCATGTTTGGCTATCCACTAGAAATATTCTGTTGTCCATAAACGGCGAGGTCAAGCTTGGTAGGCTTCTCAAACCAATGCAATTTCATTGACTAAATACTTGCAGGCCAGTCCAACAACCATACTTCGACAGGCATGAATTCTTTGAGGGTCCTCGTTTTAGAAATGATGCGCGAGACGGTTGAGACTTTGAATTCTGGAGTAGGAGGTTGGTCCGCCGAGGCAATCAGTTTTGTAGAGGCTATTTCTGGGGCCTCTCCTTATGAACTCTCCGATGTTAGTTTCTCAATCTATGCTTCTAATTCCTGCTAATTCTGATTAGCACGTCTTCATCGCCAACTGTTCGACCAGCGCAAAGATCCTAACGCCTCTTTGTATTCTGTCTCGTCTTGATATGTCTGAGGTGAAACTCGATAAAAAGTTTGAGTGGAGAAGATCTAGAATATGTGAACCATGAGCTTGGCCGCAGTTTTTATTCTCATGGTCGATGTAACGTTTTGGATTTGTCTCTGGGAGTAGTTCATTAAATTATTGCAAATCAAACTATTATATTGCACATGAACGAGACATTTGCGTGATGATGAAACTTTTAACGACTTATTGCCACATATGATTCCGCATCGCGTCGGACACGAAATCGGGCTGCAAGTTGGGGCTTATTATCTAATTTTAAAGCATCGGCCCGGACTGTTATGAGAAGTAAAATAGTTTACCTTACGTTATGGGACGATACGCAGTTCTGTATCATTGCAGCAATGAATGTGCAACCGGTGGTCTTCGAGGGAATCGTGCGTATCGTATTGCATTCCAGAAGGCGGCCATTATTAGATGGTGTCCACTAGTATCATCGGATGATCGGCTGATTTGATGGAGGGCCATCAGCATCAAGATGTTGACGCTAGCTGCAAAGTCAAAGTTTTGGTTATATGTAGTACAATCTTCAGCTCCATTCCTTCATCTTCATCACTTAGATATACAGACTATGAGCGTCAATGATATGCTTGACGGTGCTGCAGGCAAGGCACATAAGAATCAGGGCGAATCTCTACATACCTTTTTAGCGTCTCTCACAACCTCCGGAGCAATCTTTGGATTTGGCATAACCGCTTACATACTTCTCCGACTTAAATTTCCAGACTACTAGTACGTGATCGTCTCATTTAGCAAGAAACCGGGTACTAATCAATAAAGCTACGAGCGAGCGCATAGGGTCTTTAATTCGAAATGGAAACCACGCCTGATGTCCCTGCGAATGCTTCTTTCTCCAGTACCAGATCCCCATCTAAAACATGCATCTGGGTTTGAAAACTACTTCTTTGACCGCTATTTACATACAATAACGAGGCTTTTCATTATACTAGGCTTGATTATAATGCCCATACTAATTCCACTAAATATTGTCTATGGCAAGAACGAGTCTGGAGGTGTGAAGGGGTTAGATATACTAAGCATTTCCAACATTAGAGCCTCGCACACGGAGACATACTGGGCGCATCTTCTACTTGCGATATTTGTAGTTGTTTTGGTCTGCTATACTCTTCAACAGGAGCTCCAGGATTACTCTAGGATTCAAAGCATATTTCAAGCATCAAAGAACAATGATAATTCATATCTCCTCGTCGTATCAAGATCAAAGGGGCAGCAACTGACCGTGGATACAATTCAGCGGCACTTCCACAACATTTCTGGCGACATCACCAGTATACTGATAAATCGAGACTATAGCAGCTTACATAGCAAGCAAATTCAACGAGATGCGTTTATAGGCAGTCTAGAAGTTGCTGAGACGGGTCTTATACAAAAAGCAAATTGTCCAAAAAATCGTCTGACGCTATATAACAACGACAGTCACCCCCATTCCTCACCGCTATGGATGAAATATCTCGATCGAAACGATCGCCCATCAATACGACTTCCAGCCTTTCCATGGTTGCCTTCACTGCCGCTCATCGGGGCCAAGGTCGATGCAATCTATCACTTCCGTACCGAAGTTGCTCGATATAATACCGAGATACAGCAGAGCCAACAAAATTTGGAGAAGTTCCCAGAGGTCAACTCGGCCATTGTTCGTTTCAACAAAGACCTCTCGACGCCGTCTATAGCTCTAGCAATCAAAGCGCAGACTCCTCCGTCCTGGACGCTTAAACAAGGGACAACTGCAGCGGATATTATATGGTCAAATGTCTCGATCAGCTGGTGGAAACAGACTATTCAGACAGCTTTCGTGTACTCCCTTGCTACTGCGCTTACTGTTGGCTTCGCACTTCCAGTAGCAATCGCAGGCTCACTGTCTCAGATTGGATACTTAACTTATGCTGTCCCTTGGCTGAGACAGCTGGAATTGCTCCCAAGTTGGGCCCTGGCGACCATTCAAGGAGTCTTACCCCCTGCGATATTATCTCTCATCACTGCTATGGTTCCAAGCGTAGTACGTCTTCTTGCAAATATGCAAGGACTACATTCTCGTCAGAGGGTAGAGAACTACGTTCAGATCTACTATTTCTCTTTCCTCTTTGTGCAGCTATTCCTTACCGTGTCGTTGTCAGCCGGTATTACTACCATTGTCGGACAGTTGCGAGATACAGTTGAAGCAATACCAACCCTGCTTGGGCAGAATTTACCCAAAGCATCCAACTATTTCTTCTCTTATATTATGATACACGCATTCACAACTCTGGCCTTCACTCTTATGCAGATTACTGGACTTATAAGCATGTTTATTCTCTCTCCTTTGTTCAACAAATCTCCAAGGCAAAAGTGGATGAGGAGGCAGAGCCTAGGACTTCAAAAATGGGGTACTTTTGTCCCAGTCTTCACGAATATGGCGTGCATAGGTACATTTTCTGTACAGCTGCTGTTGAGATAATACTAATTGCATAGGAATCATCTATTCGGTTATCGCTCCTCTTATTTTGGTCTTCAGCATGATTTACTTTGGAGCGCTCTGGGTTCTATACCGGTTTTACCCTCCAAAACTCTCAGATTTTGAACTCGGTGCCACAGGTCTCTTTTACCCAACAGCAATTAGTCAGCTTATGACAGGCATATATTTTATGGAATTATGCCTTGCTGGCCTGTTCTTTCTTGTCCGCGATGCTGATGGGAATGCCACATGCACTGCACAAGCGATAATTATGATGGTTACCGTGGCCTTCACTGCTTTGTTTCATTTTACCTTAGATCATAGAAATGGACTACATTGGTTATTCTCACGACCCACTTTCAAACAACCGATGGCTCAAACCGGAACTAAAGGCAAGGATACGCATGCTGCAACGAAGATATATCAGGATTCTCGTCAAGACAAAACTCTTGCTTCTGACCCTCCGGTGCTATGGATACCAAAGGACGACCTTGGAGTTGCCGAAGATGAAATCGTCCATACGGAGGAAACTTATGACAGTATCAGGATCAGCTGCGATGGCGCGTCTCTCAGTGCACAAGGAAACCTCATACTGCGGGGAGAGCCGCCGAATTGATTTAAAGTGAACCGATTGGCCTTTACTGCATATAGTATTCAACAATGTTCATGGGGACTCTGGAGGCGATATCCCGAATGTGACGCATGAGTGGAAATTGCGACGAAGGATATAATTGCTATGTCGCAAACATCGGAGTACGATGGCAAAGGGCCGAACAGGGATTTAGGGCCATGGTAATATCATTGTTCGCTTTTATATGGCTACTCGTGATTCGTCTATAGTTCAAGATTACCAGTTTGTTGCATCTCCATAGCTAGCTGAAGGCTTGTGTTCATTTAGAGGCTGTTTTCTCATGCGTTTTTATCATTGCTTTGATAGTTCCGCAGCATCAAAATAGGAACTCACTACGATATTGCTAGCCTAGCAGCATCACCATCTATGCTGCCAGGACACAATTACCTCCATCAGCCGGTCGAGCGTATATAGTTCTTCGAGACTGTGCGTTTTAACCCACTATATTCGTTTACACACTAGAGAAAACCGAACCAGAGTTGAGAAAAACACCACAGGTATTTTTGATAACTGATTACTCAACAACTACGCATTCTGTCGCCGCTGTTGATTTGAAATGGAAAGCTAATGCTTGTTCCACTTTTTTCCAAATTGACTTTGGGCTTATAAAGAGCTTAATAATCAATTAGGGCGTAGTTCAGGTGTTTTTTACAGCTGTTACGCTAGTATGAAATAGCGCCTGTTATTATGAAGCTAGTGTTTTGGGCTGTCGGACTTTACTTTGTGGCCGACGACCGACAACATACTTTTTGGCAGGTTGCCAATAACTGCTATGACGCTGTTGCTGCTAGATTACTGAACTTCTTGCAATAATGAAGCAAAATTGTGGTGATGAGTGGAGCATGCAGCTGCATTCTCCGACTTTATGGGTTGCTTTCATTTACTTGTTTGTAAGCTGTTATTTCTAGCTGTGCTTAACAGTGGCTATATTAACGAGGAAGGTTTCTGGTCGAGACTGAGTGTTGACATACCAATACGTTTATTCTCATCCATCTACAACATCTAAATAGTAGCAAGTCGATAACAATTCAGCCATCATGTCTTCGAAACTTATCTTCATCGTACGTTAATCTCTTGTTCATGCGCTCCAAGCAAACTGAATAAGGAAGAACAAACTAACATGCTGGTTAATTAGACCGGAGCTACCGGTTTCATAGGCGCTGCAACTGCCAGCGCAGCTCTAAAAGCAGGCTACCGTCTCCGAGTTTCAGTCCGCAAGGACTCTCAAATCTCCAAACTCAAGGAAATCTTCTCTGAATACGCCAATAAGATTGAGTTTGTGATTGTCCCAGACATCACAGCCTCTAATGCGTTCTCCAATGTTCTGGATGGTGTTGATCATATCCTCCATTTGGCAAGCCCAATTGCTAGCTCAATCAAGAAAGAAGAGATGTTTCCCCCTGCTTTAGAGGGAACATTAAGTATTCTGAGAAGTGCAAAGGAAGTAGGGAGTATTAAAAAAGTGGTGATTACTAGTTCGAGCCTTGCACTGGAACCTCTGGATGGTGCGCCCGAGGGGGGTGTTATTAGAGGTATGTCATCTCCCATTGCTCTACCAAAAGAACTAGTACTGATTTATAACGCATGTAGAGGAGAACGGTTGGAATCTCTCTGTTAACACCAACGACAATTTCGACACCGGCAATGATATTTTCACCTCCTTCAAACTCTACGCCGCCTCCAAGCTCGTCGCCAACAACGCCAGTTGGGAGTTTGTAGAGAAGGAGAAACCCGGTTTCGAACTCTTTACAATTCACCCCTCTCTTGTATACGGGCACAACTTAATCCAGCAATCTGCCAAGGAAATGGAGGGCTCATCTAACGGTTTACTATTTAATAGTATCATAAGTGGTGCGTTCAAGGATTCTGCACTTTTCAGCGTATACATTGGTGATGTAGCGGATGCACATATCAAATGCCTGGATGACAGTGTGACTACGGGGACGAAGTATCTTGTGAGCGGGACTCCGTATACTTGGAAACATATTGTGGAGATTTTGGAGAAGGATTATCCGGGGGTGCCACATAAGCTGGATAAGGAGAGTAAGCCGGTTTTGAAGAACGCGGATACAACTAGGGTGGAGAGGGAGTTGGGTATCAAGTGGACTGCACCGGAGAAGATGATCAAGGAGGTTTTGGATCAGCAGTTGGCGTACTACAAGAGATCTTAGGTCGGAAGGGTTCTCATGGAGAAATTTGAGGGCTTGGTCTATTCCGGCAGGAGTGTTCGAGTGCGAGGAAGTTATTTTGTCACAAGTGCATAAGTAAGGAGGAGAAATGTACGTGTTTCTGTAAAAAATCTCCTCCTCGGTTATGCGATGGGCTTTAAAGCACTTTCGTGCTCCAGAGCCCTTTCGCCGACCACCTGGAGGTTGATCGGTGCGGACACCGAATACTATAGTTTCATTCGCATATTTGCTATTACTAATTCTTTCGAAACGTTTACTAGATATTAAATACAACTTTATGAACCTTTCCCGATTCGAAAACTTTGAAGGCCTCCTCAGCATCTTCGATGTCCATGAACAATCCTGTGAGAAATCGCACCTTTTCCTGCTCCCTTACCAGGACCATCAGAGCTTCTTCAAATATGCTTCTGACAGGGCAGCGACCCATCGCCAAAGTGACGTTCTTACCATAGAGCAGAGGCCCAGGAAGATTCAGGTCCTGCGCATAAACGCCCACACTGCTTATTTTCCCCCATGGTCTGACAAGCTGTAGGGCAGTCGACAGCGCGTCCTCCCTCCCTACAACTTCCATGACAACATCAGCACCCCTGCCATTTGTGGCCTGCTTAATGACCTCTACGGGGTCGTCGTCAGCAGAGATTACTTTGGCACCTAGTTTTGCCGCCTCAGCCAGCCTCTCTGGGTTGGGATCGATTGCATAGACAGTCTTAATCATGGTCAGGGCGCTCACGATTGCGCATATGCCAACCGGCCCGCATCCAATAACGACGGCAACGGTCGATGCTGACCCTTCCTCGCTGAGACCACTCAAAAACCGAGATGCAGCAAAAAATCCGGTCGGAAATATATCAGCCATCAGGACAAGCATTTCGTTTGCAATACTGGCAGGCGCTTTGATGAGGGTCGTGCTGGCAAAGGGAACGCGAACGTATTGCGCCTGCCCTCCGTCAATCGAGTTCGTCCCTGCACTGCTACCTGCTCAGGAATTAGCTCCTTCCGGCTCAAGTTGCTGTGCTCACGTCTTCCCGACCGCGGCCAGGATTGCACCCGCTGAAAAGTAGCTCGGAGATAGCTCACCAAATAATAGTCCCTTTGCACATCTACTTGCTTCTTTCCGCTCGCAATAGAAGCAGTTGCCGCACGCTGTAAAGAATGGCACCACAACCTCATCCCCAACTGCGATGCCGTCCATATTCCCGCTGCCTACTTCAAGCACTGTGCCTGTGAATTCGTGCCCGATGATAAATCCTGTTGGGATCTTCTGGTGGCCACGGTAGAAGTGAAGATCAGAGCCACATAGTCCAGCGTAGCGAACCTTCAGTATCACATCCGTCGGCTCTTGGATAGTAGGAATTGGGCGATCCTCCACAGCAACTGCATACGGACCTTTGAAAACGACAGCGCGCATCGTATCCCTACTTGAAGTTGCCATGATGAGTAGTATAAGTATGAGAGCGAAAGTGAGCGTGCTGGATTCCCTTCAATATTTTTTCTCGTTGATAGGAAACAAAGTTAAAGGGGAAGCGTGGCTGCCTTCCAAGCCTTTCTATAAGTTCTACTGTTGTGGTGCGCGCTAAAGCTGCGGGAATATTCGCCAGTCCTTTGGGGCCAATACAGCAATTCATGTTTCCTCGGCCCGGGGTTAATTACCCACCCCACACACTGGTTCAGTTCTTCGTAGGAGAATCACGCGGATAACAAGGAACCTGCACTTTGCCGTGTATTTATATGAGCTTTAACCCGTAGTCTGAAAGCTAGAGCAGCCATTGCGATACCTAGGCCGGCTGAGTACTGGCAAAGCGGACAACGACGGGCGGAACCGACATACCCACTTCCTACCCTCCTAACATTCCCTAAAACACCCCTCATTTCCCCAACTCTCTCCCCTCACTTCCCCAACTCTCCTCACTCCCCTGACTATCCATCCCCAGAATCTCGCAACCCTCGCTAACAGCACTCAACTCCCCCATCCGCACCCCTCCCCCCACCCGCGCCCCCGAATCCCCTTCTTTCACCTCCTCCTTCTACCCAAAAAAAAGGTGCAAGGAGGGCGGAGTGCGGAGAGCGGGGACTCTACGGGTAATTTCGGGCAAGTGGGAAAAGCCGGGATAATGGCGCATTATGGGTAAAGCAGAGCCCAGTGGATGCAGCGCCCGCAGAACCAGCTTTGCCCATCACCATGAAGTAAACGAGCGGGGTAGTTAGTTCAGCATGGGATCGCCAATTCCCCACTTTTCTCCACTAATCAGAGTCCGACCACGTTGCCCTTCTCCAACTCGCTTTCTTATGCAATACAAGCGAGACTAGCCTAACCCACCCCCACCTCCCCTCATTTCCCCAACTCTCCCCTCACTTCAACGACTCTCCCCTTANCCTCCAAATCTCCGTCTTTTACTTTCTCCTTCTACCTAAAAAAACAGGTGCAAGGAGGGCGCGGAGAGCAGGGACTGTACGGGTAATTTCGGGCAAGTAGGCAAAGTCGGGATAATGGCGCATTATGGGTAAAGTGGAGCCCAGTATAGAACCAGCTTTGCCCATCATCATGGAGTAAACGAGCGGGGTAGTTCGACACAGGTTCAGTAATTCCCCAATTTTCTCCAACAATCAGAGTCCGATCACCTTGCCCTTCTCCAACTCGTTGTCCTAGTGCAATACGAGTGAGACCAGCCTAGCCCACCTCTGCGAACGGAGCTTGGGAGAAGAGAGAGTTAACCGTGGATAATCCTAGCTGGAAGAGACATACGTTCGACTTTGATCTTTCTTGGTCTATATAATCTTAGTCTCTCTATTACTTATCTAGTTGAAGGTCGCAGGATGTATCATAAACTTTGACAAGTGTGCTGCTACAGCGAGCTTTAAGCGGAAAAGCAACACAAACACCACTGCTTGAGCTAGATATGTGTTGGAGAGGGGGGCATTTATCTGCTCTTGACACTCATCGATTTGCATACCCGCATGCAAGGTGCCGTAATTATTGCATGATAATCGTCTCTTAACAACACCTCCATTCACCAGATCCATTCATCCCCCTCTTCCCTCCTCCCCCGCCCCCTAACCCCTAACTGGCACCCCCAACCCCCCATACGTCACCATCTTCGTCACAAGATACTCACCGACCCCATATCGCGAACCCTCCCTCCCAAACCCGCTCTCCTTCACCCCCCCAAACGGCGCCGCCGGATCAGAGATCAGTCCCGTATTCACCCCCACCATCCCCACCTCCAGCGCCTCCGCCACGCGCACCACGCGCCCTACATCCCTCGCAAAAAAGTACCCTGCTAAGCCCACCTCACTCGCATTAGCAAGCTTGATGACCTCCTCCTCAGTCTCAAACCTAAACAACCCTGCCACTGGGCCAAAGGTCTCCTCATTAGCAAGCTGCATCGACGCGTCCATCCCCCCTAGCACCGTCGGTTGAAAGAAATTTGCCCCGAGATTGGGCATGCGCTGCCCGCCCGCGAGGAGGGAGGCGCCTTTGGCTCGCGCGTCGTGCACGTGCTCTTCTACTTTTGCGAGAGCGCGCGCGTGGATGACGGGGCCGTGGGTGACGCCCTTTTTAAAGCCGCCACCGAGGGAGAACTTGTGCACGGCGGCGACGAAGGCGGTGGTAAACGCGTCGTAGATGCCGGCTTGTACGTAGATGCGGTTAGCGCACACGCACGTCTGTCCCGAGGAGCGAAACTTGGAGGTGATGGCGCCGGCGACGGCGGCGTCGAGGTCGGCGTCGTCGAAGACGATGAAGGGGCTGTTCCCGCCGAGCTCGAAGGAAAGCTTTTTAAGGGTGGACGAGGATTGCTGCATGAGTAGCTTGCCGACGCCGGTGCTTCCTGTGAAGGAGATTTTCTTGACTGTGGGGGAGGTGCAGAGCGCGAGACCGACGGCCGGTGTGTTGGTTGAGGCGGTGATGATGTTTATGACGCCCTTCGGGATGCCTGCGCGGTGGGCGAGCTCGGCCAAAGCAAGGGCCGTAAGGGGCGTCTCGCCGGGGGCTTTGCAGACGACGGTGCAGCCAGCAGCGAGGGCGGGGCCGACTTTGCGGGTTATCATTGCGGCGGGGAAGTTCCATCTGTAGCATGTTAGAATCATCATATTATTTACTATTTGCTTGAGGAGAAAGGGAGCACGTACGGCGTGATCAAGCCACACACACCTACCGGCTCCTTGTATGTGGCGATCCTATTCCCTGGCAGTGAGGCCGGAATGGTGTCCCCGTACACCCTGGGCGCCTCCTCGCTGAACCACTCGAAGAAGCTGGCCGCGTACGTCGCCTCCCCTCGCGCGTCCGCGATCGGCTTCCCGTTCTCCCACGTAATCAGCGTCGCGATGTCCCCCTGGTGCGCGATCATCAGCTCGTACCAGCGTCGCAGCACCTTGGCGCGCTCGCGGCCCGTCCAGTGCTTGAAGGTCTTGAAGGCTGCGGCTGCGGCCGCGATGGCGGCCTCGGTGTCGGAGGCATCCATTTCGGGGACGCTGCCGATGGGTTTGCCTGTGGTTGGGTCTGGGGGAGTTAGCGCGGGTTTGTGGGGGCAAGACTGTGTAACGGCTGTTGCGGACGCACCATGAACCTCAAAGGTCTTGCCTGATTTCGCCTTCACCCATTCGCCGTCGACGTAGGCCACGTCGAGCTTGAGCAGCGACGGGTCGGAGAGCTGCACACCGTTTCGTTAGCCGTCTGCTCATCGGCTCTGCACGGGGACTTCGCCTTCGAACGAGGAACACTCACCGTGGGTACATTATGGTTATTCATCGTGGAGGCGCGCCTCGACTGGAGAGCAGGTAGTGTGAATTGCTGGAAGCGTAGTTTTCTGGCCAGACGTAGGGTGGAAGAGGAAGGTTGTCTTAAGAAGGGAGTGCTTCGTGGCGGACGGCCGCGGCTATTGTGCTCTGACCCCGCACGGTTGTTGATTGTGTTTTCATGTATCCTTCCGATAGTCAACCCGTGACTTGTCATGAATTGTGTTTTCGTGTATCCCTCCGATGGTCAACCCGCGACTGTGATGGGATCGTTCCAACGAAATGCGGTCTGGCCTATGTACGAGCCCGGACATCCCCGACACTGTGTGGGGAAATTGGGGAACCCCGGACCCTCATCAACATTAGTTCTCTGTACCCAGTCCGCGCATCAAACCAGCCTCCTTTTGATCCAAACACTGCTACCATTACCATTGTAATGGATGTTGAACTGATTCACCGTCGCAAGCAATTTTCGAGTTGCGATGCATGCCGAAAATCTCGTGTGGCATGTGACGCAATACGAGGACGTTCAGCCACAGGTCTGGCTGCGTGTACGAGGTGTGCAAACCGCAATCGGCGTTGTAGCTTTAAGGTAGGAGACCACCTGTTGATTAGTGCTATTATGTCTTACTCGCCGACGAGGATTTTGACCAATATGTTAACACGCAAATTGGTCTTCAGTGGATGGAGGGAGCCGCTATTCCGTTAAATAAACGGACTTCGAGTTTTGATCGCAGTGGCCACCGTCCATCACCACCGAAGGATTCTTCAAGTATCGAAGGTATCGAAATGAGCTCGATTCCTAGGCAACGAAATGCTACGCTTGGATCGTCTGCTGAGAGGTAAATTAATCGGCCCTCAATGATTGCAGTCGTGACCTTTCTAACAATACGATATCCAGAGATGAAGAAGATGCCTCCGACGACCACTGGTATGGATCTCCTACACCATCCACGCCCGCACCAGCCGTGAACACGGACATAGCGGACTGGCTATATACGATGTATGAAGATGTTTTTGAGTCAGTCTTCGGTTCATGGATAGGGAATTATTGTTGTCCATTCGTGTAAGTTGGGAGGATATCTCCGTCTTCGACGGAAAGCTAACGACATGCCAGTTTTGGGAGTTCCAGTGAGGGGACACCGCTTGCATTGTCCATGAGTATTTCTTCTCTTTGTAGGCAATTCG
>LNAS01000152.1:0-202062 GCA_001630605.1 Pseudogymnoascus pannorum
TGTTGCAAGCGGAGGTTACTATATTGCGCAAGGCAAATGAGCTGCTTAGTAAACGCCGGAGGGCTAAAAAAACACATCTGCAGCAAGGAGGATTACTTAGTCTACAGAATGGTCAAGAGTTACAGGATGAGAAGGATGTTGTGCAGCAGGTAAGGCAGGAAACCCAGTCGAGGAGTGGTCGGAAGCCACGGGTGGAAATGCATGCGCGGCGCTGTGGCAACTGTGCCCAAACTGGACATAATGCGCGCACATGTCAGGAGGATGTAGACATGTCTATGCAAGAGGATTCCGAGTAGTTTTAATTGTTATCTTTTGTTATGGTAAAATTGTTGTGAAGTTTNAATACATTATTAATGCATTACTAATATATTATATAGGTAGCGAACAATCTACAGAGAAGATTCGATTTTGGGCAATACATAAGAAGCAGCTCTGTATTGCTTCCGGATTAAATTCTTCTTGTTCATTAATGGACAATGAATTGTTTTTCCAGACCCGTCGCCATACAAATGCTGTTGAGCAAACGCACTGGAAAAGCACATCACTTGGAAAGCAACTGTCAATATTAAAGGCAATTCAAATGTAAGTCTTATATTATAGATTAGCAATGCATTATTAATGTATTATAGGGGCCAAATACTTGACGAGACAGACCTAAAGCAATATTTGGGGAAGGTTACTCATGGTATAAACCACTCTTGGCACTCAAGTAGCTTGTCGTCTCGATATGCACTTCAAGAATCTCGATACCGTATAATTAATGTTCCCTTCCTACCTAATATATTACTGATGCATTTAGGTCGAAAACGACAACGCCATGAGACTGATTACAATGATAGTATAAGTGTTATTTCAAGTGCATCATCTTCTGGCTCACGCTCACAATCAAGATCAAGGTCACGATCACAAAGGTATATAATCTATGCTAATGTATTAAGAATGTATAATAATGCATTATAGGCGGAATTCCCACCCTACCCTTGGGCGTGTTGCGTCAATGACTTCTGCCTCACAAGCTCAAGATATTGCAATTCAGCGATCGCAACTTGAACTTCAAGCCGAAAGAGCACGAGTACGGCGGATGGAACTTGAGAATGAGAAACTTGAGCTTGAATTAATAACTCTTCGCGAAGCTGCTCGAAGTAGAGCTGATCTATAATACATTATGAATAGATTATAAATGCATTGGTAATGTATTCATACATTATCGTCAAGCTTGATCGGCGCCATTGTGGTGGTGTTGTTGGCAGAAGGTCGAAGGTCGGAAGTTGAGGTTTTATTAGTGGGGGTCAGCTGAGATTTTTCTGAAAATGGGGCGGGTTAGCGGAGATTTGGAAGTAGGTCGGGTCACCTACGTCCTGAAGTGAACAGTTCATGGCAGTTCACTGATCGCTCATTCTCGCGAACTTGTAAGACGTCATTGACACTATCTACGATGCTATGTCTATATTGAAATTCAGACATAACAGCCTCAGCGTTATTTTTACAAGAACCTGGTATATTCCTCCTAGTTTTCTCCCCCTCTAGCTCCTCCCTCTCTTTCGCTCCATCTGTACCTTAACGCCCGTTTGAACGCCATTCGTATCATACACAGAACCCACTCACACTGCCCTACATCCCCCTAATCCTCGTCCATATCCACATCCCCTGTCTCTCCCCCAACAAAGCTAAACCGCCCTCTGAGAATCCCTTCAACCCGATCCATCTCATCCTGCAACCCGCGCCTCGCGTCCTCCAGTGTAATCACCCTTCTCTTCTCGACAATCCCATTCTTCCTTCCCACGGGTTCGGCCAGGATCCACGCCTGCCCTGGTTTCACGCAGCTCAACGCATTTATGAGTTGTAAATACTGTCTCGTGACCGGGGTATCCAGTTCGTCATTCCCTACACCGGCGCTCTGCTTTCCGCTCCACAGTGTGAGATCTTTGCCATGCCCACCATTGGCCAGCTGCTGCAGCTTCTGGAGTTGTTGATATGCCACTGCTGCCGCGCCACGGAAGTCGTTCCGGCGTATTTTCCACGCGTAAAGGATTTTATGCCACGGCACACCGATGTTTACGTCTACGATGCTCGCGCATTTCTGACTTAATGCCTCGTCGACCATGGCATGCATTCCCAAAAATGGCAATTCGATGAGTTCGGCCGCGGCGGAGTTCTCGCAGAGAGAGTAGACTAAGCTACGCAGGTTGGATTTTTGGATTGCAGCGTCGGGCATCAAATGTAGAGTTGAGTGCGCCAGCTCGTAGCGTGCGGTGTGCAGGGCAGACGAGAAGAGGCGGGAGAGGAGGTCCGCACGGAGTGCGGAGTCCTTTTTCGATTGTGCAGGAGAAACCTTGGAGTGTGTGGGAATGAACTGGAGAGCAAGGCGAGCGAAGTCGATGACGTATGAATGCGATTTGGAGGAGTCGAAGAGAGAGGCAACGTGTGCATAATATGATGGAAGACCACCGCAGAGAGAGTTCCAGTCAGTATCATTGAGTAGCCCAGATGAGTGGCGATCAGACGCCTGTGTTTCGGAATGTGCTGCTATTGCATTAGATACTGAGCTACAACGTGGCGGAATAAGCTTACCGAGACCAAATGCAGCTTTCTTGAAGTAAGTTGCTGCAACGGACAAATCTTTGACTGCGAGACAGCTGCGCCCTTGCATGTACACCGAGAAAGGATCTTGGGAACAAAATCGGGAAAACGTGACCGCTAGATCCGCGTGTTCGGTTTTCAGAAGAAACGCTTGAATAAGAGCTGGTTGGAGCTCAATCTCACTGTTTGGATCGCAGACACGGCCCAGGAGCTTGGTCAGCGCAGTCAAATTAGACACATCGGAATCCTTCGCGAGTCCTAGTAAGTGGTTAACAGTGCCTTCAAACACAGTTACTATTTTGAACTCCTCTGGCTTCTGAGTGTCGCTTATACTGGCGATTGTCTCAGATCTCTCAGTCTTCAGTGGTGAGATGGAGATTTGTGTTTTCAGTAGCCATTCCAATATTTCAAGGTGTTTCAGCACGGTAATTAGCTGGCGATGAACAGCGGCCGTATCAAGTTGCATTCCTTCTTCCTGTTGGTCGATCTCGCCTTCAATGAAGGCTAAAAGGACCAGCTGGTCAAAGCAAACTGACTGATGGAGCTCGACTATCTCCTGAACACCCTTTACCGCGACCTTTCTACCAAGAGAAGCTAATGGATACCGCTCAAGATGTGCCGCCATGTCGTCTGCGCCAGCCATTGCTCTAAATAGATCTTCGTAGCTCCCAAGCGTAACATTTTTGAAACTCCCACCAAAGTATGCTAGTAGTTGTTCGAAATCATCGTCGCCGATCTGACCAGCAAAGTTGCATCTGTCGTAGAATGATTGGAGATGTTCGGAGTCTGTTTGCGAGGGGTCTTGAAAGAGCTGCACCGCTAGCTGTGCCTTGCACGAGTGCTGTAACACGTCGTTGAAGTTTTCGCGGAAAGTCGCCGCAGCTGAAATAAGGTTACTAAGCGCCTCCGACTTTCCACCAAAAGCATTTTCAGGATTGAAATATAGCTCCTCGATGGGGCTACACTCTCGAATTACCGATAGGCCATTTGCTGTAGCAACAACATGTAGTTGATTGTCCGAATCAAAACTCAAAGCCAAAGCTTCACCGCGCTGTTTGTCCAATTCAACGATAAGCCTGTAGAATCGCCGCCACTGAGCATCTATCGCTGTTTTGAAGTGCTCATAATTTATTTGCCCGTTCGACGAACTGCTTAATGGTACGGAAGATCCAATTAAAGCACATATTCTCTCAGGTAGGTTCTTGTTGCCACGCGCCGATATCTTCTGTGGGCGTCCAAGACTCCTTTCATAAATAGAGAGTGCCGTCTCCACTGTCGCTGCTGTGTATTTACCAGGGTACAGTATATAACTGAGCCACTTCTCTGTAGCATCTTCTGGGTCCGAAGGAAGAATAACAGGTAGAGGTGCCTGTGATACCGTATCCGTCACCACGGCAGACCAGCCGTTTTTCCAATAGCTATTGGTGTTGTTGGCAGATTGCAGTGTGATATCAACGGTCTGGACCCGGTATGTGATGTTGTTCTTCCAAAGCACCCACAGTGATAGCTTGCCTCGCTCGTCATTATGCATAGTAGCAGAGAAATCTGCTACGGTCCAAACATCCGTCATGGGATCCCCAGCCATCGGATGCGATGGCTTCAAAACAATCTCCGGAAACATATCAATTAACTCCGCAGTGCCGTCTCCATTCAACGTCATCGTCCAAAATTTGAATTCCCCAGCACCAATGGGAGAAAAAGTAACAACAGTGGTTCTCTCATCGTCTTGGAATACCCTGATTAGCTGAGCTTGGGACGGATGTAATACCCATTTGCCCAAGTCATTTGGCTCCCTATCGGCGCCCAAGAGGTCGCCCGTAAACGCAATCTTGCCCGAGTCTAGATTCCATACTCTGATTCGGTGGTCCAAAGACACGGTAAAAGCGTAATTATCACCATCAATATCTGCCTTAGGTACAGCAATCGCAGTAACCGCAGCGAGCTCGATGTTAATCTTCCCGTGCTTGATGGTGTTGCCTCCTTGAAAGGGAATTAGGTTTCTTAACCCATGGGCCCAACCACCTTCATTATAAAACGTCTCCTTCCATGACGAAGCGTCTTCACCAGGTAGTCGGTTTAACCTCAATAGCCCCCCATCGTGGAGAGATATGAGAACTTCTCCTGGGTTTCGTGCAACGAGGCGGTGGGGGTGCTTAAAGCTAAACGCTGTCGACAAATAAATCTTGCACCAGTCGTCCACATTGTTTTCTGTGCTGGCACGTCGCCTGAAGGAGTCGGGTCTGAGCGTGAGCGTATACAAGTGATTCGATTCTGTCAGAGCCAAGACGCTCAACGTGTCGTGCTCTTCGTGGTCGGCAAATGCAATGCAGCCAGGTCGAATTGGGCTTGAAAAGTAGAGTCGAAGTGTAAGAGGGTTCTCGGGCCCATTCTCTCGTTTGCATACATCCACGGCGGTGATGGACAATGCTTTCCCATCTTCCAAGACGCGCCAGTGGAAACTTCGGGGTGAGGTATGGTGTAGGCGGTGGTATATCGACGAGGCCGATGCTAGATGCTTTGATTTAAATGCATTTTCATCCTCAGTGAGTGCGATTTCGGTCGCAAGAGGTCTCTTTTGCGTCCGCGCCGATCTGCTAGAGGCGCCTGGTACAGGAAGTCGCAGGATAACTGTAGAGTTGGGAAGTGGTGAGTCGAGATTTATACGCGTCTCCTTGAAGAGATAGGGTGGAGCTTGGGCTTGCATCTTTCCTCCATCAAGAAGCAATCGTAGAACTCATGAAGATGGGAGCTAGGAGCTGGGCGCAGGCGCAGGTATTCTGTACGGCTGCACGTCAACTTTGTTTGGTAGCAGCTTTTGAATATATGCGCTAGTCCCAAAATAGAACTTAGCTTATGGCTCTCTACTTCACATTTCTACATCACTATGGATAATACTGCGACTCGGATAAGATGGTATTGCTACAAATGCAAATAGGCGGTTTATTGTTCCAAGTCCATAATGCTAGGCCAATTAAATGTACAATTCACAGCATGCTAAAAGCACACAATATCTATAACGCCAAGCTCTTCCTGCAACAAAGTTTCTCATAGCCTCGTAACTCAACAATGCATGTTCTCCATACTTTGCCCATATTATTCTGCAATCCATCCTTGCGCCGCCTCCAGAAAAAGCTCTAGTCTTTCTCAAGATCTTTTGGGCTTGGGTCACCGATGCCATCCTCATTGATAGCGAACAGGCAATCGCTCTCTGGGAGACAAGGACTGTCGTAAATCTTGCATATTCTCGTCTCTCCACGCCCCTTCTTCAAACTTAAGCGGGTTGTACTCGCGTGAGCAATGACATGCCCACCTATTGGCTTTTTGGGATCTGGGTTAAACATTGCACTGGGTCCTCCATCGACTTGGGCCACAACCTGATTGGTAATGACAACTGCGATGCCGAACTCGTCTGCAAGACGCTGTAAGGCCCTCATGAACTTCCCCAGGTGGGTTTGCCTTGACGCCAATTCACCTCTTCCTACAAAATCCGTACGATAGAGAGATGTGGCGCTATCAACGATGAGTAGTGAAAAGCGGGTCTCGCACATCATCTGTGAGGCAAGTTGCAGAAGCTGGAGCTGATGATCGGAATTGTAAGCACGCGCGTATGCTACATTGTCGAGGACCTCTTCTCCCGACAGTCCGTATCGATTTGCCACAGCAAGTAAACGTACGGGTCTAAATGTTCCTTCGGTATCGATGTACAAACATTTCCCCTCGCCACCACCCATGTCGAACGGAAGCTGGCAGGTAACCGCTAATGTATGGCAAATCTGACTCTTTCCAGTCCTGAATTCACCAAATATTTCTGTGACAGAGCCTGTCTCAATACCACCAGCCAACAAGGTGTCGAGCTGCTTAGAGCCAGTGGTTATGGAGATCAATTCGCTGCGACGTTGATGCATTTCCGTTGCTGTAGTAAAACCCATAGGGACAAGCTTAGAAGCTGTTTGTTGAATTAGTAGTCGAACAATTGCTTCATATATACTATACTAACCTTCAGTTAATATCTTTGTTGCTTTTTGCTCTGATATTCCTTTGATCTGTTCCAGCACTCTGCGTGGGGTGTAGGCAACAGCCTCGACCGTATTAAAGCCCCCATCAACAACGAGTTGAATATCGCGTTTTGTAAGACCAGCAACGCCCTGATCATTTCAATTTTAGTGCTCGCTTGACATGTATTATGCCGCAAGAGGGAATAATCATACCTCCAGTGCCGACAAAGGCGTAGGCGCACCTGGCCCTCCAACTCCACCATCATCCATGGGTTGCGATGCCTCCATGTCCTCGGCCGCCATTGTTATTGTTACCACAAGTTGAGCACAAAGCCTTTCTTGCCTGATCAGGTCAGTTTGGCCACCTGTTGTGGATTATTGATAAATTCTTGTTAGTTGTTGTTGCTGTGTTGGGTGGACGCGTCCCTTGTCGCTTCGCGTTTGTAATCATTACGCGGTGTCACATGACATATTTGACCCCATCCTGGAATGCATTTCCCATGCGCTACTCATCCAGCTCAAACGTATTCAGTGGGAAGCAATGGCGAGATTTACTTGTGTGACAGCCAAAAGAACTGATGAAGGGTCTGTATATATCTCATTCCGAGTTTGAAAACGGTCAGGTGGATATATTGTCACTTTGAAGTGTTTACAACCATAAAAATAAGGTTTTAAGTAAATGTAGCTATAATTACATTACTGTAGCATTTCCTAAGTTGATTAGATTACTTGAAAATCAGGCAAATGTAGAAATCCCATCAGCTCCAGTTTCGTACCAGTTCGTATTTATGTTCCCCGGATTTTTAAGCCACATGAGTTCCAATAGCCTAAATAATGACGAATTGAACCAACCAAAGTCCAGGAACAGTCGGAGGACCAAGGTCAATCCCTCCGTTTCCGCAGCTAACGACGTCAGGATGGCAGTCGCCCTGGCGCTTGGACAACCATAACCAACTTCTTGTTCCCATAGGCGCATCACAACCCTCAAGTCCCTCGACGTTTCAATAATTGCTAACGATATACATACAACTATACTCATATCAATATGCCTATTCGGAATCCATTTGCAAAGCGCACTGGCCTCGAGGGTCTCCCGGACGAAAATGCCAGGCCCGGGTCGCCCGGTGGCCAGGGCTTGGCAGTTGACAATGGGGATATAAAGGCTTCAAAGACGTCCTCTGCATTGAGTATAAATGGCAAGAAGGTTGAACAACCCCCGGAATATAAAATGAGCGGTAAATTGTTCCCATGATAGTGATATTTTCAGTATTAGTTTCTCCCTGGAACCTTGCTCATATCCAAGCAGTTGTTAACGATAGCGGGGTATACTTACCAGTAAGCAAATATTGAAAACCTGATGTGTAGAGCAACTCTAACCATGATTGTAGCCGTCACCACCCGAAAAAAAAGGCTTTTGGCCTCGCCGCTCGAATCACTCCAACGCATCTTCTAGTACGACGAGGAGTTTTGCGGAAATTGAGCCGTTCTCCATTTCAAGGGAATCCTTCGATTCATATAGACGCTCTTTTGTCAGTCTCGACACGGTCCATTAAATCAACGGAACATAGACTAATGCCTTTAACAGGATATCTCTGCCAGATCGCCGGTAATGGAGAGTACATCATCTCTAAACGGGCGTCAATCTCTCGATGCGCGTCTACCCCGCTTACCCCGCTCATCGCTTCACGAACGGCGCTTTCAAGGGGAATCGCCAACAGAAGAAGAAGAAGGCGAAGGTTTTGAAGATGTCGGACTGAATGACAACCCTGCCAAAGACAAACCTGCGCCGAAGAAAAAGGGCTTCTTTTCGAGACTGGGGGACCAGGGGTCCGACGATCCTGCCTTGGCAACACCTTTAACTTCCAGATTCCACTTCACAAGTAGGAAGAGGGGCCTTAGCGGACAAGGTGCAGAGCTGGGCAGCATGGAAAGGCCAGCGACGGGTAATTCTCAAGAAGTGAGTGAAGTGCGGTAGATACCCGTGTAAGAGATTGCTCAGGCGAGGCTTGTACTTTATATTAGCACTTAGGGGAGTTGGTACGGCGCTTGGCAACGTTTGGGTATTGTTTTGTGGGTAGAAGGCATATTATGGTGACTGGATGGAAATTCACGTCACGTTGGAGGATATGCTGGTTGCCTGTTTCGATAGGATACCACCTTCGTTAAGTATGGTATGTGACTACAAACAACAATGAGATTTTATTTTCGCTTCCAATAATAAACGCAATAGTAGAATGTGGTCGAAGTAAGAGCATGTTAAGAACCTCAAATATTACGCCTATGTTTAGTTATTATGGACCCAATTCCTCAGGACGATAATTTACTATGATATTTTATCTCAATAGTAAACTCATAACACATTTCTAAAACGGCCCATACCAAATTCCTCGACTAGATTTTCCATGTCTAGACTTCTATTATACTGTATTAAATTAATCGACACATAAATCGTAGTCAAAACTGGCCTATTCGAAATGACTCAAGTATATGTTTACGTATGAAGGTTTGCTATTCATACTCTGGACCACCCATGGGTTGAATCTGTTCCAAAAGCGGTAAGCGCTTGCCGTCATCGACGGTCCAAGCCCCGCCTCGAAAAATAATTCTGCCGCCCCGCGAAGTTCTTCATGGTTAGGAATAAACTATTTCAGTCAACAAACATCGCCCTTTCATTCCAAAAAACTCCTACATTGCAACAATGGCGAAAACCAAGCCCCCACAATCGAAGCCCAACCGGGATTCCAAAAATATTTTAAACCGCACAATAGCCACCCCCAACAAGGCTTCTTCACCGCCCGCAACCCCGTCGTCTCTCCTCGACCAGGCCACTTCTAAACTTCTTGAAGGCGATATTGAAAGCGCGGTTCCACTAGCACAACGCGCCCTGGGCCTCGTCGATGTTGAATCTGTCGATGCGCTTCCGGCATTGAATTTACTGGGAGAAATCCACATTGAGCTTGGCGATATTGAGGCAGCGAGGGCCTATTTCACACAAGCTGTCGAAATCGACGAGGAGGGCGAGATTGATGAGGAGCTTGGAGGCGGGGCCGAGAAGTTCCTCTGGCTGGCGCAACTGAGTGAAGAGGGAGGCCGCGATAGTGTTGAGTGGTTCGAGCAGGGCGCTAAGGTGCTTCGGGCTCAGATACAGAAGCTTGTGGAGACAGCGGATGCGAAGAAAGCAGCAGAAGTTGAGGCTCTAGTTGCAGAGAAAAGGAGAAAACTGGCAACTGCGCTATGTGGAGTTGTAGAGGTGTATATGACGGATCTGAGTTGGGAGGAAGATGCGGAGCAGAGGTGTGAGGCACTTGTGACTGAAGCCACGCTTGTCGGGCCAGGGTTCGCAGAGCCGTGGCAGACTTTGGCTAGTGTACGCATATCACAGCAGAGACTCGAAGACGCCCAAGCTGCTTTAAAGCGCAGCATTGAAGTCTGGAAGGATGAGGATCCAGAGAGTGAATTGGTGCCAGACTTCCCAACAAGAGTGAGCTTGGCGAGACTGCTGATGGAAAGTGGAATGGAAGAGGAAGCAATTGAGGTGTTGGAGAGACTGGTAGGAGAGGATGATAGCAGCGTTGAGGTGTGGTACCTTGGCGGCTGGGGACTTTATATCTTGGGCGAGAAGGAGAAGGAGAAGAATGCTGGTGGAGAAGGGCATAAAGTTTACTGGATCTCGAGTCGACAGTGGTTGAATCACAGCATTCTGCTATTCCAGCAACAGGATTACGAGGATGTGCGCCTCGGGGAACACGCAAAAGAACTTATTTCCAACCTGGAGAAAGAGCTTGGAGCATTGGCGGAAGGTGAAGAAGAGGATGACGAGTCTGATAGTGGCGACGAAGATGGAGAAGACGAGGAGATGGGTGGCGTTTGAACAGTTTATCAGTACTGATGCTGTGGCTGACGTGTATAGAATGGAACCCTGGGAGCCTGCTTGGGTGCGTGACAACGTATGCGACTCTCTAGAAGGCTATGAAAGTTTAGATCTAGGCGTGCGCCGTTAGGATTATGAGATCGCTGTTTAGGGGTTACTACCAAACACATCACTAAGTGCACCACCAAAAGGATCCAGAGAGTTATGTAGTCAATAAACTATAAAATATCGACCCAGAGATTCATTACTTTAGAGTTTACATATGTGCTAGTTCATCAATCAAAAACAGGAAACATTAGACATCAGATATTAGCTGCGCTTTGTGCTCATGATTGCAACTATATAACCTAACAGAGCCTAAGGCCCTAATGGTCCGCATATTTTCCGGCTCTACCTAAAACGCCTCCAATGCAACGCCTCATATATCATGTGGAGACCGGCTTTTCCGACCTAAGTAATAGCAAACTCAAAGGTATCTCGTCAAACCTTGACTTTCTCCATAGCCGCCACGGCCGCATCCTCTAAGTCATCATCCTCATCCGCCTTACCAGCCATGCCACTCTCCCAAAGCTGTCTCCCTGTGAGCTTGACTTCCGTTTCCTTCCCTCTGTTCTTCTTCTTCTCAGCAGCTTCCTCCGCCTCCTGCTCTGCTTTCTCCTTTTCCTCCATCTCTTTCCTGAAAGCGAGCCTCCACTTAGCAAATGTCTCGAGATTCACTGGCGTTCCATGAAACTTCTTGTTCTCCTCGGCCTCAATAGCCATAACGCGCTTGACGTGCTCTTGCTTCTTCACTTCTTGGCGCTCTTGTATTATTTGCTCGGCGGCATCCTTGACGGTCGAAACGAGAGTGAAAACCATGGCCATGCCCATGTTCTCTTCTATGGAATCATTCAAGGCATCGACCAACCGCTCTCTGTCCACCTCGATGTCGAAGAGTTCGTGTGCTATCGCATCATCGGGTGCGCAAATCTCGACAAGCGGGGCTTCATCTGGGTAGTTTTCCGGATATTCGATCTTTAGGATGACGGTTGGAGGCTCGGCCTCATTGCCAGCTTCGTTGGTGACATCGAGAAGGATCGAGATCGTGTAGGATGTCTCTGAAATATCTATGACGGCGCATTAGCAGTGTGCTCTCACCACTCCCTTCCGCAATTGTGTCTTCCAAGACCGTCGAGTAGATGGGTAAAATACTACATACCTGTTATCTCGTCCGGGAAAATAGAGTCCAGGACTTCACGCTCCTCCACTTGATCTTCGCGACCCATCGTAAGAGAAATTCGCCTTGTGAGACAGGCTTATTGACGTAGAGGTATGAGAATCATTGGTGATAGTGGGGGGTTGACAATCTGCGAATCACGTGGAAAACTTCCACAGCCTCGCCAGGACAGCGCGAGGACCATAGGAGACTAGTGGGACCAGTACCCCTGCAAAAAAAGCCTCGCGATTGAAGTTAAGAAAAAGTTCTTGATAAGATTGTGGCAGAACAGTTACAACGTGAACGCTGCGACTCGACCTCGTTGATTGTATTCTTAATTTGGACGGTTAATTACACAGCGGCGACACACACAGCATATTGCCAACGAGAGTTTTTCTCTTTTCGCAATGGCTGCCCCGGCAACAACAAAGAAAAGCAGCACTTCAGGCATGAAGCGGAAGGCTGAGCCGTCGAAAGAAGCACACATTAAGGGAACCAAGAAATCCAAGGTCGAAGGAGAATCCACAAAACCTGAGAAGAAGAAGTCATCTAAAAAAGAGGATAAGCTGGAGAAGAAGTCAAAGGAAGATAAACTAGACAAGAAGAAGTCAAAGAAGCCAAAGATGGCAGAGTCTGATGAGGACTCTGATGACATGGATGTTGATGGTGGTGTGCCATTGAACGAAGCGGAGGAAGAAGATACTCCAATGGAAGACGCGAATGATGGAATACATCCTGAGAGAAGGCAGTTTGCTGCTGGCCAGGGTCCAAATGGTATGTATACCGTTGTGATCAGTATTTCTCATCTAACTTGTATATAGGCACTTCGTCAAGAGAGGCACACGCAAAGCAGAAGGCTACAATTGCAGAGAGAAAGGCGGCCAAGCCGCTCGCCGATCCTCTTTTAAGAACGAAGAAGATTTGGGAGAGACTTAGAAGGAAGTCTCATGTTCCCAAGGATGAGAGGAAACAGCTTGTCGAGGAGCTGTTCCAGATCATAACCGGCAAGGTCAAGGACTTCGTCCTGAAGCATGACTCTGTACGTGTGATACAGACTGCCATCAAATACTCTACGCCCGAGCAGAAGAGAATGATCGCAAAGGAGTTGAAGGGAACATACCGCCAATTGGCAGAGTCCAAATACGCCAAATTCCTCATCGGAAAGCTGCTTATTCAAGGAGATGATGAGATTAGAGATCTGATTGTCCCTGAATTCTTCGGCCATGTGCGCAAGATGATCAAGCATGCTGAGGCTTCTTGGATTTTGGATGATGTTTATCGTGGGGTTGCCAACAGACAACAGAAGGCTACAATTATTAGGGAATGGTATGGTGCTGAGTTCTCTCTGTTCCGCGATGGCGAAAAGGTTTCTGGCGACCTCGCAGACGTGCTCGAGAAGGAGCCTGGAAAGCGTGCTCCTATCATGCGCGAGCTGAAGGAGTTGATCAACCACCTCGTCCAAAAGAAGATGACTGGTTTCACATTATTACACGATGCGATGCTTCAGTATTACTTGAACGTTAAACCCGCCACCGAAGAAGAGACCGAGTTCATGGAGCTGCTAAAGAGCGACGAAGAGAGTGATCTTCTGAAGAACTTGGCATTCACAGCTTCTGGAGCCCGCGTAGTCTGCCTTGCCTTTGCACATGGTGTTGCGAAGGACAGGAAGCACATCCTGAAGGCCTATAAGGATACCATCCATCTTATGGCAGGCGACCCGAATGGCCACAAGATTATTCTCGCAGCTTACGAGACAGTTGATGATACTGTTCTTACAGCCAAGTCAATATTCCCAGAACTTCTCACGAAAGATGCTGACAAGCAAGCCGAGAATGTTGTCACAGCCGCCAATGACTTAAATGCTCGTACAACTTTACTCTACCTTTTCCAAGGCCGTTCAAGCTCTCTCTTCCCAGCCAGCCTCTCTGCCGATATCGAGGTTCTCAACGAGGTTGATGTCGCTCGCGCAACTACTTCTAAGAAAGACCCCGAAATCAGGCGAGCCGAGCTTGCAAAGGCACTATCACCCCTTCTTCTCAACGCCATTGCCTCTGCCGCTGGCGAACTCGCTACTACCTCCTTCGGCTGCCAGTTCATTACGGAGGTTCTCTTCGCATCTGTGGGCGATAAAACTGCTGCCTTGGAAGCTGTCGCATCTGTAGCTGCAGGAGACCCAACGGCTGTCGTTGCCGAGGTAGATGCCATGGATGTCGACGCTGCTGCCCCGGCTGAAGACGCAATGGATGTTGATGTTGCATTCAATGACCACTCAGGTGGTCCAAGGTTGCATATTGCAAACACAGCATTTGGCGGCAAGATGCTGCGCTCCCTCATTGCTGGTGGCCGCTTTGACAACAAGTTAAAGAAGATTATCCCAGTATCGCCGCCTCTTAACTTCGCAGACATTCTCTATCCAGTGATTGAGGACCATATCATTGAATGGGCAACTGGCTCGAGTTCTTTCGTTGTCCTTTCACTGCTAGAAACCGAGAACTTCTCTTCGAAAGCGAAGGTGTTGGAGAAGTTGAAGAAGGGAAAGAAGGCCTTGCAAAAGGCAGCTACCGAGGAGACGGCAGAGCAGAAGGCGAAAGCAGCGGAGATTGCAGGAGCTGGCAAAGAGAATGGTGGTGCCAAGGCAAATAAGGGGAAGAAGAAGGCCGCGCCTACTCAAAAGGCAGTTGGTAATGCCGGATCGAGGATGCTGTTATCCATGCTGTGAAAAAAATATAGAAAAATGTATGGAGTTATTCAGGATACCCGAGGATCATGACTTGTTTCACTCATTTGACTTGACTCGAGCTATCACTTTTTCCTAAATGAAGTTGTAATTTCCTAGAATTGGCATGAAAGTCAGGTTGAGGCTGACTACATTGGTCCACGCCTGTGACATTTTAGGCGATTCATAATTCATAATTCTACGAGTATGGTCACGTGTCACAGAGAGTTTGGTGTGGCGAAGTTGTGCAGTGTGGCTGAGGGGCCCACCTCAGGCCGCTAGCACCCGATATGACTATATAATGTGGCTGATTCCTGTCCTTTGGATTAACACTTCATAAGCTTCAACCAAATCAGAAGCCAATTCTCCTCAGTATCAGAATTTCTCTCAGATATACAACTTAGGTTGAAGAATCAAACCTACGAAAATGCCAATTGCAGACAACAGATCCTCTGTGCCGAAGGCACAACAACCAAGCCAAGGAAACAACAACACAACGGCCCAAGGACAGCCCGGAACTACAGTGAATAAGATTGAGGCCCAAAAAGCGGCAGAAGAAAAGGCGTCGAAGGAATACTTGGAGCGGATGGAGCTGGAGTATGAGAAGAGAGAAGGGGGAGCTTAAATGTGTCATCTATCAGAACAAGGCAAAGCTACACATTCGAGGAAATTTTAGTCACTCTACTCTAATTAATTAAAGATTTAATGATATTCAAGAACCTATAAATTCACATATTCATCTGGAAATGTGGGCTTCATCTATCACTGTTGCTGACCTTTGTATATCACAGTATTAACTTCCCATAAGAGTCGCATAGTGGCAATTGGAGGGGACGAGGCTGTCGAAGCCTATGACGTAGACTAGCAATAATCTTCAGCCTCGCCATAATTTTGGATACAATGGCGCCATAGAGGGCTCGTCCATATCCATAGCCAGTACTTATTTAACGGTAATATAGTTTGGAATTCTTAGCTATTTCCTTAAAAAAAAAACTAACGCTGAAGTCCTTCACGGACCATGCGAAGAGGCGCATCTCAGACTTGACGGACTCCAACCCTCGGTCCCAATCTCAAGCCAATATCACCAGTACTTCCCATGCTCCATCCATCCCGTAACCCGCTGGGATATTTTCCGCTATCGATATCACCCACGGTACTGACTTGGCTCCATCTTCGTCCTAGAGCGCTGCCTGTCCCTATTTGTATTTTCCGCTCTAGGAGACTCTGACCTTGCTGCTGTGACGTCCTCTCTTGTCTGCAGTCGGGCTTGATAAAGCCAAAAAAAAACCCCAGGAAAAATCACCGATTTCTAGTTCACTAGGTAAAATGCATCAGCATTTGTAAGCACCTGATTCTCTTTCTACCGGCTAGACCTGATCTCTTTCATGTGGTTAATAGCTCTCGTCAACCAGAAGCATTTTGCACCCTCCCACCCAACACTCCTACAGTACCAATAATACCCCCAGCTTCGCTAACAATAACATAACCTTCCTAGCTATCTCCTGATTCTTCCTCCCTGTAAGCCAATGGTCCCAGAGAGCAGCTCTTCCAGTGTCAGTCCCCGAGTGCGCTCTATCGTGAATGGATTATTGCATAGTGCATATTGCTTGGTAGACGCACCCGGGGATTGATACTGGGAGACCCCCGAGGGAGAGCGGGGAGACAAAGGAGAACCCTAATCCCAATATCGTTTACTCTTTGTACAAGATTTCACACAGCTGCCCATGCCGAGATATAGACATCCGCGGAGACGTCAAATGGCATACCCTGACAAAATGCAGGACCGAGAGTGAAATGCCCAATGGGGAGGGAGACACGGACTTAAAAACTTCTCCAGGAAAGTGGGAAAGAAAGGGGATTAATATGGGAGTGGAAGCACGGGGTTTGGGCTGGAGTAAAATCATTCAAAACAATGGTCGAGGTTTCAAAATGCATATAAATTATTTGGCTATTTACTGGCGCTGATGATCTCTTAGTGAAGATGTCATAATGGTGTTTACCAATATTCCCACGCTTATGATGGGCCCCGTCGTTTAGAGGTAGGATATGGGCCCTGGCTGATATTGATATGTTGTATCGCTATAAATCTTGGCAGGCCTGGTCTGTTTATTGACTGTTGTCTTTGATTTTTGGCCCGACAGCCCCCCTCGCCATTACCAATTATCGTATGCTTTATATTTCAAATCGTCAATGCCATTGATCGTGCTGTACCGTACTCTTGGGTATCATAGATGCAAGCTTCCATCGTCTTCCGTAGTCAGCCTCTCTTCTAATCTTCGCCTGAGCTCCTCGTCCGACAACGTGCCTCCTCGAGCCGTATTCGCGCCATCATGGCCATCCTCGCCACTAGCTCCATTCGTTCCATTCGTGGCTATGCTGGTCGTATTATTCCCAGAGCTTTGTATAGCTCCTTGCACGCTGGTAATGCCGTTGTCCATTGCCAGGATACCATTGGTAATCCGACCTGTTTGAAACGTGCCATCTGTCCAAGCCGAGTGAGCAGTAGACTCATCACTCGGACGCTCTCTGGAACTGCTCTCACGTCTTGCAGGGACCCCTTGTAGATTCCTCAAGTCTTCACCTTCCTGCGTCGTCAATTCCTCTGAGGACCCCGTCGCAGCTGCGCGTCCATATCCAGATTCTCCAGTCTCTCCACCCAACAGGTCAATCCCATCATCTCCCACAAACTCTCCCCAGCCCACGCCTCTTTTCTCCGCTTCCTGTCGTAGCAGCGCCAACCGTTCCCTCATACGGTCCATCACGATCACATTCTCCGCGATAGCTTCAACGCATACTACATCTGGTTCCTGACCTGGTGGTGGGTGTGCAAAGGGCTCTAGTTGCGCATTTGAGTATTCGAGGTGGGCGAGGGAGTTGCGCAGTTCTGCTGCCTTGAGGTGGAGAGTTGAGAGTGGAAGTGCTTCAAGAGCCGCCGCAAATGCTGCGGTTCCGATAGGAAGTGCGTCGGATGACATGACGAGACGTATAGAGTTGGGTATATCTGTAGACGGCAAAGAAAATATTTGACTCTATGGATCGGAAAAGCGGCGATGGTATGGTGGGTTGATCCTGCGAAGCACCGTGGAGGAGGGGCTGTACGAGGTTGATAATTGTTTACTTTGGATAGCTTGGGCTTGGTAAGTCGTGTTCTAGAGCTCCGTTGGTCGGTTCGGTATCAACAAGCTTCAGCCACAAGTGCCGCCGAATACAACAACTGCGACCAGACCATCGCCTCTTGCAAAGGCAACCCGCACATTAAAAATTAGGCTATATATATCCGGCCGAGAATTTATAATTGGAGTCCCAAAACCTCCAAGATCTCCACCACCAGGCGATTTTCAGTCTATGCTCCTTATGGAGCGGGGTTTGGAGCGGAGGTAACTCAGTCCCTAGCGGCATAGTCAGACAAGGTGGGGGTATGGCGGGGTATAAAGAGACTGTAACCCTTTGACTTGCTGACATTGCTGACAACCGATGATTACCGCAGACAAATACATCAATATTAATAACGACTAAACAGATATCATGGCGATGATACAGGCAAACAGATTGAAGAAGGTCCTGGACAGTGGAAATAAGGCCTGGGGCCACTGGCAAACCATTCCAGGAACCAATGTCTCAAGGGCTTTGGCTAATAGCGGAGTGGACTGGGTCCTTGTTGACTGTGAGCATGGGAACATCGCTGGTATGTTACAGTTTCCTTGATTTATACTATGCTTGGATGGCTAAACATACATATCTGTAGATGCTGCTATGCACGAGTCCGTTGGAGCCATCGCAGCAACTGGGGTGAGTCCGATTGTTAGAATACCTGACAACCAGGGCTGGCTCGTAAAACGTAAGTGGGATCGAAAAAGTCTATTTGATAGCAAATATTAAAATATATAGGTGCGCTGGACTGTGGAGCCCACGGAGTACTTGTCCCCCTGGTGAACACAGTTGAGGAGGTTGAGAATCTCGTCAAATCTGCCAAATTCCCACCACAAGGTGTACGAGGCTTTGGCTCTCCATTCTCCCAGGGAGCCTTTTCTGCAACTATGACAGCTGGGGAATACCTTGTCCAGGCCAATTCCGCCCTCCTAACGATCGTCCAAATTGAGACAGCTGAGGCCCTGAAGAACGTTGACGGGATTGCGGCAGTTCCTGGAGTGGATATACTCTTTGTGGGGCCATTTGACCTTGGAAATGCACTGGGCTATCCGATTACGGGCCAAACCATGCGCCCGGAACTGGAGGCAGCAATAGCAACGGTTCTTGCTGCTGCGCAAAAGGCGGGTAAGAAAGCGGGCATTTACTGCTCAAATGGTGAACAGGCGAAGAAGATGGCTGGGCTAGGATTTGACATGGTCAATGTCTCGGCAGACGCGATTGCGCTGGCGGTGTTTTTGGGGTCAGAAGTCGCGAAGGCTAAAGGTGGGGTGTCGGATGAGAAGATAACTGGACCATATGGAAAATAGACAGTGTAACTGGATCGCATATGTATTGCTTAATGCAGGGCCTCTGCGTCGTTCATTTTCTTTTGGACTTCGTCGGCAGTGAATCGATGCATAAGCTTCTTTGCTTTACCGGATAGCTCAGGTTCTTCCTCCGGTGAGGACGCGTCGGCGACGTGGATCTGACCAAGATTAGCGTTTGTCGTAATAGATACTGAAATACTAACCACTGGAGTATCAAATTCATATAAATTCCTCCATACTGTCTGATCTGGCTTCATGACATTAATCTCTCGGTATACAAATGGTCGGACATCCCACACGTCCGAAAGAGTTTGTTTCGCATCGGTGCAGAGTTTACAACCGTCTCGCGTGAAGAAAGTTATACGACAGGCTTGGAAAAGCCGTGTAGCTGCACGCATCTCGAGCGAACAAGGCGAGAAGTCTGCAGGGGGAAATGTGAAGTTTATACCTTGTTTGAGGAGGCATGTGCTTATCGTGGATACCTCTCGGAGCTACGTAATAATTATCCGGGGTATGCTACCCACATGTCAACGGCAGCAATTATGACTTGCCATTTGCTCCGAGTTTAAGTCGATAGAACATTCCGGATGGCTGCCAATTCGCTGCGTAGACCAAATTATCTACTATCTTTATGATTGAACGATGAGGGGTGCGTCCAAGGGAAAATGGCTACTGTTCTCGCCGCCCTTTGGGGAATGATCGTGAAGGTCGCCTTGTTCTGGAAGAGCGTAAGAAGAACAACTCGACTATACTACGCATGTCGCTGACGTGTTTTCTAGAGATTCTGGAGTTGGTTGACATGGAAGAAGCCAAAAGATGTTTGGGTCAACATTCTCCAGAATGCACAATCATATGAGGAGTGGGAAGAGGCCGCCTTTCAACTGGATGTGTTGCTTGGGAATGACTTATGGTACGCTATGATACACCTGGCAGTGTAGCGTTACCAGCTTCAGGGAAACTGACAATCACATAGGCGCCAAAATCCAATCTCAAAGTACTATGATTACCGCCTCATCCACGAGAGACTCCAGTCCATAATCGTTGCCCGCGAAGAAAACGATGTTCTTACGCTTGTTAATCTACTTCGGTCTGGTCTCGTCAGGAACCTCGGCAACATCACTGCTCCGCGGCTCTTCAACCGCGCTTTTGCGGGCACAAAATTACTTATCGAGGATTATATCACGCAGGTCGCCTTTGCTACGTCTTTTGTTGCAGCTTTGCCTGCCACAGCAGGCACAGATGGGAATGTAACGGCAACGGGTCTTAGCAACCAAGCAAAACTAGACCTGCTCCATGATACAAGACAAGCATTTGGAAGAAGCACTTTGGTGCTGCAAGGAGGCGAGATATTTGGCATGTGTCACCTGGGCGTTGTAAAGGCGCTGTACCTGAGGGGACTGCTGCCAAGGATCATTACAGGAACTGCCACAGGGGCGCTGATTGCCGCGTTAGTAGGGGTACACACTGAGGATGAGCTCTTAGAATTCCTAACGGGTGAAGGAATTGACCTGACTGCTTTCGGAAATGGAAACGATGGAGACCTAAAGAAGAGGCCAGCGAAAGATGGTGGGTGGTGGGCGACACTGGGACGGAGAACAAAGAGGTTCTATCAGGAGGGGTATTTCCTGGATATCTCCGTTCTAGAAGATTGCGTGAGGGCCAATGTTGGGGATTTAACATTTGAGGAGGCCTACAATCGCACAAAAAGAGTCCTCAATATCACAGTGGCTACGGCAGGCCATGGGAGTGTACCGACACTTTTGAACTACCTCACGGCACCTAATGTTCTCATTTGGTCCGCTGCTTTAGCATCAAATGTGTCAAATCCGACACTCTATGGCCGCTCTGTCAATCTCTTATCGAAGTCCCTCGATGGAACTCTTGTGCCTTGGTTCCCTTCCGAATCCGCCACCTTCCGTCCCTGGACCCATGCCACATATTCGGACCGGGACTCGCCTCTAACACGTGTAGCTGAGTTATTCAACGTAAACCACTTTATCATTTCACAGGCGCGGCCATACCTCGTACCGTTCCTGCAAAGCGATATGCATGGCCCATCAGGCAGCTATGCGCGACGAGGCCGGACGAGTTTTACAAGCCACCTATTGAGGCTAATAACCATGGAAATACATCATCGCCTCTCACAACTTGACTCTCTTGGCATCCTTCCAGCTAGCACCAGACGCTTCCTCATTGATGAAACCGTTCCCGGCGCAAGTGTGACGCTTGTCCCGGAACTAAGCACTGGCGATTTCCTTCGCCTCCTGGAGACCCCCACCCGCGGGAGTCTTGATCATTGGATCCTCTGTGGCGAGAAAAGCGTGTGGCCTGCTGTTTCGGCGTTGAAAGTTCGGTGTGCTGTGGAGAGTGAGTTGGACCGAGGATACCAGTTTGTTAGGAGAAGAAAGGCCGGGGGACTAAGGAGGAGAGCAAGTACGTTAGATACGAGCCATGAGAGGAGAGATCGGACGAGTAGTTCCAGTGGGAATTGGAAATCCGATGGAAAAAGCACAGAGGATATGCAGAGCTAGAGTTAGTGTTTTGACATGCTTGTAGGGAACAAGGTGAGCGAAAGCGGAAGCATAGCGAAAATCTTCGATGGGTATTCAATCTAAGTAATGAGAAATATATTACCGCATCGGGGTATTTTACAATCGCCAACTGCATCATCCTAAAGCGGTCATCGGTCCATCCAAGCGCGCCACTGGACGCTAATATGCAGCTGTACACCCTCTTCAATCCCCAATTCCTATTCCCCTTGAAAGATCCTAGGCCCCTGTCTCCGCATTCGCAATGTAAGGAGTCTCAAGGCTGCAGCATCGGGAACTGTGCATGAATTCCCGCAATGACGGTATTGGAACCACAAGGCTAACGTGGGCGCTTGGGCATCCTGCAGCCACGATTTACAGAACCCCAGAAGCGCTCAGTTTCGTTCGGAAATTTGAGGGTTCGGAAACTGTACACGTGGTACGTACATGACATCACATTTCAAGTCGAAGATATAATTTGGGGTGACAGCGAGACCGAAGATCGGAAAACGTGCTCTAAATATTTTTGGAGGATGTTGGCGGCTAGGTGGGTTCATGCATGGTGACATCGTTGACCGGAGCTTGGCTTCCCTACAGGCCTCGTTACTCCACTAAGACAGCCAAAGCAGGTGATCCGTGATCGAATTGGGAGCCCTGGTGGCACTACTGTACCTTGAGTGTCCCATAAGACTTCTGCTCTTTTGGATGCGGATACTAAATTAATCCCATGAGAATACTATCGCGCAGGGGATCCATGGACGTCACTCATGCATTGCATCCTTACGGCGGCGACAGTTCGATTGCGCGCCTCATGTAAGTCTACCATGCAAGGTTGAGCTAGGATCCTAGTAAAATTTGTCCATTGGATGTGGCGCTCGATGGTATTTCTTTGGGGATGCGATGGGTGCCTAGGGCTTGGGTGAATCTGCAAAATGTGCGAGCCTTGCCGGCTATCTGCGGTCCATGTGCTTACAGTGCTTACACGCACGCTCGATATTCAACTGCTGTTGGTCGGGGGAAACGGAACACAATCCGGCCACCAATGTTCTCTAGGGAGGCTTCCCCAATCTATACAACTCAACGGGATAATGATATCTGGAGCCTTGGGCTGGGCGTCTGATATTTCGCAGCCGCTTCCCCGCTACTGAGACTTTGATGGAGTACGAGATTCATGGCTGTTTGCCAAGGAATATCCCGACATGCAGGCCAGTTGGATTGAGTTGTGGTACATGACGTCTTGATGCGCAATCCCTGAGCTCATTCAAAATCCCGTTTCCCCGGACCCTTGAAATAAGGAATTGTATAGTTGACGCGTTGGAGATCTGGGGGGAATACGCCCAACGACGACTAGCTATCCGCCAGCCTAGGGCCGTGTGATCATGTGGGGCTCATACGGCTTCCACATATGCATGGAATGCCACATCCATGGCGGAATTTCTCGAAGTTTATTCCCAAATAAGTGAGGGGGCGGCCCAGCGTTATCGGCGGTCGATTTTTTGAAAAATATATGCCCGGGAATCGATGCCGTGTTAATAAATGGCGTAACTGACATGATAAATTCCGCGCCAGTTCACGTCGGCCTCCTACCCCCAACCTCCCAGTGCTGTTTTAAAGCTCATCAAGGTGGCGGGTACCCTATTACATGGAAACCGCTACGTCAATGTAAGCGCACATGACCTTTCTGTCTAGATAGTTGCAAATCTAAAATATTTCCAGAACGACTCCCGCTAAGGCTGAAAGGAAGGCGGTCTTGGTGGCACACCCATCCGGCATTCAGCTATAAGTATAGAGGTGGCTGCAACTGCGTTCGGGTTGCTTTTCGTCTAAAGATAAAGTACTTCCTCTCGCTCGCCTTAACTGAAAACCTTTGAGTCTCTTGAAGGAATTTCAATTATCTTTTTGCTTCTTTATCGGCTCTCATATCGTTTCGAGACAGATTGCCACAACGCGTTTAGTCCTCTTGTTATCATTGCGCTTATATTCCTGCAAGGCTCCCAAGCCTTATAATTTTTATCCAATCGAGGTAAGCCCTTAGTGTATTGTAACTGAGCCTGGTCTTTCATTCTAATCTCCTCCCAGACTCTAGTACCCCGAACTCCCATTCGTCTCCAACCCCTGCTCACTCATACTTGCAACCTTTTGCAATGGCCTGTGGATGCAACAACAGGATGCCCAATGGAGACAACACATGCCCATACGGAGTGCACACCGGGCCGTTGACAGCGGAAAGGGCCCCTGTCTATAATGAAAGCAACTGTTCATGTGCCCAAACTGGGACTTCTTTCGCAAATGGCCATACACGTGCTCCTATTGTACCCTTATGCACCCACAACTTGCAACAACTCCAGGAGACAATGCTAGCAACGAGTGACAGTAGCTCACAGTATCCCCTCTCATGGGCTTCATCTGGCACTGAAGCAACCGCAATCAACGTCGATGAAGGCTGTCATGATATTAACTACGCTTATACTAACGGGCCAAACAATAAATACCTGCAAATGGTGGCACAGGATGGACTCAATGAGGCACCAAACCTGCTTCGGGCCTCACAAGCCCAGGAGGTTCTTAGATTTCCCATCGCGATCCAACGAATGATATCTGAGATGGGCAAGGAATATTGCCCGATCCTCGACGAGTACGAGAGATATGAATCCGGTGATTTAGTTCCACTCAGCTTTGACACCAGCGGTGGAGCTTTTATTGCAGTGGGCCCGAACCATATAATTCCCCCGTCGGATTCTGGGAGAGTTACAAGAGGATACTCATCCACCAGGGGCGAGAGCAGCGTCGTCAGCGGCGCAGGAAGTGGAAGTGGTGGTGGCTCCGGACTTTGGAATAGGGGCGAACTCTATTTCGATCACATCGGTGCTCAGTATGAGTATGCCGTATACGACTATGACGATGCGGAGGAAGCCTAGGGCCGGGCCATCATATGGGGCCTATACGGCTTCCATATATGCATGGAATGCCATATCCATGGCAGAATTTCTCTGCGGGGAACCTTGATGAAACGACCATGTGAAGATTTCAAAAAGATCAGCAACGTCTTGGACGAATCTCAACTTTCCCGCGGGCAAATCCGATTTAATTTGGTAGTAGTCAAGCCAAAGATGGAATATGAATATGAGAGTGCCGAATGTACTATTAGGCACGTATTGAATGAGTGTACGATGTTAATGCAGTTTACGATGTGAGGATAGTTATTTTTGGGTCACGGCTATATCGACATTGCATTATTTCTGGCTGGTTTTCTTCGCCGAGGTTTGTTTTTATGCATTACTGTTTGCTGTCTGCACTGGGAGCGATTTTCGGCGCACTTTGATTGTTTGCATGGCGGCTTTCATCTCCTGGTATGTTGTCTTTCATGGTGGCGATGCGATGTTTTTTAAACACATGCGGATCTGTATGTATTTGGGATAGTAACAAATATAATCGAATGTAAGAAATTTATAATCATCTTAATGCGACCACAGAGTCTAACTATAATAACTTTATATGTCTCATTTTTATTTTGAACATGTGTATTCAACTCCCGCCTCGGTACTTTTTGTATACGCGTATACACCCCACATTTCTAATCCGCGTATAGGAATGACCCTTACATAGTGACGATCAACGTTGAGACCTAGGAATCCGGGAGTTGCTGCAAACAATACCGACCATTGTTACCCTGGCACAGTATGAGATTACGCATAATGATGGTGATACATATAAAATATATATGAGAATGGGGTGACCCAATTCAATTTTTAAATTTCTTCATGGGTGTCTCACAAGCTTCTATTATTCCGAAATTTATCACAATGGCATCCTATCTCAATGCAACAGCAGCATCCTTGTGTGCACCGTCAACCTTCACATTCCCAGATCTCTTTGGTGCTCAGATTCTTTCACTCGATGCCAATTTAGTCACCAACTTCAGCGAGTCTGTCAATAAAGCCTACTTTTTTAACCACCCATCTACTACCGTCGAAAATGCCACCTTCTGCAATGTTACCGTCTCATACACGCATCCAGGCCAAGACGACCATATAAATGTTGCAGCATGGTTGCCTGTCGGGACGTGGAATGAACGTATGCAGGCTGTTGGTGGTGGGGGATGGGTTGCGGGAGGGACGAACTTCTTCCTTTCCGCCTCGGCCATGGCCGTTGCCATGGGATCGGGATATGCGACAATAACAACGGATGCGGGCCTTGCCTCCACGAATGAAGGGGCCGCAAATGATGCCAGCTCTTAGGCATTATTGAGCCCTAGAAATGTGAATCTCTACAATCTTCAGAATTTAGCATCAGTTTCACTTAATGACGAGGCCATTATCGGCAAGAGTCTCATCAACGACTTTTATGGCAAGCCACCGAAGTACTCCTACTGGAGTGGATGCTCTCAGGGTGGCCGTCAGGGGCTGATGCTAGCACAACGGTATCCCAAGGTCTACGATGGTATTGCTGCTGCCGCCCCCGCGGCCAACTGGAACTCCTTCTTCACCAGCGTATTTTGGCCGCAGCTCGTCATGGACCTAGCTGGGGAATACCCACACGGATGCGAACTGGATGAACTTACAGCGGCTGCAATTTTGGCATGCGATGGCCTGGATGGTGTTGTAGATGGTCTGGTCCCAAACATTAAAGCATGCGATTTTGACCCCTTTACCCTCGTGGGTACTGAATTCAACTGCACCACGACAGGAACCAATATCAAAATCAGCCAGATTGCGGCAGAGGTGGCCAATTCTACCTGGGCTGGCCCGCGGACTGCCGACGGCCGTTTCCTATGGTATGGCCCCAACATTGGAGCGGATCTCTCTGGAACTCTCACAGGTCAAGCTCTTGTTTCGACGACCTGCGCCACTAACGGAACATGCGTGGGAGATCTCAATGCTCTCGGCACCCAGTGGATTACGCTCTTCATCGAGAAGAACCCCGATTTCAACCTTGGTAGTATGACACATGAGCAGTTTGACGAGATTGTGCACGCCGGATGGCAGCAATACCACAGCATTATCGACACAGATGATGCAGATCTATCGGGATTCAAGGCCGCAGGAGGGAAGATGATGACATATCAAGGTTTAGTAAGAGACTCCTACTTGTCACCATTAAAATTTACAAGTTAACTAACCCTTTTTCTTTCAGAGCGATCAGATAATCCCCGCAAGCGGCACAGAACATTACTACAACGAGGTCACAAAACTGGATCCCAAAGTCCACGACTTCTATCGCTACTTTGAGGTGCCGGAGCTACAACACTGCGCAAATGGGAACGGGGGCCAACCTACTACAGTTTTTGATGCCTTAGTTGCCTGGGTAGAGGATGGCATTGCCCCAGAATCACTACTAGTGAAGCCGACCAACGGGGATGGCAAGGTCATTGATAGAATTTTGTGCCCTTATCCTTCAGTGGCAACGTATGATGGAGTTAGCGACCCGGAAACCGCGGATGGTTTCAGGTGCATTTAACTTCGATAATGAAAATAGTTGCTGTAACGTGTGGCTTTTAAAGGGTGGAACAAATGGTTTATGACAGTTTTTGTAAGATAGGATTTAAATATCAAAGGATACTTTATATGCGGCTTTATGGTAACATATCTAGAGTGTAATGTGGACTACAATCTAGATAATAACGCATACCAAGATCACATTATTACTTGGGCCCGAGTTGTACAAATATATATTGCAACGTGTAGCCTCTCTTCTCGAGTTAGTAAACTCCCGTTAAACGAGGCTACGCGCATCCAATGCGTATTTACAACGAGATACAATAGCAAATCAAGCAACAGTGAAGTATATTTTATTGATTCCTACAAGACATAACCAAGCCAAACGCCCATGCTATGGATTGCACAACAGATAAGGTCACAATGATTGGATTTACATCCAGAGACGACAAGTGCCGTCCGCACCAGCACTAACACACCATGGCTCCTTCGGATGCCAGTCGATATCCATGACACCGAGCGCGCTCTTGACCTTGTGACCCTTCAGGACCTTCACAGGGACAATTGTTGCATTCTCCATAAGGTCACTAACAACCTTGCCGTGGAAGATTTGAAGAGAGCCATCGTCACTTGCATCAGCGAAAAGAGGGTAGCCACCCTTGTGGTATTTGACAGCACGGATGGCCTTGTCGTGGAATCGCAGTGTTTTGTATGGGCGGCTAGAAAGATCAAGATCGTGCCATAGGAGGCGACGATCATATGAACCAACGATAAGATTGTCGCCACCTGGGTGGATATCGAAAGATGAGATCCAGCGAGCTCCGGGCTGGATGATCTTAACAAGCTCCTGCTTTTGGAGATCATAACTGCGGATTGTGCGCTGAGTTGCGACGAAAAAAAGAGGGCGAGATGGGTGGAACTGGACAAATTGAGGGAGTCCGGGAAGGCGGCGGAACGGAATTTGGGTAAGATGCTTGGAGAGGGTGTGGATGGCGACAGCACTCTTTTGGGCGGTTGGTGAGACTGTCGAAAAGAAATCTCCACGTCTGTGCCAGCTGATAACCTTGACGTTGGCGCGAACGGTAATTTTGATGAGGACGCCTTCGTCTTCAAGTTTGGCTCCGGGACGGGTCCATCTTGCCGGCGGCTCCTTCTTCAGGCCATTTGCCGTCAGTGTTTGGGACTGGCCAGTGGCATAACCAAATCCAGCATCAAGAATGGCTCTGCTTGCCAACTCGACTTCAGGGCTCAATATGGGAGGAACAAGGAGGTAGATATCCTCGCCTGCTGCGGCGGATAGGATAACTCCGTCCTTCGCTGGTCGCCACCTTACAACATTAACAGCCTCGTCTTCTCCAATCTTTGCACTCCAAATCTGTCTACCACTCAGAAGCTCCCAGACACGAACCGTACCATCATCTCCTCCACTTGCAAGCCAGATTCCGGATGGGTCGACTGCTAAGCTTCTAACACGGCCCTCGTGACCTCTAAACAGAGTCGCGCAAACCGTCGGGAACGGCCGGAGTTCCTCTGGACGTGGCAACTTTGGAAGAAGCGAAGCAGGATCGATGTTCAGCCTATTCTTGCGAACTCTTGGCGCAAGATAAAGATCCAAAGACCTTTCAAACCGCTCATTAATGAGCTTTTCATAAGCAGGAACCTTACGAAGTGCATCGTGTGCTGTTGGCAAGTACTCCTTATCTCTGTCTTCTGGATCTGTCGCCTCATATGCTTGTCTCTCGGCCTTTGTTGGCAGGTACTCAGGCGGTGGGTTGTAGCTCATATCATATCCTGGAGGTGCGGCCTTCGGTGCCGGGATATTCATGATATGGTCTGGTCGCGGCTGCTCATCCTGCCAGATATCGTAATGCACTTCCTCATCTTCCTCCTTCTCTTCTTCCTCTGGCTTATGCGGCAAAATACGTCCTTCACGAATGGCGCGAACAATTTTCATGACTCGCTTTGCCTCGTGCTTGGAAGGCAGGAATCGCCGTTTGGGCTCAGGTGCGGCACTCAGAGGCATAACCTCTTGAATGCTAGTGAAATACTCGACAGTATCCTGTATACATGTTAGACCGATTCAGAATATAAGTAAAAAGAGGTACCATACTGGGTAGGGATCGTAACCATCTTCTGGCATCTCATTCATTTGGATCCTCTTCAGGACTTCGAGCTCCTCCTGGCTGAGATTCAAAGGCTTTCCAGTTGCCGGATCGGTGAGGCCTGTCCATCCCTTAGGCACGTCTATGCTGTCCAGAAGAGCATCCAACGCTTCGCCCTTAGCAGGACGCATAATCCTCTTGCCATTGATGTTGTAGCCGATGTGAGGATACGAATCGTAAAACGAGAGCGGGATATCTCCGATAGTATTCTCGTTGTCTGGGGCATCCGAGTCGTCAGAGTCGTAGCCAGGTTCAATCTCTTCATATTCATATCTCTCATTGCCATTGGCGTCTGTGGTAATGGTATAGTTTGGCGTGTCGTCCTCCTCGACGAGATGAGGAAGGCCAAGGACTCTCCGGTTCGCAGTCTGTCTGGCGACAATATTTGTATTGATAGGCTTTTTGATGAGTGTCGCTCCATTAGACTTAACATCTTCACTTTCGGACGGGATTTCGTCGCTGTCTAGCGCCTCTAATTCTCCATCCTCGAGGTCGCTGTCGTCGTCCTCTTCGCCCTCACTCTCATCTGAGCCAGTTTCGCTTTGCGACAGGACTCCATCAAGGATACCATCTCCAAAATCGCTATCACTTTCCACGTCAGAAGTAATTACTTCTGTCTCTTTCACAGACTTCCGTTTTCTTGAGTTTGTAGAAGGCGCCATGGTGAGTTATGCCTGTTGCCGTGTTTTCTTCAAGGCTGTGAAATTTATTTTGCAATTCCAATGCTCTATCGTTATCAGAAATCTTGGCGCAAAATTTCTACTAGCCCATTTAGGATAAGCCGATAAGTCACTAGTCGTAACTCGCAAGTGCCTGTGAAGTCTCAAGCTCGAGATAATACAAAATAAATATAATTATGTAAAGATAGAAATGTGAGATTGTTTTAATTAATTCATCCAGGTATGCAACTAGCAACCATCTCAAATCGCCGAACATCGGCCTTTACAGGTTTTCTCAGGCATTGGAAGTAGTAATGGGAATATGCATTTGCCATGCTTGATATCACTCACTCATATGGTTACGAAGTTATTGTCTTAATGATAGGGAATTCCTTGCCTATGCATGCGTGAAATCATGGAGCCTTCTATGTACAGTTTATAAAATACATGCGCGCTAGTAACTCCTGGCGCCAAATTGTATTACCCTGATGTTGGGTTTGCGGATATTATGACAGTCGTACTTTTACATATTACCAATCGAACCTAGATCTGTGAGACATGATCGAGGCCCGGAGGGCAAAAGACGTTCCTTCATTCCATGCCTTCCATCAACTCTGTCCTATCAAGGATCATTCCTTTCCTGGCAACCCACTCCCTCAGTGCTTCCCACTCCTCGCCTTCTTCTTCGCCTCTACGCCAGATCTGGCGGAAACCCCATGCGCCAGCAATTTTGTCAATGGCGGCACGCTCTTCTTCTCGAATCCACCTCTCCCTCAGCGGCATTCCCGTAGCCCAAGTGATGCGCTCCATTTGGTCATTTGCTGTTGTCACGGCCACAACCCCAACAACCGTTGTAAACCCGATATATCCCAAGATGCCAACGAAAGCTACGTTGGTAGCGACAGTGGGATCCATGGTTGTCTGAAAGTGCGAGAGCTGGGTAGCAACAGCATAAGCAGCTGCCGGTGCCAAAGCGAGTCCCGTCGCTGGTAGAAGCGCCCTGCGAATGAATTTGGTACGGCGGAACGCCTTCGTGTTGTACGTTGTGTCCACAATATCCATCGCAGTGGCTAAGTTCTTGGCTTCGATAGCAGTTTGCAGAGCAAGGTCCGCCATTTTTGCTTCAATAGAATTGGCGCTCTTATTAGGATTGACCTCCTTGTATTTCACAGGTGACGAGCCCTCAACAGGGGCCGGCTTCGAAGAATATAGGTGAAATGCCGTAGGCAGCGTTTCCGGACGTTTTAAAGTCGATTGCAAGTTCACGTAGCAGCGAAGTATGTTGGGAGTAATAAAAATTGGCGGGTGCTGTAATACCGATAACGCGAGGTCTGATAGCTTTCTCGAAGCACCGTCGACAATTGGAGAGTGTGCATGGATAGCGGGGCGTGGCTTCGCAGCTGTTTTGATCGAAAGTAGCGCAGACGTTGCTGATGCATCTTTTGGCAATGCCGCAGGATCAGGAGGGTTCATTAGATGGTTGGCTATTTGCTGATATGCATCGAGCACTGCCTCCGTCTCACTGTCAGAAGGAATACCATCTTTTGCTATCAAATTGTCTCGGAGCAATGCGGCCTTGTCCAAGTCGCTTTCAACCACTCTCGCATCAATGGCCCCAGATAGCTTCGCCCCATCATACTGAGATTGTATATTAGACTTGGCTGAAGCTGCCCTGGGTTTTAAGCCTGAATTGGGTGGGGTTCGTGGTGTATTTGCGAATGTTCTTTGACTAGACGAGAATGGCCGGAGCTTCTGGGACGATGTGGAAAGTCGTAGAGGTCTTGCTCGAATCGATGGGCCAGTCGAAATAAAGGAGCATAGTTGACAGACTGGGGCCTCGGTCCTTAGAATTCGGGATCGCATCGTCGCGGACTTAATTTTGGGCCCTCTATTTCCTGGGAAGCAATTGGAGGCTCAAAAGGCTAGAAGAGATTCGTCGCGGATAGGAACCGATAAAATCGCCAACCCTGGTCCCTTAGCCCAGCGTAAACGCGTGGCTGATACCGCGCCACACCTAGCCGCACTACCCCAGTGACGTCCACGAAACATTCCAGGCGGTCATCAATCTTTCAGCACTCCTCACCCATGCAAGCTGTCGGACTCTTCCACAACGTCTCTGCGCACACATCAACGCAGCACAACAATACCCTCATGCCCTCAACAACAGGGAGGGAATTCTAAGCATACGGTCTCTCGCAGGCAACCCTCTCGTATACCACAACATCTATCATGCCTCCTCCTCCACCACCACCGCCGCCGCCGCCGCCAATGATGGGCGGCCCTCCTCCTCCACCCCCTCCTCCCCCAGGGGGAGCTTTGCCAGCGCGGCCTCCCGCTGGCGCAGCAAAGGGCAGGGTAAGTCTATTGCCCGTTATCTTATGCGGGCCCTTTCGGAGCTTGTTCCTAAGCAGATGCTGATGTCGTGTTTCAGGGCGCCCTTCTAAGCGATATTGGCAAAGGAAAGCAGTTAAGAAAGGCTGTTACGAATGACCGTTCTGCACCTATAGTAGGAAAGTCCGCTGGCGATTCGTCGGGCCCACCACCAGGTGGAGCTCCAGCAATCCCAGGAATGGGAAGACCTACTGGATTGGCACCACCTGTTCCGGGGAACCGTATGAGAAGCAACAGCGACCAGGGGCGTGATACTGGAAGTTCGGGAGTAGAGGCTCCGCCGCAACTGGGCGGTCTCTTCGCTGGTGGAATGCCGAAACTGAAGAAGAGAGGGGGGGGGGTTGATACAGGAGGTGCGTCACTGAAAGAAGATAGTGACGGAACTATGCTAATATTGCTACAGCAAATAAGGATTCCTCATATGCATCAGATCCAGAGTCCTCGCGGACATCCGCACCGAAGCCTCCTACAGCAACAGCTCCAAAAATACCTACGGGAGCTGCTCCGCCCTTGCCAAGCACTCGACCCCCAGCTCCAAGCGCTGGAACAGCACCCGGTGCTGTTCCTTCAGTAGCAAATCTTCGCAAGACTCTAGGTCATGCGGGCCCCAGACCTGCCTCTTCTGCATCACTTCGTGGGCCCCCTCCGCCAATAGGGAAGAAGCCACCACCGCCTCCTGGGTCGCGAAAACCGTCCTCAAACGTCACTTCAGGGCCACCTCCTCTTCCGCCTTCGGCAGCTCCTTCAGTACCCTCAGCCCCAGCCCCTCCTCCCCCTCCCCCGCCCTCCGTATCTGCGCCACGGCCACCTACCAACGGAAGGGTGCGTTCAGAAGCTCCACAGCCGCCCCATCCACCAGCTCCTCCAACCTCGCCTCCATCCAACGGAGTGGCCCCTTCTCTTGCTGTTCAAGCAGCCATACGCGCAGCCGGACATGCCTCTCCATCATCTGCACCTCCACCACCGCCCCCAAGCAGTCCCCCTTCAGCACCGTCTTTTTCACGACCTCCTCCACAACCACCCCATGTTGAATCCCCGCCACAGTTACCGTCGGCACCGCCTCCCCCGGTGTCCAGGCAGCGTAGTAGCCAACCTATGAGTTCCATGCTGGACCCGAGTGCATATACACTGGCTCCTAATGGCTCAACACCGAGACCCGGAGGCCCTCAACGATCGCCACTATCGCAAGAGTCAGGGGGAAGGGTTAGCATACAAGATATCCGCTGGAGGTTCCAGGATGAAAGCATGCTTCCAAAACCCCGAGAATACACAGGGACACAGAAGCGCTATCGAGCTGGAAGAGGGAGTAGTGTCCCATTAGATTTGAGATCGTTCGAATAATCCGCAAGCTACTAGATGGTTACTCGGGTTTTCAGTTGTAAGCTTTGTTTTTGACATAACTACTGGTTACTCCTTATAATGGATAGGCTGAGTCAGCCGAGGCTTGGGGAGCTTGGGAGTTTTCACAGGAGGAGATGGTGTAGCGAGGCGCGGGGTAGATCCGTGCTTGGTGCCAAGATCGGGATTGATATCTAGGCTATGTCACAATAATGGAGGGTCAATGGTCAATGGTCAATTGTAGCTGAATATGTCGCACCTGCTCCAGTATGCCCTGAAATCAATGTAAAATTGCATAATGCAGCTTGATCTCCCTATTTTAATACCCCTTCTATCAATTTGAAATCTGTCAACAGTGGCGAGTCCTGTCGTTTTATGCAGGAGGGTTGAATATGACGATGTTTCAGTTGTACCGAACAAATTAGGCTAGGTGCTGCCAAGCCCCATCGTGCCGTAGAACAGTGGTCTGACAAGCCTGGAAAGGCCACGGTTGACCAAAGTTTAAAGACAGCCACTAGTATTTCAACTTCTGCTCTTCAGGCACACAAACACAGGGCAACTTCGACCAGGTCACCGTCTTCAGCTTCATCTTTGAAATATACCCCCATCTTTCGTGGGTTGACCAACTGTTCGCTGCCGTAGTACTTCATTGTTACCAAACACCCCGTCAGTCCTAGGAGCTTTGTCGCGACACAGCTGTTTTGCGACCTCAACAGTCGCGCTCCAGTACTATGGCACAGATACGCGGAACAGCAGGGTATAACTTGGGCGGCCAGCAGTTTGGAGGACCAAGCAGGACTGAAGCCAGCGACCCGAGCCCCTTGGACGCGATCAGACAGCAAACCAGCAAGATCGAGGATGCCCTAGACACCTTGAGTGAGCCGTTGAAGCCGTACGCGTCGTGGTCCAGAAATGAAGTGGATAGTCTTTGCTAACTCAGCGCCTGGCAGATATCTACCAGCTATTGGCCGCTTCTTAATCGTCGTTACTTTCCTTGAGGACGCGCTGAGAATTATCACGCAATGGAGTGATCAGCTGTCCTACCTACGCGATTATCGCCACAGTGAGTGTTTTCTACTTCGCAGCTTTGAGACCTTTTGCTAACATGCATGATACTAGTTCCTACCGGACTCAACCACATCTTCCTCATAGTCAATGTCATTGCCATGACCTCATGCTCCGCTCTTGTCATTGCCCGGAAACACTCGGACTACGCAGTTGGAGGTCTCATTGGTGTTGTTGTCACCCAAGCTCTCGGTTACGGTCTCATCTTTGATCTCAACTTCTTCCTCCGCAACCTGTCTGTCATGGGAGGCCTTCTCATGGTCCTTTCCGATTCCTGGGTTCGCAAGACAAAGGCTTTTGCTGGACTACCAGAAATCGACGAGAAGGATCGTAAGATGTACTTCCAACTCGCTGGTAGAGTCCTCTTGATCTTCTTGTTTGTCGGATTCGTCTTCAGTGGCACCTGGAGCTTCTGGCGCGTACTTGTCGCAGCGCTCGGCTTTGTAGCATGTGTAATGGTTGTGGTGGGTTTCAAGGCCAAGTTCAGCGCAACCATGCTCGTGGTTATCTTAAGCGTCTTCAACCTTCTGGTCAACAACTTTTGGACTGTAAGCAGAACTCTCCTTATTTTATCCCCACCGCGACTAACAAGTTATAGCTCCACGAGGCGCATCCCCACAAGGACTTCGCGAAATACGATTTCTTCCAAATTCTCTCGATCGTTGGCGGCCTCCTCCTGTTGGTGAACAGTGGACCCGGAAAGTACAGCATTGATGAGAAGAAGAAGGTTTACTAAGTTGATTAAATGGAGGTGGAAAGCGCCTGAAACTCGAAACTACGATTGGGAAAAAAGACCCGCGAGTGACTGCATTATGAGGAGTTATCTTGGCAGGAAACATCTGGGCTTATTTACAGCTGAAACGGCAGCTGATACATAGGGTGGCAGAACGAAGAATTGCCACAGTGACCCCGTGCGTGTGTTGTGTTTCCCACAACATTTGTGTTTGCTTTGGTACTGGCTTCGGAGCAAAGAACCGAATTGCCAGGGCTCATGAGCGGTATGTGATTTCGGAATACCTCGTATGCGGGTTAAATTTGAGTCGGGATTATTAGCTATGTGTCGTCTTCTAGATTTCTTCTCAGCTCATTATTTGGATTCGATGATAAGATGAACTGGTCCGTCCAATAGTAAAATACTTTATGCGATAAATACAGTTGTAAATATGTTTTAAGGAGCCTCTTCACAGAATTACAATCATGTCCACTCTTCATGGGTTTTTCTCTTTCTATTTGGAAACTGGCCTATAATGAATATTTTTGATGTCGGATTAAGAATTTACCAAGGCACCGGCGTTCGAAATAAGCTGCATGGACGCACCCTTGTAAGCGTGGCCTCAAGCGCCATACTACAACCCATTTCAAATTTCGCGGCGCAAAGTACCCACCTCTCCCCCTCCTCTCTTTCCGATAAGCTCAGGGTATTGTATCCTTAACTTTCGGCATTTGACACACTTTCATCCTATCACTCAAGCTTTTCTTAGGCGCTCTCTTCGGCGGCGCGCGAGATCCAACACCCCGCAATTTCCCCGCCATTGAACCCCGCGAAATTCTTTCGCACATATTGGCTTCGATCCACATTCGCTCAAGATGGCCGAGCTTGCACTGTCCATGGTAGGCACCGTTGGAGTGCTCGGCCAGATCTTTCAAGGCTGCATTAGCGCCTATCAAATATTCACAACGGCGTCGAATTTAGGCCGAGACTCAGAGCGACTGGTATGCAAGATCAGGATAGAAGAGATGCGCCTGCTGGTGTGGGGGAGGGAGTGGGGAGTTGAAGAGGGAAAGCTGGAAAGATATCTAGGGGAGGAGAGTAAAGCTGGGAACGAGCGCTTGCGAGGATTGGCGATACAAGTGCTGAGCGAGCTGTATAAAACGATCACGGACCTCGATAAGTTAAAAGGTCGTTATGGACTCCGAGACGTCGACAACGGTGCGCCACAACAAGAAAAGGGGGCGCTAGAAGGTAAGGGCGGTAATGGCAATGGGAATGGCAAGTCAAAGGGCAAGCCCGCGCCGGGCGAAGCCTGGAAAGAGAGCTTCAAAGACAAATCATTCACAGAGCGTTTCAAGTCAGAGCTGCACCTCCGTGCCAAATGGGTAATCGCCGACAAAGATAAATTCCATTTATTCCTGGGAGATTTGAAAGACTACAACGATGGACTTGAGCAGCTCTTCCCGCCCTCCCGCTTGGCGACGCTCCACCGCACATGGCAAAACGAACTCCTTCAAGGAGCACAGCGGGACCTGGCAAAGTTGGGCTTGCTCGAGAGTGCCAGTAACGGTGTTTACCCACAACTAACCACCTCTGCCAATCTGAAACAATTACGCATAAACCTAGACTCCAAATCCACAGCAAACTTCAAGCCAACATTCGCCCTGAAGATTCAACGGCCGCTGCTCGAGATTACAGACAAGGAACCTCGACGCAGCCTGGCTGCTTACAACAGCCCCTCAGGTGAGAGAGGCAAAAATGTTATTATCGAATGGGTTGATTATGATAAAGAGGACCTCGAAGGCCGCTTCCAGCACATTAGACGCATCGATGACTTAGCCCGGATGGTGCACTCGGCCTCGGCGCGGCATCCAGATCTCCATACAGTCGACTGCCTTGGATATACTGATGATACCTTCCAATCGCGTTTTGGCGTCGTGTACAACTCCCCAGCTTCAACATTTTCAACGCTGCATTCTATCATCTCATCTAACGACCTCCGCACCCCTGATCTAGGCGACCGTTTCAAACTCGCGCATAGCCTGGCTGTTGGTCTTTGGTCCTTCCACTCTCTTGACTGGCTGCACAAGTCCGTTTGCAGCAATAATATCCTCTTCTTTCCGTCAGCCATCTCGGATTCGGCGAGCAAGCCGACAGTAGCTGCTGCTCTGGTGCCGGATATATCATCACCCTTCCTCCTCGGATTCGATTCTTCCCGCCCCGACCAAGTGGTTGAGATGAGCGTGGCTAGTCGCAACCCGTCGTCGTTGGACCTCCACCGGCACCCGAGCAGTCTGGAGGGGATTGATAGGAAGCCTTATTGCAAGGGATTCGACATATACAGCCTTGGTCTGGTAATGCTTGAGATCGGGCTCTGGAAGATACTGCAGGCGTATTATAAGCCGCACTATTCAGCACAGCGATTTAGAGAGCGAGTGGTTGTCGGGTTGCTGGTCCCAGGATTGGGAAGTAAGACGGGATCCGTATATAGGCAGGTTGTGGAGAGGTGCCTGGACGCCAAGGACGATATGACCGGGCTTGAGTGCCACCAACTTATGGAATGGGTGGTTGGCACTTTAGAGAGCCTGAGGGTTTAAGACAGGATATACCGGTGTATATACACATTCCATATATGACACATGAGAGATGATAAATGAGGGACGATACCATGTATATAGAGAGATAGTAGAATATGAAGTAGTTATTTCATTTCGTATCTAGCCTTCTATTGCTCTATTCATTTTTATAACAGTCTGGAACTACGCCATACCTGCCCGCCCAACCTGGAAAATCTCTCCTGTCCTCTTCTCGTCAGCCCTCAAAACGGGCCACGCCTGCCCATCGCCCTTCACCAGCGTAAGTTCGAGCTTGGTGCCCATGATCTTGAAGCTGCTCGCCCCGGGATCAATGGGCCCAAAAAGCTCTACCGTCTTCGCGTACCTCTTTGGAAGAGCATCTGACGTCTTGAGGTTCAGTTCTACAGCCTGAGGCAAGAACTTGACAGTAGACTCCTCCTTCACTATCTTCTTGAGGAAGAAGCTTGCGATGACGGTGGTTCCTGTCTGATAGTAATCATGCCTCACTGTCTCAACCTTCTCCTCTCCTCCACTAAGCTCGTCCTTCTTATCCTTCTTCCCGCTGCCAATAAAAAGATGTCTATCCTTAGTCTTGCACCCCTCGATCCTCATGAACTCATCAAACTCAAGAACCCGTCGCTTACAGCAGCTGTAACCCTTGCTACCCTCGTGGAAGATGGGCGCGCCGGGGTGATGAGTGCATTTCTCGCCCTCTCTGCTCTGCCCCTTTTTATATGTCGCACCACAAGCCTTGCGGCGGCAGGTCTTCCCATCGGGAATCTCAAGGCTCTGGTCGTCGGACTCGGACGGCGGTTCAGGTGGTGGCGGGGTAGGCGCATTTTGCGGGGTGACGACAGGCTTCCGTGTAGGACCGTTGTCTTTAACATTGAGAGATGCAGAAGCTTGCGGGATCTCTTCAGGGGCCTCTTTCTTCTCAATCGCAGGCGGGAGATCGGTGATGCTGTGCTTGCCAGTTGTGCAGGGTGGGATTGTCATGAATTCATCGAAGGTGAGCACGCGAGGCTTGCAGCACTTCCAGCCTGGTAGAGCTTCGTCAGTAGGGGCATGTTGGGAGTTATATTCGAATAGGCCAAATTATTAAAATAGCTCTGCAAGCAACATGAATTTGTAAACTCTGTAGAAGCCGGGAAACCCTCTTGTTGAGCAGTAATCGGATTTAACTTGTTGACGTACCTTTCTGCCCCTCATGGAATACAGGCGGTCCAGGGTGATACGTGCAAATCGCCTCTGGGTCAGTGTACATCAGCCCACAGCCCTGGTGAACACATTTTTGAGCCATTGTTTCTGTTTAATAGGTCCCAATTTTAGAGGCGTTTGAATATTCCCAATATGTGTGTTGAAAGCGGCTCTGTATTGAAGCTTGCTCAACCTCTCTGGAATATTCCATATCCAATTGCTATCTAATCGGGTTTGGTGGGTTGAGCCGTAGGCGGTGGCAGAATTTCGCGGAAACCAAAATAGTAATGGGAATCCCAAATGTCGAGACCAAAACCTCAAATACAAGTCCGACCACGTCACATTTTGCTTAAATTTCAGTATCTTCATGAGATGCCCGTTCACACTTATATTTGATAGCATTAAAGGATGCATTAAGTAGTACAAATACAAGGTTAAATTCATTGGCCTGCATCGTAGAAGCCAACCGCGTATTTCTCTCACCCTTAGCCAATGCCACCTGTATACACCGCTATATTAACTCCTGGATATGAAAACCTCCTACTCATCATCCTCATCGTCTTGAATAACCTGCCTTTTCCTTCTTCCACCACCTTCACCCCCAGCTTGAGCAGAACTGCTTGGTACGGCACCAACATCCTCGTCCTCGCCCTCCGCATCTTCCTCTGATCCTGCATCTGTTCTCTGTTTCTTCGTTCTGTGGCTCTCTCCTTCATACTCCTCTTCTTCACTTTCGTCCCCGGTCTCTGGCTCCTGCTCCTCATCACTCGGCGCCAAAAAGTCATCCTCCAGGTCATATTCATCATCCCTGCCACCTCTTGGCAAATCGTCATCGGAATCGTAGTCTGCCCTGCGCGATTTACGTCCTCCTTTTGGCGCAGGCCTCTTTTTCTTCGAGATGCCCCGTGCTCGCCCTTCAAGATCATCAAGGGATAGCCCACTGCCAACAGCCCCGCGAACGCGTCCCACCTGTTGGTCGGCACGTGCATTGGCTGCCTCGCGGCGCTTCTGGGATTTGAGACGCTCGCGTTCAGCTTGCTCAGCTTGTCTCTTCTGCAAGTCTGGATCTTGGGTGACAGAGATAAGCGCAGTGCCGTCTTTATGGTCATTATGACGGCCAGACTTCTCCATTGCAGCCCTGAGCTTCATGATTGCAGTGTCTTGGAGGTTGTCATTAAGTGCAACCGTATATTGGTTGGTGACATGGCCAACGACCTGCATCACTTGTGACGCTATGTATGGGGTCGCAAGATAAGTGTGAGAATCTAGCACATCGTTATATGTCTTGGAATCTGTCGGTGCGAGAGGTTTGGAGGTCAATTCGTAGGTAACGTCTCCAATGCTGATCGTGACCGATCCGTCGCTCCATTTGTTGAAAAGAGTGTTACTTTCGAGTTGGCCAGTCGACGGATTCTTTCGGTATCGGATAGTAGAAGTAGCTGTTGCATATGCCGATTGGGATTGCGAGTCTGGGATTGGCGGAACGAATTCTTCAGGGTTGAAGGCATCCGCCTGTATTTTTACAAATTCGGGAATGCGCATGGTATGAAGCTTCAACAAGGTCAGTCAACCATTGCGCCAAAGAGGATTCACACTCACTTCGCCGTCTGTGGGAGTCGGGACCGGATGCGGCACCGCGTAGACGTCCATAAGGCGCGCCTCTCGTTGCTCTGGTAGTACAGGCTCATCTCGATCGATTCTGTCGTCGCGCCCTTCATCATCACCAGAGTCCAGTTCCCTATCACTCAGATCGCGAGGAGCAGGTGATCCAGCAGCCTCTTCATCATCACCAAACAAGTTATCTTCATCAATGAGATCTTCTGGCTCGGAAGACATGTTGCTAATGTCTGTAGTGCTGATTGTTAAACTCTTGCAGCGTTCTTTGTGAGTATAATGTGACAAAGGTGTATTTGCGCTATGCAATTGAGAGAAAGTCCCTAAGAATCGACACGGGTCTAGACAGGTGGATGCGTTGGAAGACCGTGGCGTCGAAATTTGTAAATGTATGTTTGGTTTCGGACCTGTGGTCACCTCGCATTTCAGCAAGGCTGATATGAGCGGCTGGAACTGTGTACAAGGGTACTCTGTATGCCTGTTCCCAGTATGGGGCACCCACAGAAATGATTGGCCAATAAGCGAGCGCGTAACTTGGACGTATCGTTGTCTCAGCCTTTGGAACTCCTATATTGGGCGCCCGGTGAACCATCAGTACAAAAGTGACTTGTCCATATTCACGTTTATAAAGAGGATTGAGAGCTCAAGGACCGTTTATCTTTTAAGGGCTGATATTATTCTATTCTATTCTGCTCTTTCAGGGCTCTATCTGTGGCACAACAACAACCACCCACGATTGTTTGACCGAGTTTCAGACTCGTGACAGGGCTCAAGATGTCCAACCTATTCAGTGGCATGTAAGTTCTCAACTGTTTCTTTTCTTCAAGAGAGATCAAGGAAGGGGGCTGGTTATGTGCTGAAGGCGGTGGCTTTTGGCTTCTATAGCATCAAGATTCTGTGTTTGACGTTGGTGCCGCTTTTGTCGTTTACCCCTCCGTGGGAGCCAATTCAACGACACGCAGGAGTGATATATTGATATCTACCACCTTCAAGTGAGGGTTTTCTAGCAGCATACAATTCACGTTGTCATTGGCGGGCAGCCATCCTTATTTTCATGGGCAAGCAGCTGCTTTCGAGCCAGGGGTGGTACAGATTTGACCTAGAGTATATGGTCACGTTTCTCGCTCCAGAATTACACTATCTACCCCGTTATTCGTTAGAAAATCTTTTCCATATTGTCGAGAGGTATCAATGCAGCACAGTCTTGTTTTGGCGTTATTGTCACGATCATCGAACTCGACGATATATGCTGACATTCCTGCTACTGTAGCAGCGGCCGCTTTCGCGGAGCCCAGAGTAAGACTGGTCAATCTAAGGCTCCCGTGGGATCTAACGATGGTCAAGGGCCACCTCCAGTTCCAAACCTCCAGAACAGCAACCCTCCACCAAACCTTGCACCGCGCATGCCCCCTCTCCCGGCTTCGCCGTCCCTTTCATCGTCTATCTCACTAGGTGATTCTGCAGCTCCGCCGGCCACGAACAGCTCTGACCCGCTGTCGGGGTACAACCTGCCCAGGCCCAAGCCATTATGGCTGAATGCAATGCATGCCAAGCATATCGTCAAGGGTAACTTTATGACCTTGTCAGCCAAACCTAAGACATTGGAACAAGGGGAATGGGTGGCACATCAAGGTGAGCTATTAGAGATGCCTTTTAATTGATTTGGCACTAAACATTACAGTGGTTGAGCACTACCGGAACCTGTGGCTGTTTGTTCGTGTTATCCACGAAAAGGATGAAGACGGCACTACCATCTGCAACCCGAAGACCTGCCCCCGCATGTCAGCTGGAGCGTAAGGACTCCCCAGCCCTTTTCCTAAATTACTACCACAATGTTCTAACACACACAAGAAACCACTCATTCACCTGGCTTAACTCCCGCCGTGAACCTGTCGAGGTCCCTGCGCACGAGTATATCTCCCTGATGCAACGCTGGATCTCCGGTAAGGTCGAAAATACCGATATCTTCCCGACAGACCCTGCGTCAGTGTCCTTCGCCTATAACACTGCCGCTCCCGGCCCCGCCGCCTCCAGCACCTATCCCTCCGGCTCGGGTTCTTCAAACGCAGGAACTCCCATCCCCGCCCCACCAACCTCCTCTACCCTCCCCATCTCCGCCCTATCTGGCTCCGACTGGGTTGGAAAGTCATCCGGGTTCCCTCCCGAGTTCGTTGAAGTTTGCCAGGCCATCTTCCGCCAGATGTTCCGCGTCTACGCCCATCTGTACTGGGCCCATTTCAGCGAGCCATTCTATGACCTGAGCTTGGAGAAACAACTCAACAGTTGCTTCTCGCACTTTATCCTAACTGCAATGGCGCTGGAGATGCTGAAGCCGCATGAGCTGGACCCAATGCAGCCGCTAGTTGATCTTTGGGCCGCAAATGGCACATTCCCCCCCGAGAGCCGCGCATATGCTTGCGCCAACGTCGAGGCGGGAAAGAGATTGTTGGAGATCAGCGGGGCTGCCTAGGTTGACGGTTAGACCAGGGAAGTCCGTGATCGTTGTGCAAAACGTTGGGTAGTGTCTCGGCATAACAGAGCGTGATCACCTTGGGCAATGACATGATTGAGGGATTAGATATCGCAGTCGGAATGAGAAATGAAAGGAGGGGTGGAACGGAATGGGATGGGATGCATGCGTCTCACCTATTGGCCAGGTTGTTTGCATGCATGCGTACTTCATCACAACATCAACATGTTCATTCAAGCCAGCAGTTCATGAGCGCATTTAAGAATGGATAAACGACGGAAATGAAATTCATATTTGATTCAACGTCGTTCTATTTACTTGATGCTTCCATGTGATCTTTGGCGCTTGCTAACTACGAGATCGTGATCAGGCCTGCACCTGGCTAACCTTGTATTCGACGATTAGGTTTCCATCTTCGACGATGAAGCGGCCGTTGCCGACGTAGATCTTCTGCTCGAGAAGACGGAGTTCTGGAGAGCCGGTTTCAAAGGTTACGTGGGTTGCTGGACATTGTATTAGACGAGGTTGCGGGCGACACAGGAGGTATAAGAAGCGGGGTTGGATATATGAAAGTGGAAGTGGAGGTGTGGGGGGTTCTGTTAGAAACAAAAACATTGGAAAGTGTGGTACTCACAGATATTGCCAAAGTCGACAGTCTTGGCATCTGGTGCCCCGGTCAGAGCCTTCACGATAGCCTCGGTAGTCTCGACGTGGCCTGTGTAGTAGAGGGTGATCAAGGCGCCAGACTCGTCCTTAAGAAGAGACTTGACATCGAGGCGCAGGAATGCTCCAGACGGATCAGGCTTAATGTAGTCGGCGCCATTAACGAAAGTAGCATTGAGTTTAATAGGGTAGTTGGGTTCGGAGATTAGGGACCCAGAGGTTATATCAACAACTGATATGCCTCCCGGGTGGCGGCTGGTTTCTCCTGTAGCCGGGTGTCCCTTGATATTGGCCTAGAGGATGTTAGTGGTGGGTATATAGGAAATGGCACTTGGCTAGGGTTGGATGCATCGGAATTGAGGGGGGAAGGAAGCGCTTGGCAGACAGGACGACAATGGGAGAAAGTGAAGCAAACAATAAAAGTGACAGACGATAGATGACAGGTATGGAAACGACAATAAATATTGCAGGATAGGTCTATTCATGACTTGATGCGATAAGTAGAGAAGGCAAGGTATGGTATCCTAAATAGAGACCACAACTGCTGATCCCCCGCACGCCGAAGGAAGGAGATACATAGCATACCCTCAGAGTGAACGCAGGGACCAAGGTGGAAAATCCGTCCGACATGATGGAAACTGTTGTTAGGGGTTCAGTTAAACCTGGAAAAATCGAGTCTTACAACGAAGGCGTTAATAAAGGTTGAATTGATTGATGTTTTATGGTAGCACCACAGTGATGTATTTCCCCACCATGATGCGTTGTGGTAGTCTCGCTAAGTTCATGATCGGCTTCTCCAGGATCCATGTGAGACATCTTTCAACGACAGGCCTCAGTTGGTGATAATACGCTCTATCTGAAGACCCCTTTGCATCAAAACTGACAGAATTAGGATCTCATCGTATCCATTTTGATGAGCTGCAGACTTCTCAAATACTTGATCACGTGATGTTATATTTGAGGCCTGTCGCGATTACTACGCAGTGGGTAAATTGTGAGTCAGCTATCTACTATTTTCTCGTGGCTCCTAGTGAAGGATGCAGTTTCACGGCCTTGCGGCTGTCACGACTTTCAGGCGGGTTTATACGCGGTTGTTTGTCGTCTTTCATGGCTTGGTTACCTTAGCCTTATGCAACCAATGCCAATCCTTCCGTTCCTAAGTCGTCAGTAGCGGCTTTGCCGCCATGCCAATGTGCGCCTTACCCACCCATCCCGGCTGGTTTGTCTTCGACGCCCCGATTTGTTGTCTTTAACGTCCCACGAGCGCCTTGCTTAGTCAAAGAAAAATTGCCTCTCCCTGGATGAATATACATATATATATATATCTAGTATTGTTTGGCGCTATTTCTAGGATCTCGATTCGGTTTATGACCGTGTGATGGCTCTAACCTGTTGCCGCATATAATTGCCACTTTGGGAAAAAAAATCACCGCCCCTACATACACATACATGCTGCAGTCTGCGGCAGTACGTGGCATGGCTACACAATCTCCTCCAACGGAAGACCAGATTTTGGTAAAATTGGGGGATATCCCTGATACAGAGTTGAAAGGCGCTTCTCCAGTTTCAAAATCAACCAACATGGACGACACAGAGAAGGCAAGCGTGCCATATGCCAGTCAAGGGCCACTGTACCTCAATTATGACGCGCTCACCACCAGCGGAAGAGGCGCCGATGATGGGATTGGGCAAGAGCAGTCAAGGGGTGCCGATTCTCACGAGGGCAACGAAGGCGACTTGGGTGACGAGGCCGGAGAAGAGTCCATGGAAGCCAGAATTGAGCGGCTAGGTCGCGAGCGACCCCAACAGTTCAAATCCCTCTGGGCTGAAGTGGTGTTTGTTTTCTCAATTTCCATGTCGCAGGTGCTCAGTGTGAGTCTGATCTCTAAAATTTTGTCGGATGGCATTTAATATTTGTAGGAATACTTCGTATCGGGTTTCACCGTCGTCCTCCCAACCCTTGTTGTTGAGCTTAACATCCCTACTGCATCCAGCATCTGGCCTGCGTCAGCCTTTTCCCTGGCTGTTGCGGCATTCCTGTTGGTGTTTGGCCGTCTCGGGGACATGTATGGCGGCTACCCATTGTATGTTGGTGGCTTGGCCTGGCTCGCCCTCTGGAGCTTGGTCTGCGGGTTCGCCAAGAATGCGATCATGTTAGATGTTTGCCGTGCTCTGCAAGGCTTGGGACCAGCAGCATTTTTACCAAGCGGTATGATGTTGATAGGAACAATTTATAGGCCAGGGCCCAGGAAAAATCTCGTGTTCTCTATTTATGGAGCTTGTGCGCCAATAGGATTCTTGTAAGTTATCTTTCGCTCATACATCGCGGCATAGATATTAACAACACTAGTGCCGGCATATTTTTTGCAGGTGTTGCTGGACAGTATACAACATGGGGTTGGTTCTTCTGGATTGGCATGTTTCTCTCACTTATCACTGCGTTCACCTCATATTTTTACATTCCCTCCGACATCAAAGAGCGCCGAGCTCTGGGTATCAAAATGGATTGGCCGGGCGCTATTCTGATAGTTACCGGCCTGACCCTATTTACCTTCGCCATAATAGATTCCTCGCATGCACCACAAGGGTGGAAAACGCCTTATATCTATGCCCTCTTCCTCGTCGGCTGTCTTCTACTCATGGCTGCAGTCTATGTCGAAGGGTACGTTGCTACCGACCCTCTACTTCCAGCATCCATATTCAAAGTGCGCTGCATGACACCTCTTGTGTGTGCTCTTTTCTTCACTTATGGTTCTCTGGGTATATTACTACTCTTTGCAACATTTTACATGCAAGCCATCATGGGCGCCTCTCCTCTCCTCGTGGTCGCCTGGTACACTCCAATGGCTCTTGGCGGTATTTTCATTTCCACCTTCGGAGGCTTCATATTACACCTCCTATCCGGAACGGTGCTTATTTACGTGGCCGGCGTCGCCTGGATCATCGCGCCACTACTATTTGCCATTGCGCCCGATGGTGCCAACTACTGGGCCTACGTATTCCCCGCCATGATCTTTGCTACGATAGGGATTGACATCACCTTCAACGTAGCGAACATCTTCATCACTACCAGCTTACCGAAGAAAGAGCAAGGCCTGGCCGGTGCTCTGATCATGTTGATTTTGCATCTCGGTATCGCGGTTTGTCTTGGGTTGGCGGATATCGTGAACGTTGGGACTTTGTCTAAACTCGGGCTAAAGAAGAGCTACCAGGCAGTGTTCTGGTTTGAGGTCGCCTGTGCGTCAACTGCGTTGTTGATATTGGTACTGTTCGTGCGCGTGAAGAAGGCTGAAAGTTCCTTGACTGTCGATGAGATGGCAGAGATGGAGGAGGTAGCACGACAAGAAGCTGAGGCAAGGGGCGAGACGGTAAAGTTGAGTTCGTCGAGGTCAGCCACGGCGAACCCTGCCGGACATACTTGAGGCTGCATAAGGCGCCTCCTATCTGCAGAAACTACCAGGTCTCCAGCATAGGGAGTGGGATATGCCACAATGGGGCTTCATCGTCTCGAACATCATTATATTATCCCATTGGATATGTCATGATGGAAGCCCATCATCTCAAACATTATTATATAATTATCCCTCCATTAACTTATAAAATACAATATATTTATTATACCTCGGACCCCTCCGCCTTGTTAATATCCTCGTTCTTACCTGTTTAAATAGTTTTGTTGAAATTTTTATGTTGTCAAAGCCACAATTTGTCAGTCCCTTCATTTATTTGAAATATTGCAACGGCGAAAATAATATTTTTTCATACTGCTTATCAACGATAGATTTGTGACATTGTAGGTTGAGCTGAATTTCTAATATGTTCACCTGACAGTAGTGAGGGTGAAATTCGGAAGGTACTCGAGTACGGGACCGTCGTTGCTTCCTTGTAGCTTACTCGAGACCATGAGCATTAATTTGGTACGGGGAAGGCACCAGGTACCCTTGCTCCTTGCCTCCTGCTATACAGAAATTCCCAAGGAAATTTCCAAGAAAACTGCAAAGGACATCAGTGAGATATTAGGAAGACATGGGATACCATCGTTCCTTCCTTTCTGTAGCTCCTCTAGAAGGAATTATTGTGGCAACCGCGAAGGACACAAGCTTCGCAGGAAGAAGATGCACGATTGCGTCGTCTTTTCCTTTCCAAATCCTAAAGGCATCAAACCAACTTACTATATCGAGCCGATCTACGTTTTCCCTCTGTAATGCTCTGGTTATTGAGTATCAAAGCTATTATTATTAACAACACCATGGCTCCGCGCCTACTATACTGCGGAAAACTGGAGTCAGCTGAAAAGCTCAAAGACGATGCCGAAAAGCCTGCTCATTATCATGTCACGAATCTTATTAACTGGAGCCGACGCCAAAGTCTTAACTTCACTTTGGCGTTCAAGTGTTGTCGTCAAAGAACAACAACACTCAAACACCACCCACCATCTTAGCCATGGCTAAGATGTCCCCCGCCGACAAGGCTGCTATCAAAAAGCGCCAGAACCAGATCAAAGAAGCTATCGAGCTCCGTGGAACAGCTAGGTTCTCAAGTGAGACAAACTTCCTTGCTGCTAACTTGCCCCATATTCATACTGACATTAGCCACAGAGATCATGATGTGGAACCAGGACGAATTGAGAAAACTCTTGCTCAATCTTGGTCAGCAGCGCCCAACTAGTATGTATATTGATTAACCCCTAAAGCACTATCACTGACATGACCACAGAGGAACCTGGCAATACCATGTGCCGCGAGGTCATGAAACTTCAAGGTGCCAAGTTTCACGCCTATACTAGCTATGCTGAAATCTGGGATACTGTCCAAAAGCAATTCGAGGCCGTCGATGCTGCCATAGCCCTCCTGTTCTTCTCCAAGACTGCCACAGTGAAGGAACTGCAGGAGGCCTCCGGTGTGCTTCAACACTACTTGGACACCTCGGACGACATTCTGGGCCACGGTTTTCATCTGATTCACGCACTCACCGAAAAGGAGGCTCGATCTCTCCGACAGCTTGTTTCAGCCCAATGCGACTCTACTATTGAACGCCAAGACCGAGCCTACTTGGCCATTGAATCTGCTCATGTCACGATCACGCTCACCAAGCTCGAGGAGGCTGTCAAGAAGCCCTTCAAATGCTGCGCTGCTCGGGCCAAGAAGCTTTGCCGCAAGATAAAAAAGAAGGTGAAGAAGGCTAAGAAGGCGAAGGGAAAGAAGAAGGCCTGTCGTGCAACAAACTGAATCTTTGCCATGGAACTCTCGGAGGCATTGTTCATTACCCAGGATCTGCTTGATAGGGGGAATCCACGCTGAGAGTTTGAGGACACTCTGATACGACTAGATATCGGGTGTAGATACAGGACTTGTGGACGGTGCGATAATACCAGAGAGAAGAGACCAGACATGATGATAATGAATTGAGAAATACAAACCACATCTAAATGGTCTTTTCTTACTTTGTGAAGCCATAGTTGTAATGTGTCAACCCTACAAAGGTTTTTATGGTATTTTCTGAGCTTCTTGGAGGTTGTTCAGGCTTCTAGAACGCCAGATGCAGGTGAACTGCCATTGATGCCGGCAATCGCCTGTGGACCAAGTAGTTCACCCCAACCCCATGCAAACCCCGCAGACGTCAGCGAGCCAACCAGCCAGCCCAAATACGAGCATTGTACGAGTAGCGCGGTATGGTGGGCCAATATTTAGGGAGGGGTCTTGTGCGGAGAAAGTCCACATGTGCCACATCATCCAGAAAACACCAATCGCTGCCTCTACCACCTTTCCTGTTGCTCGGGCCGACGGTGCACCCGAGAAACCTAGGGAAGGGACGTTCCAAGAGCGGGGGACACCTCATGGCATTATCCGGAGTGAGACGCTGTTTCACTCCCTTACTCTGTACTACCCTTTCTTTTGTGAAGAAGCGGTAAGGTGGAAACATATCACATATCACCAAGGTCACCGGGATTTTCAAAGAGGCGATTATATCGAGAGTATATTTATACATTCCAATATAGTCTATATTACTGTATAAAGTACTGCACACTCTATTTTTCCCGGCATCGTATCTAGTAGTATTGCGTACTCTTCATATATTATTTCATGGTTGCAGGGGCCAGAATTTGATCACAGTCTAGTCTCCACCCAACGCATCTTTATCCCGAGTGGGCGAAGTATTTACCCGGAGGGTCAGCTCCATGATGCTAGGCCTCATACAGAAATTCGGGACCTTGTCCGTCATGCTGGGCATCGCATGGCCATTATCCAGAATGCAAATCTGGGGTGCCGAGGGTTGTACTGGGATGTACACTTACAGTGTAGCAAGTCAACTCCAACCGCCCTTTCCTTGGTCAGTGTTGGAGGAACAATAACTATTTCCCAGAACCCCCCCCTCCTCCTCTTCGAAATGAAGCAGCCACCACTCTCAGCACACTTGCCCCTTGGCTTCCTTCGTACAATTCGCCCCAGAATTTGGCAGGCGACCTCTCAAGAGCGCAGATCAAAGTGCAGATCAATCCCTTCACACAAAATCTACCGATGGCGGACTAACGCACAGATGTCTGTTCATCCAATGAGCATGGTAGACATATACCACTAAAGATTTGATCACTTAGTCTGTTCCCACTATGCGATGAACTTGTTGATACCATCCTCAACCATCGTTGGCCTGTCTCAGCTCCGAAAAGCGTGGTCGTTTGGGGTCTATATTGGACTAAATAAAACTCGTGTGGATGCTCTGAGCCAACCATAGTCCAATCATACTGTGGCTTACTCTAAGAGACACCCATCCAACCCCAGCAGATTCCACGCCACCGCCTGGACCGACATTATTATGCTATCTTTGAGTACGTACATGTACATGCATCCAAATTCACTTAGTGTGCGCGAGGGGGAGTGAAACTTGGGGAAAGATGGCTCACCACGCGTGGCGGAAGTGAGGTGAGCGACACACGGCCCGCCTTCCTTGAAGCTGTTTACATGCCGTTAGTGAGTGTTGTTAGTGAATGTTGGCTGGAGGTTATGTATGTACATTATCCCCTCTCTCCCACCGGAGAAACCTTTTACTCTGCCTGCTTGTCATGCCACCTTCAAGAATATCGTAATATTCGTCTCTGGCCTCCCTTGGATTTCCGTATAGTGCCAACAGAGCAGTTCTGTTCTAGGGGGGAAACTGCATGTTTACAAGGCGACGGGGCTCCTCGTCCAGTGGCGTCAAACTCAACATGGAGATGACCGACTACTACGACAAGAGCCGAGGCGACCCCATCACCCGATCTACGACCAACGAAGACCAGGTGAGCCACGAAACTCACAATTTTCCAAGGGCCAGGACTAACATTGCAGGATAACCCAAAGAACATTGTAGAGGAAAAGGTCATTGACGGAAATGAAGCATTCAACCAAGCCGTCATCCTCGAGCCGCCACGTGCGTTTTCGGGCGCCTCGATCGTGCTATACCTATGCTGTTTGCTGGGGTTCCTTTGCTCGACGATGAATGGATACGACGCTTCCTTATTCAACGCACTCACAATCAATCAGCAATTCCTCGATTATTTCCATGGAAAAGCCACTGGCCCATGGCAAGCGCTTGTGTCTGCCATGTATCAGATTGGTGGTGTTGTGTCGCTACCGTTTGTTGGCCCGGCGCTCGACAGCTATGGACGTAGGGTTGGCATGTTCATCGGTGCCATCGTTGTCGTTTTCGGTACGATCATTCAAGGATTGACGACGGGGAATGCAAATACTGCTCAATTTATGGCTGGTCGTGTATTACTGGGTTTCGGTGTCAACATTGCATCTGCGGCTGGGCCCATGTATGTTGTCGAAGTTTCTCACCCGGCCCACCGTGGTGTTGTGACAGCCTTGTATAACACGTTTTGGTAAGTTACTCAGATCAATTGGTATGAATGATCTTTAATATTTGTTAGGTTTATTGGCGCCATTGTCGCTAGCTCAGCTGCTCGCGGTGCAGACAACCTCACAGGGACAATTTCGTGGTCCATACCAGTATGGCTACAACTCCTGTTCTCCGGCATAATCGTCATTCTGGTGTTCTTCCTCCCCGAGTCCCCCAGGTGGCTCTACGTCAACCGCAAGTTCGATGCAGCAAAAAGGATGTTGACAAGGTATCACGGCGAGGGCAACCCGGATAGTATATGGGTCACGCTTCAGCTACGCGAGTATGAAGAGTATCTTGAGATGAACGGTTCCGACAAGCGTTGGTGGGACTATAGCGCTCTGTTTCGATCTCGCTCTTCCCGATATCGACTTCTTTGCAACGTTATGATAAGTGTATTTGGCCAGTGGGCAGGCAATTCTGTGTTGTCATACTTCCTCTCTGCAGTACTAGACACTGCAGGCGTCAAAGAAACCATCCCCAAAGCGAACCTCAATCTCGCGAACAATTTCCAGCAGTTCTTCTTTGCCGTTGTAGGCGCCGGCCTCGTCGATCGCGTTGGTCGTCGCCCGCTTCTCATATTTGGAAACGTGGCATGCTGTCTTGTATGGGCGGGGATGTGTATCGCTTCAGGCATCTACCAAGGATCAGGGGAACTGAACAAGGCCGCTGCCGACGTCATGCTCTTCTTTATCTTCCTCTTCGGCTCTGTCTACTCTATCGGTTTCACTCCTCTTCAGGCCCTGTACCCCGTCGAAGTTCTGTCCTTCGAGATGCGAGCAAAGGGCATGGCCTTCTCGGGCCTGGCAGTCAACGTAGCCAACCTACTCAACCAATTTGCGTGGCCGATCGCCCTGGAGAACATCGGCTGGAGAACGTACATTGTGTTTTGCATTTGGTGCGCCGTGCAGGCCACGTGCGTCTACTTTTTTATTCCGGAGACCAAGAATAGGACGCTCGAGGAGCTGGATGAGATCTTCGGCTCGTCGACTCCGGTCAGGACGTCGATAGAGAAGAAGAAGGTGGCACTGGCGGAGAATGGTGAAATTGTTAATGTTGAGCGTGTCTAGAATGTCTATCTACCTATATAATTACTTATGAACCCTTTTAACGAACCCTTCATACCATTTTCTCTGAACTCCGTGTCTGTTCTGTTATTTCTTCTTACCTGATCACTATACTTCTTACCTCTCACACCCCTTTGAAATGGATATATTTGAACATGTTCTCAGCCTCCAGCCTACAACATGGAACTCATGTACCTACGACACACCCATCGTTTCCAATCCACCCACTCCAACAGCCCATAAAATCCTCCAGCACCCCATCAGCACTAGCTACCCTATCGGAGAGATTCTTTTCAGCACTACCACCCCATTCCAGCGACTAATCCCCAATCCCGCAAGTTCCAGAACAATTCACACAGTAGCCCCTCACTAACCCACCGCATCCCCCGCATATCCAAACCCACCTTTGACCTAATCAAGGGCACAATTGGCCGGAAGCGTGGAGGCTCGCACGGACCGCGCCGACGCAACTGTTGGTGGCGATCCATTCCATTTCAGTGCCAAAAGGGAGAAGGGCGATGCCTCAATCATCATCACACCTCGGTAGGATCAAGGATACGCCGCTCTGACATCGGAGAATATTTTGTTATTCTACTATGTAGTACGATGGGGTCCCTGTCCCTGAGGGATCGACGTGGAAAGTACTGTGGGATCCGCTTGATTCTCGCGTGTGCTGTAATTGTTTTCCTGATTTAGCTGCTAAGATTGCTCCTCGCTCCATTTAGGAAATGGATGGGGATTGGATAAATTGGGTAAATGCGATTTTACTGATGGCGCGGGATCGGGTCCCAGGAACACGCGGGATGGAATTCTTAGGCCCGTGGTCTAGGACACCACAACTTTACCCGTGCCGATTTCATGCAGGTTTTTTTGTTGGATAGAAAGTTCAAAGTAACATTCGGGAGTCAGAGGGTACAATAGAACAATGGTGGTATCTAGACAGTTCCTTCTGGGTGTCTCATGGGGATTGGCAGGTGGAAGGAGGGAGTCCGTTCGCAGTTCATGAAACTGTTCCAGCGCAGTGGTAGGATTCATTCAGGCTATGTGGAACGGAAGGGCTCCGAGAAAGTCTGTGTGTTTGTTGGATATTGCGGAATCGCCATGGCATTGTAATCTCGGGTGCATTTCTCGGATGCCTGTTGAAAATCAATATACCATAGCCTTATAGAGGGGCGTGCTCAAAAGCCGCCTCCCGTCGATAGATTAAGGCACGGCTAACGTTGTTAATATTGGAGTCGAGCTGTGTACTTCGGATCGAACGGCTGAGTATAACCTAGGGCTTTCGCGGTCTGTCGGGGTAAAAGGTACCGTAGAGAGAGGCTGTCAAAAGAAGTGCCAGATATGGTTGATTTCTGTTGGCTTCTGTTCTTGGGGAGCGAAACAGGAGAGGTCTGGACTCTAATAGGAAAGACCACTCTAAGATGCACGCAATAAGGTGTAATCAAATATAAACTCTCCTCTATAAATACTTCTTTCTCCTATAAAACTACCTGGCCCTAGTTGGTAGCCATAGCTTCTTGTCAAAAATAAACAAAATTATAGTTTTTTGTCCCTTCCTTTTCGCAGCCCACAGAATCAAGCCCTCTTGATTGGTCACCGAGGGCTATTGCGGTATTGCAGCATTCGCCGACGACCAATTCAGCATCTGGTAATCGTCACAATCGCCGTTGGGGAAATGACCACCGAGCCAGTAGGCCGAATCACACGTTCTTCGTGAATAAGGTGATTTTGTGGTACTGTGATGCTGATACTCGAACTCAAGACTGGTGATTTGGTGGGCCAGGCGTTATCGGCGGCGGAGGTTGATAAGATAACCGAAACGATTTATGCAGACGACATGTCGTTCCCAAGGCAAGGCGAGACGTCAAGACAGCGCACAAATATCAAACCATTGAGTTGCCCACCACCCTTGAAATATCTTACAATGGCAGGAGCTCAACCTACCTGATGGTATCTGGGGCGAATATACTCTTGTTACTTTGGGCTGCCGAGTGGAAATCCTCAAGGACAAAGCCTTGCCTCATGAAATCGGGGCATCGATCTGCTTGCTGGCCGACTGGCTGAACGTAGCCTCTCCGCAATACCAGGAGTATTATAGCATTGCGACTGCGTTTACGACAATTTGAGCGCTTTTCCTATAGTTTTAGACTCAATGCGAATTGCATATCCTCGTTCATTCCGTCAAGATTCGACCGAGTTTCCTGTGGACAGTTGTAAATATATAAGCTACCAGAGACCGTAGCTACCTGTTGCGATGATCTGGTATTTTCTGTATCCGTTCAGAGGGTGAGGATTACATCTAAATTAAACCCAAGACTATCGTTTGGCATCTAACAACTTCATCAGGACGACTGAACCCCCGAGTCTGAGCCCCGCACATCCCCTTCGACGCGGCTTCACACGATATGGACGAGAAACTTCTCGACACCCAGTCATTACGATATTGATATCAGTAGCATTGGCGACATGTTTAATATACCCATTTCCATTTCTTTATACGAACAACTTCACAAATGGCTCCTCGAACCTACCCCACCACGTTTGGACCGCCGCACAGCCTATGCAGGAAAATATGAGCACCGAACCAGATGTTGTCATGAGATCTATATGGGTCCATGGTAGTTACATGAAAGCTCTGGGACGGGATGTGCTACTAGCTGGACTGGAGATCCAGGATGCATTGTTGGGGAAAACTATCGACTTCGACCCGAAGCTATCCGCGGGACTCGGAAAAGATGTAGACCATGATGCGCCCCTCAGCCTAGAAATGCGAGACTCATTTCATGCTATCAATGGTCTCAGTGAGCAGTCATGGTTCTTTCATTCCCCGCTTCTGTACTGGTCCTGCTCTCCGGACGCCATCGCCGAAGATGATGACATTGTCTCCACCATTAATGAGAGCTCGCGGCGCTCTACATCAGTCAATGTGACTCTCAGACACCCGATTGTGTTTAGCGGCAAACGCTTTGAAGACCACCGCCTGGTAGCTGCCGATGCTCTGGTTATTACCTTGATTCACAAGCTAGACTCTCCTGTTGGCCGGCAATGGGAGAGGCAGGCCCAGTTATTGGCGCGGTCGTCGACAAACCCATGGCGCATGTACCCACGGGATGGCCGAGCGAACAATAGCCAGGTCTATGAGTTCAAGTTTCAACCACTCTCTCTTCAAGATGATATATTTCTTGCCATTGCGTATAGCATTACGGTAGCCTATTTCTTGCTGAGCTTGACGAGGCTGCGGGCGCTCAAGTCCCGCTTCGGTCTAATGCTGACGGTTGTCGCGCAAACGGTGATATCCATCATGGGAAGTTTTACAATCTGTGCCATCCTAAAGATTGACCTCTCAAGAATCCCGAGAGAAGTGTATCCCTTCGTTGTGGTGGCAGTTGGGCTAGAGAACATGTTCCGTCTCGTAAACGCTGTTATTATAACTCCGCCCCAAGGCAAGACATCGAAAAGGATCGCTGAGGCCCTTGGCCAGACAGGTCCTATTGCTCTGGCTGGTGTCGGCCAGGATTTGTTTATTCTCTACCTCCTATCTAAAGCTGTCGCACCTGGTGTTGCCGCCTTCTGCATCTTTGCAGCAGTTGCCTTGATATTCGATTATGTCCTACTGCTTACCTTCTTCGTGGCCGTCCTGAGCGTGGATGTCCGAAGAACCGAGCTTAGTGACTCTTTGGAAGCCGTAAAATCCCAACGCAAAAAACTTGGGGCTAAAAAACGCAATAGCAGAAATGCGTGGGTTAATGCCGTTCTCAGCGGCAAAACTCCAATCTCCACACGCATTGCTGGCACGACTGTAATGGTTTGCTTCATCTTGGTTTTGCAAGGACACTTCTTCGATAACGAGTCCCCTATTCGGACACTATCACGAGCATTTCAATTCATTCGTCCAGACCATCCATTGCCATCACCTACTCCAGCCACGCGTCTATCTGTTGACATCAACCAGGCGAGGTCCCCAACGGCCTGGCTTCGAATGCAGGACCATGAAACTGCTCGAGAAGTCATTCACGTTATCAAACCAAATACGCACAGCTATGTTGCCCGTGTTTACGATCCCTTGGTCTTCGTGCTCGACTCGTCAGACCGAACACCAACTAAGGCAGGCGTCCGAAGGTTCCTGCCCGCCGCCTATGACTTTGCCAGAAATCAGTCGACTATTTTTATTGTGAGCATTCTGATTGTTGTTGCCGCCGTTTCATTGCTCATGAACTATCTCCTCTGGAACGAGGAGGACACGAGCCAAGATGACGACGGCACAGTTCACAAAGAGGATCCATTAATGACAGTTACCACACTCACTCCAGGGCATGATCTTGATGTTGCCATGCTTTCAGCGTCACCAGATGGCGTGGTTGTGTCTGTCGGTTTGGATCGCCGCATTGGGATCTGGGATCTACGCCAAAAAGATAGGAGTCACTACATATCGCCTACCACTAACGAATTATACCCATTTCCGATCCTTGCTATGGCAATTGATGAACAAGCGGAATGGGTTGCGCTTCTTTCTGTGACTGGCAGGCTGATGCTGTGGAATATAAACGACAAGCAGTGGGGTCCATCCGGTATTATAGGAACCGAGTCCCGGGCGCCTCCATTGTTCTCATTTAAACCTTCCAAAACTGGAGCGATTGCTTCTCTGCTGATTGTCTGGACGAGCGGGTCCTTGATAGAGGTTAACTTTCATCTTGAGTCTGCGAATCAGATAGTTGAATTGCAGCCATGGGGGGGTGTGATATACTCCGCCAAACAATTTGTGGCAAAATGTAAGTTCCGTCGCATCTCACACTGACTGAACAAACCTTGAATTTTAAACTGACGCATATTAGCTACTATTCCAGATGCAGAGCCTTCCTTACACATCGCCGTACTCACCACGAAGGGCTCTATATATCTCACATCGCACCTCGATGACAAGTGGGAGTCCACCAGCATCCCATTATTCACCCCCGACACCCCCCAAAAAGTCAAAGCCATACTCCCACTGCCAAAAATAGGCCTTCTACTAGCCATCACAGACAACACCGCAATCCTAATCCACATCGACTCCCAACAAACCATCCACGCTTTCACCAATCTTGACGCCAGACCGTCATCCCTTCAATGCTTCCACTCCGTCAAACGAGTCGACTTCTGTGGCCACAGCGGCCTCTCATTCTTCTCCCTAGCATACAACCGCCGCTCCACTGGTCTTCCAGTTCTCCTCACCTACGCTCCTTCTCAAGAAGGTGACCTCATCTGCACTGCGCCATCTCAGCCCCCTACCGATCCGCCCTGCAACACATGGACCTCGGCCACATTGGCCGTCCACAAGGTCCCGCATGATGGACCATGGCAAGCTTTACCCTGTGGAGCTATTGTAGGAGTTACTAAGCGTCGCGCTTCACGACGTTCATCGCCTGATGATTCCTCGTCACGCGAGAGAAGTAAAAGCGCATCAGGGCTCCGCCGTCGCGGCGCCAGCACGCACCGCTCGCACGCCGATGAAACAGATGGCTGGGAAGCGTGGACGCTGTCAGCGAAAGGAGAGCGACATAGTGTTGATCTAGCCGGGGAGGGAGAGCGCAGAGAACAACTTTTTGTGACGGGGTGCGAGGCGGTGGTGAGGGTTGGGAGGCGGAGTGTCGCGGTGGGGTTTGGGAATATGGTTAAGGTTGTTATGATTGGGAATGAGAGGTTTGAGGGGGAGGAGGGAGCGCAGGAGGTGGTGCTGGCGGCAATGGCTGGGAGGAGGAGGAAGGGGGGGAGGGGGTAGGGGGTTGGTTGGGTTTGCATTTTCATGAGCGGGTGCTTGCACTGGATGAGAGATGCTTTTGATGATGATGATGATGATGCATTTTATGGATAGTACAAAAGATACCACAAATTCAATTAGATAGCGAATACAAACAGGCATGTATTTCCCCTTGGATATATTCCACGACGATGCTCTCAACCAGGAGAGGGAGAAAGCCACACATACCTTCCCAACCCAGTAAAGAGCTCTGTTTCTCCGTCCCCAACCCATTCACCATTGACTCACACCCAGCTGTCCATCCTCTCCAAACGGGAACAAGGCCTCTTAAATCCTATTAAATCCGACCCCTCCAAGAATAATACGGGCCATACCCACGCCGCGCCCTCTTTCGCCTTAGCCCACTATCCACTGTATTGCTTGCTTTATAAATCCTCCCCCATCTCAACTGCACACTGCTGACACCGATGTTCGATGTCGTAATACCTTATCCCCCCTAGCACGGCACATACTAACCCCGACGCATGTAGAGATGACAAAGCAGGCGTGATTGATCCACCTATGTGTTACTTGATTGAGTGCCTACTCATCAAATGGTATGTTTGTGGACGATTGAGGGGTGCTGGGTGCTGGGTACTGGGATAAGGTGGTGGTCGGAGTTACGGGGCCTGATTGTCCGTGATCGATGGCGTAATGAGATTGGTGGGGTTTATTGCTGTGGACACCGGAAGGGGTGGTGGAGGGGTTGAAGTGGGGGTTTGGGGTGAAGGTGCGATAGATAGTGGAGCATGGCCTTGGAGGGGTCGAGTATGGTATATATATACTCGCCATCACCAATACACTTTTTCGAATCTTCCACATTCAAAGCTCGTGAAACAGAGGAGAATTGGAAGACAAGAAAGCTTCGCGCAATTAAGTAAACCGCGATTAAGATAATGGCGACACCTTCGAAGGCGTTTACGGCGGGGTTGGAGAGTAGTAAGGCGGAGTATGTGAATTTGGGGAAGAGCGGGTTGAGGGTTTCCGTTCCGATTTTGGGGGCTATGAGTTTTGGTAGCCGCGAGACCTTGCCTTGGGTTATTGAGGAGGATGAGGTTCGTCTTTTTTGTCTTGTCTCTCAATTACACCTCGATCTCCAGATTCAAAGCCATTTGATCACGCAATCCCCCACACCCTTGCACCATCATTTATCCCGTCCCACCGTCCAAGCAAGCAAACAAGCACAACAGCTAAGCTAACCTCCCCACCACAGGCCCTCCCCCTCCTCAAAGCCGCCTACGACCGCGGCCTCAACACCTGGGACACCGCCAACGTCTACTCCAACGGCGTCTCGGAAGAAATAATCGGCAAGGCAATCAAGAAATACTCCATCCCGCGCTCCAAGCTAGTCATCCTCACCAAGCTCAACGGCGCGGTAATGGAGTCCCTAAGCGACCGCGGCGCGCTCCTCGACAGCAAGCTACTCAAAGCTAACAAGGATTACGTGAATAACCACGGTCTGTCGCGGTCGGCGATTTTCAAGGCCCTGGATGAGAGTTTAAGGAGGCTCGATACGCCATATGTTGATCTCCTCCAGATCCACCGCTTCGACGCGTCAGTGCCGATCGAGGAGACGATGGAGGCGCTGCACGACCTGGTTAAGTCGGGGAAGGTGAGGTATATCGGCGCTAGCAGCATGTGGGCTACGCAGTTCGCGCAGATGCAGTTCGTGGCTGAGAAGAAGGGGTGGACAAAGTTTGTGAGTATGCAGAACCACTATAACCTCCTTTACCGCGAGGAGGAGCGGGAGATGATCCGGTTCTGTAACGAGACGGGCGTGGGAATTATTCCCTGGGCGCCGTTGGCGGGTGGTGCGTTGGCGAGGAAGGCTGAGGAGCATGGGAAGACGGAGAGGAGTAAGGGGAATGAGCTTGGGGAGGTTGATAGGAAGATTGTGGAGAGGGTTGGGGAGGTAGCGGGGAAGAGGGGGTGGACGCCGAGTGAGGTTGCGTTGGCGTGGATTGGGAAGAGAGTGACGAGTCCGATTGTGGGGTTTAGTAGTGTGGGGAGGATTGATGAGGCGTTGGGGGTTAGGGGGAAGGTGTTGACGGAGGATGAGGAGAAGTATTTGGAGGAGCTGTATCAGCCGAAGAAGATTGTCGGGCATTCGTAGGTGAAAGAGTCGGGGGGGGAGGGATTAGAAATAAAAGCAATGTTCTTTCAGGATGCCCATGCAGATCATGGAGATGCTTCATTCTTGAGTCCCATTTTTTTTATGCTGTTGCGTTTCTTCACCCTTAGGTCCCTTGTCCTGTATGGTCGTGCAGTATGCTTATATATTCTTGAGTCTGTTATTGTCTTATTTTGGTGCTGTATGTCTCTTCTTTCCAAATACCTTGTTCTGTATGGTTGTGCTCTACCTTCCGACCCTGTTGTGAGTGATCCACTGTGAGCTTCGTTCTCTTGTGCTTGTAGAATACATCTATTTATTCTCAATCCCCTGTTCTGTATGCTTGTGAAGGGTTTCTACCTATTCCTGACTGTGTTGCGAGTGATTCACTGTGGAATCCATTATCTTGTGGTCGTAGAGTACGTATCTTCTTTCTGAATCCCTCGTCCTGTATAGTCGCATTCTATTTTCTTGACTGTTCTGAGCGATCATCGAGTGTGAGATTTGTTATCTTGTACTTGTAGCATATGCGTATTCATTCTCGATTGGCTTGTTCAGTATGGTCGTGTAGTAATGCTTATTCAGCCTTGAGTCCTTTCTGAGGGATCCGCTATCAGTTTCGGTAGTTTCTGCCCATAGGATATGCTCATTCATTCTCGAGTCAGTTATACGAGATGTCTCAAGGCCTTTCATGTAACAAATACTTCATTGTTGAGTTTGTTTGAGAGAGATTTCTTGGGTTTCAAAGATGCAAGACCTCATTTTTGAGCCCATTGTAAGAGATACTCTCATCAGTTTCATACATGAAAGGCCCAATTCCGAGACTAGAATGTAGGTAAGCAAGGTCTTGTCATCGCTTGCGGGGTAGCAAAGTAGCTTAGTACGAGACGGAAGAGGTGATGAGGCTTGAGGTGATGGTATTTCAAGTCTCTTCCTGCTATAAAGCTATTCACGACAGCCTCCAGAGTCAGGCAGTAGTTCCTGAAACCCATTAAATCTATCCCATTGACACTACCTCCAATGATTACCCCAGATTCATCTAAACTCTAGCTGTAGAACCACAGGACTCTTGAAGTCCATTCATTGCCCATTGCCCTCACCTTGATCCCACCACCATCACCACCACAACTACCACCATCCAGGACCGAGGTACTGTACTGTACTGTACGGTACTGTACCATACACATCCACTCAACCCATCTTCCCTTTTCCGTTACGTGCTCAATGGACGCAGGTACTGTGACAAAAGGAGGGGGGTTTTCCGGGCAGTGCAGCGTCACACTGGCTGGTTGATAACGCGTGATACGGAAATGACGGCGATGAACCAAAACAGCCAGCCAATTAGATGGTCTGGGCCCTTTTGGATCGCTGGGTATACGTATGAAGTAGTGTGTGGTGTTACCTGTGTGGGTGTCAAGTCACGGTACAGTACAGTACAGTATAGTATGAGTAATGGCACCTTCGGGCGCAGTTTGGATGCCATTTCAAGTAAATAGATCAGATTCAACTATGCGGGTATTAATATCAATAACTGTTACCCTCATATCTCCATCTGAATTTGCCCATTCCTCATCAATCCCATTCTCTTTCATCTCATCACTTGTCGTTGCTACTGTGGATCCGTACACACCTCTACCTGGATCTTACGAGTGGGTACAAAGCGACAGTAGTGACGGCACCCATAGCTCTGCGACTCCACTTTCCACATCTTCCCCCGGATTTCAGGTAATGCACTAACTACATGCGGCAAGCTCCGCCCTCCTTCCTTTCCCTCTTTCCCTTGCTCACGCGACTTGGACGCAATCCCCGCTCTAGATGCCAATCAAAAGTACATGGTACGGTACGTATAGTATATTGAAGTATGGTTGAGATAAGTAACCAGTACGTACAGTATGTATGTTGTATGGGTTACAATCAGTCAGTGAGTGGCTATTATTGCTTTTCAATATGGCAGATACAGCACTATACAGTACAATTCCAGTACCAAACAGGTAAACTAGGCAGGTAAACCACAGGCAAGGCAGGCACCCTGAGACACACCGAAACCCATCTTAACCCTCCTACCTCCCATACAGAACCATACAGAACCAATACAAAACCGTACTATGGTAGTATCAGTACATACATCCCATAACCAGCCAGTCCCATACAAGCCAATCCCAACCCCTCCCCTCCTCAATCCCCCCAATCCCCTCCCATTCCATAGATCACGCCCCCCTCCCCACCTCCTTCCCCTCTTCTGGCATCCTATCACCTATCTACCTCCCACCTCCCACCTCCTACCTACCTTCCCCTCTTCAACCTCCCAACAATCACATCACACACCTTCAATCAATCAAGCAACTCAAACTCAATTCACACAACGTCACGTACCTGAATCCGTCATTGTAGCCCAATCCTATAAACGTCACTTCTACTGTTCCCCTCATTCTTCAACCTTCAACCATCAAACTTCAAACTTCAAACATCAAACCCCTCAAGCAAGCTTCTGTTTGTTTGTCTTCTTCCATAAATACAACTCCACCTGCCTTCACATCTTGATATCCATTGACTCCCCAGTGAGTCTTCAACTATCCATCAACCACGCAACTGCCTCCATCAGAGCAGTTCCATCAAACCCAGCTTCATCATGGCCGACATCGATAATGTACCCCTCACCAAGGTCGACTCTGCCGTCCAAGGTCTCTCGTCGTCACCACCAAAGGAGAAGGGCCATCGCCGCATGAGCTCAACAGCAGCTGGAGTGTTCAACATCAATGACTTAGGTACGTCACATCATCCATCATCCACTGCTCCAGCCTCAACTCGCCATCTATTGAATCAGACATCGTAAATGGCCCTTGCTGACCATGAATGAATAACAGAAAAGGAAGGAACGGAGCTCCTCATTGCAAAGGAGACCCAGAAGCTCAACTGGTAAGATACACCTTTGCTCATTACCCCGCACTCCATGCACACACCTCCTACCTTTGTCCACATCCATCAACCACAAAGGCACAGGCTAATGATGCTTCCATCACAGGAGAATCAACAAGTCGCCCACGACTGTGGAGGACAAGGACTACTTAAAAATATTCCTCACAACACCACCAGTCAAGAAGATCGACCTACACTTCCCACTGGGACTCGAGGTAACAGCACGGAACCTGAAGGGAGTAACCATCAAAGATGCATTAGATGCAATCTACAAACAGTTCAGGAAAAAGGTATGTGCCACTCTTCCGGATATCCGGAACCATCTCTGTCACAAACCAACCTATTTCCGTCATCATTCCAAATGAAAAACAAACTGACATCCAACCTCCTAGGCCGATGACGAACTCGATAACCCCGTCCTCGCTGGCTTCGAGTGGGACAAGGAAGAGTCATGGACCAGGTTAATCGTGCACTGCAAAAAGGAGGGCGCCGCACCCGTGACCAAGAAGTCCAAGAAGAAGGCCAAGGAAGAAGGAGAGGAGTAAACCACACCCCCTTCCACCGAGCTCTCTATCCCCCTCCCGCTAGCGGGACGCGGCTGATACATCTCGAAGACCTCGTTCGTGAGAACCGGGTACTGATGATACGATGGTAACACACATAAGCCAGGCTGGCTGAGCTGGCTTTGCACTGGGAATTGAACGATATTGAAATGAAGGAGTGATGAAAGGCTCTTCGACTGGTCTGTTTAGCTGGAACTACACAACACACACTTAACTTAACTTTTACTTTCCTTTTTTTGTAACTTGTACTAGTTAGGACAGTCGAGCTGATAATTCAAGTCTCTCTCCTCTTTTCAAGATATGCAGGTTTTTATGTGTGTCATTGTGATTGTGAGCGAGTGTTGTCGTCGTGAGAAACTTGGGGGCTCCACATGTGCGTCTTTAGTCTTGTTCATCCCTGCAAGAGTGCCCACAACAGCTTCCCCAGGATATCGATGGAGTGGATCATGGATTATTTTACGTCTTTTAGAGCCTTAGAGCATGAAAATTCTGCATAAATAATACGCCAGCCTGCTTCCATATCCCCTCAAACCCCGAAACTCACAGCCCATCAAGTTCGGTGGATCAAATATACTCACGTGATCCCAAAATTTGATATTGCGCCAAGCCCTTATTCCTATTCTGGACATCGAACCTCAGTCCCTCACTCCCTCTCTCACAATGCCAACATTTACAGCGGCAAAGTCAAACAATACACTACGCCACACGCTTTGCATACATGTATAACGCACCATGTACTTGCGGTTCCAAAGTACCGGCGCTGGCTAGGTGGGATTTAAACCGTGCAAACATATCTTACAAACACGGGGTAATCGATATCACGAATGGGTTGAGGATGGTAGAGTGATGTGATGGCTTCTTGCATTCATTGCAATCTAAAAGGCTAGCTACCACGAATGCTGGCTGCGTCTGCATGTATGTGCGCAGAATCCCAATCCCTCGGTGCAGGAACTAGACTCCCAAAAAAGCCAAACAAGCCCGCCCATGCAGACAGCGGAACAACTCGCGATCTAGCAAAAGCAAAAGCATTGCAGCATCCCCTTCCCCCGTATATTCCAGGTTAATACTCCTCACAATAGTAGTAGGACATAAACTCCATCAATCGCCGCGCGATCGCTCAGCAATACCGTACCCTGTCACAACTCATCCTCCTCCCCCTCAGCGGGCCCAAACTCCGCCGCGATCAAATCCGCAATGGTCGTTCTAGTTTCCGTTCCCACGCTGCTACGACGGGATCCTGGCTTTCCTCTCGCCGCCGCGCCAGTAGGTTCATCTCTCTGCTGTCCCATCTGCATCTGCCCAGCACGTCTCACCTCCGCCTGTCCACCAGGCCCAACTTGCACCTGCACCTGCACCTGCGGCTGTCCCACCTGCGCCACCACTCCAAACCCTCTCCCACCACCACCAGCAACAGCACCACCCCTCCCACCCACCAACCCCTCCCCCCCCCTCATAATCCCCACCCTCTCCCAAATACTCCTCTCCACCTCCTTCACCTCCCTCCCCCTCCCCCCCGCGCGATTAATATGCCTCACATGCTTCAAATTAACATTCCCCCTCGCCTTAACAAAACTCGGATGAGCCCTCTGCAGCCTCCCCACCTTCTCAAAATCCCCCGTCAGCTCCTTCGCCCCATCGGGAAGCTTCGCGAGAGGCGCGGAGGCAGGGTGCATCAGGGCCCGGGACGCCTTGTCCTCTTTATCGGTGATTGATGTTAGGGCTTTGAAGCGGGGGCGGGGGGGGAGGAAGGGTGCGCGGGGGGGTGGGGGGGAGGGTGAGTCTTCGGGGAAGTACTGCTCTAGATCTTGTTGGGTTGGTGCGCGGCGTCTTTTGGGTGGTGGTGGGGGTGTGACGGTACGGGAGCGTTGTCTACCGCGTGTGGGTGAGGGGGGGATAGCAAAGCTGGAGGTGCGTGAGGAGCTCGAAGCGCTGGATTGTGGGCGTTTGTTGGTGCGGTTGCTCGAATCGGGGGCTATTCTGGGACGCGCGGCTTGCTTTATGCATAGTTGGGGGGGTCTGGGTAAGGGGTTGGTTTGCTTGGGGCGGTGGGGCGGGGTGGGGGCGTCTGAAAGGTCGCCGAGGGAAGATGAAGGTGCTGTTCTGGGGCGCTCTGTTTGTTTTCGGCGTGGTTCAGAGGGTCTGCGTATTGGGATTGGTTGTTTGGGGTTGTGGAGTGGAGAGGGGGCCTCCAAGGGGTCGCCGATGGAAGATGCAGATGTTTGCGATTTTGGGGGTTGTTTGTTGCGCGTGGTGGCATCTAGTGGTGCCCGGGGTTGCGTGCCATCCTGCCTCTGGAAATGATCTGGTCTGGGCGCTCGAGCAGGTTCTCGATCGTGGCGGAAAGGTGACTGTGGACTTGGGGAGTCATCAACGAACAGCGATTCGTAGTATTCAGGGGGCGGTTTGTGTCGCGCGCTAATATCAGGCGATGCCCTTCCTCGCTTATTCTCCTTCCTGCCGTCGTCCTGGGGTATAAAAGGTGGACGAGTCTGCCCAGAATTTGGAGGAGGCAAAGGGGGTGACATTTTCCCAATAGAGAGTAGGGGGTGCCTGTAGTGCCTTCCACCCTCCATTGGGAAGGGCCCACCCTCCTGTCGGCCTCCGACGTCGGGTTTGCGTGGCTCGCCGCGTGCGCGGGCGTCTTCTCCGGGCCTCATCCGGCCCGGAGAAGAAGCCGACGGATCCCGAGCGTGGCCGCGCTCGGATTCTGCCAGCTCGGTGCCTACAAAGGCAACTTTGCTGGCGGGAACCCGAGGTGGAGGCCCTGTGGCCTCCCGACCATGCTCGGGTTGAGCCGGCCTTCCGCGTGCGCGGCTGTCCTCTCCAGCTGGGAGAGGACCCGCTGAAGGGGCCGCGGATTTCCGCGCACGGCCACGCTGGCGTTCTGCCGGCTTGGTGCGCTCGTGGGCATCTTTGCCGGCCAGAACGGGAGCTGGTGGGGGCCAAGTGGCTTCCCGACTGTGCTCGGGTTGCGGCGGCTCGGTGTGTCCATCGGCGTCTGGGTCGGCTGCGGCTTGTGCTGGGAAGGGGTGGGTTAGTTGAACGAGCCGATACAATGCGGGTAGGGGGAAGACTTACTGGGTGCGGGGCCTGCGCTGAGGCTCTGGACCTTCTCGGACTGGAGCCTTATGTCGTATTTGTTTCCACGCTCCGTGATGAGCTGGAACAAGATCTTCTCGGCGTGGTCGAGGCTCGTATTTATAGGCTGGGATGGTGCGTTTTCGCGTAGCTTCTTGATGTGGCGAACTTGGCGTCTCATTATTGCACTGTCACCGTCTTCTGTGATAATCTGGTGAAGTTGTGCCATAGCATTTTGGGCGCCGTTCTTCTCAGAGGCGCCGTAATGGTTATCAAGACCTCTTCGTGCCATCTTCTCCGCCATCCTGAATTGCTTCAGGCTGTGTGCCGTGAGTGGCGTTGGTGGTAGTGGCTCGCGTCTAAATCGATACCTTTTCGGAGGAGGGCGGTAGGTGGTATGCGCAGTTTCGTTGTTTATGAAAGTTCTCGGCTGGCGTGTCGAGTGTCCCCGCCGCTTAAGGGGATTCTTCTATCCAGTGTTGTTAATTCATCTCAGTTTCACCAGGGCAATTGTGTTGTTTACTTTTTTGCTGGGGAGCCTCACAACCCGAGTTCTCCTAACTGGTGCCCTCGAAACCTTTTTCGGTGCAAGCGACACCGAACGTACTGATGACAACCTCATGTATTTGATACCCGCCGCCTTTGCCCTTATTTTCCTCAATTCATCCTCATGGTGTAATTTCTGCCACTTCTCACCTTTGAATTTCTTGAGATGTCTCTGTCGCTTCTCAATTTGTTCTCGCTCCCAGGCTGATACTTTGCGGACTGGGATGCATTTGCGGTCGTACTTCTTTTTGAGAGAATGGTCGAGGGGCATGGTTCAATTAGAGTTTAGCTAGTGGCCAGTTTGATATCCACATACTGATTCAACAGGAAGGCACGATCGAGCCGTAACTACCGTTTTATATATCATAGTTAAAAAGGAGGTTATCACCATATAGTCATTGTCATTATCAATAATCTTGTCTACTTCTATAATCGAGGATGTTCTATCAGATTCGTCTTCTCCATTCGATTCTCTTCATCAAGATGCTACCTTGACTTCATTATTGTTCCACCATGATGTCGCCAGCGAGTCTAAAACATGAAGCTTCGAAGGCTCAAAGAAGTTTGAATCCTCCAAGTTCTTTTCCCAGCCATCCCCCTGAAAGCCAATTTGCCCCATTCCTGCCATTCTGGCCTGCAAGGCGTCCAGTAAACCTGCAGGCAGTTCTATCGCTACCCGCAAACACAGCCGCCTCACAGCGTGCGCTTGCCGGCCCCCCACCCCCTTTGTTCCCCATTATCCCCCTTCCCAACCCCCCCTATCCCCAGCACAAACTCCGACCAAGCGAAAGATCATAAGGCAATCAAAGCACACCACATCCAAAACAATGGACTGTTTGGTGCAACGGTCGGAAGCCTGGTTTGTAAACTTTCACCTTTAGGTTGGGTCTAAGTCTAGCATTGCAAGCAATCCCGTGAATACAAATCATTTACTGGTTCGAATCAGGTACATCCCATTACATTTTTGAAGTTCCTTTTTACTTTGTTTAGTTTATTGAAAGATACTTCACCAGTTTGGGCTCCTGGGGAGGGGAGTTCTTTTTTTGTTATCTTTGTCATTTTGTGATGCTGTTTATTGGTAACAGGTATTAAAGGGGGGTGGGTTGAGGCCTGCAACATAGAGCTGGATGATAATCTCGGGATGTTTGTCTGTCTTACGTGACTAGTAAGGGGGCCAAGTAGACCAGGTTGAAGACCGAGGCTTTGGCAGGAACATAGGCTATTTTACTTAGGTTCTCTATTCTTATACTATAATACGTAGTATGGGGAATTGAAATAAGGTAAATAAGGTAGATGGACGTAGCATAGACGTCTTATGGCGCGGTTTATAAATTAGGGGCGGGGAAGCCAGTGAGTCTAAAACCCAGTTGATAGTACTCCGGTGGGTTAAAGGCGGGGTATGTGGATTTATATTGCACGATATGCACTATTTAAATACAACGGTAGATCTAGATACGAACTCACTACGTGATCATCCCAAACAGCACACTGCCAGATGGTTATATAGGATAACAAGCCTAGTAAATGCGGGGCAACAAACTTTATTGGGCGGCCATCCGAGGTACGCCCTGGTGCCAAACTGGCGACAGGGTTAGGTTTCCTGTCGCTTTATGAATCTTGTTCAAACACCCCACCGGTTGTGTTTATAGCTTCACAGGATAAGTTAACAAGTTTTAAAGGAATCTATGGAACTATAGCCTAAGATAATGATGTAATTATTACAGGAATATAGGCTATTTAGACTATCTTCGAAAAAGGTATATAGGACATCTCTCTATCATTTTTATCAAATATTTTCGGCTCAAAATCCCCGATCTCTCCGAATCAGGTGTCTCTACACAACTTCAAATGAAGCTCTATATAAAAGCATTATGTTATATTGCTACATTTGTCATGCCAGTTTTAGGAGAAACATTTACCAATCCCATCTTGTGGGAAGATTTGGCGGACCTCGACATATTCCGTGTCGATGATACCTACTACTACTCAGCATCCAACATGCATTATTCGCCTGCTGCACCAATTCTCAGCTCGAAAGATCTCGTCAACTGGCAGTATATTGGCCATTCTGTTCCTACTCTTGACTTTGGCTCCAAGTACGACATGGCTAATGGGGAGACTGCATACGTCAAGGGAATATATGCGTCGACTATGCGATACCGGAAAAGCAACAAAACGTGGTATTGGTATGGTTGCATCGAATATACGGGTACATATGTCTATACCGCGCCCTCTGCTGCGGGGCCTTGGACACAGAAAGCTAAGATTAGCACTTGCTACTATGATGCTGGCTTGCTCATCGACGACGATGACACAATGTATATTGCCTATGGCAACACAGAGCTATCTGTCACCAAGCTCTCTGGGGATGGACTCTCACAAGTTCAAACTCAGGTTGTTTACAACACTCCATCTACTATCGGTGTGCTTGAAGGCGCGCGAATGTACAAGAAAGACGGAGCCTACTACATCTTTGTCACGAGGCCCGCAAACGGACAGTATGTTCTTCGATCAACCAGCGGCCCCTTCGGACCATACACTATCAAAAATCTCCTCTTAGATCTCGGTAGCCCCATTCCAAATGGTGGCGTCCCACATCAAGGTGGCTTAGTTGAGACTCCACAAGGCACCTGGTACTACATGGCATTCATCGACAGCTATCCCGGCGGACGAGTCCCAGCACTCGCGCCCATCAGTTGGGAAAGCGACGGTTTCCCCGCTGTCACGCTGGTCAACAACGCGTGGGGAACCTCATACACAGCTCCCTTACCACTCTCTCCCGTATCCCACACTGGCACCGATGCATTTGCCGGAACCTCTCTCGGTCCACAATGGGAATGGAACCACAACCCCGATACTTCCAAGTTCTCCGTCTCTAATGGCCTCACCCTCTCCGCTGCAACTGTTACAAACGACCTCTATCACGCCCGCAACACGCTCACTCATCGCATTCTCGGCCCAACATCCTCTGGCACCGTCATCCTCAACTTTAGCAATATGGCTGATGGCGACTGCACAGGCCTCGCCATGCTCCGCGACAGCAGCGCCTGGATTGGCATCCGCAAGGGCGGTTCATCAACTAAGATCTCCATGTGGACCGGTCTTGCGATGACTTCAACCTGGGCAACCTCCAGCACCGGCTACGAAGTAGCCAGCGAGACCATCTCCGGGTCCCGCGTGTGGCTGCGCATCTATGCCGATATACACGTCGGGTCGGACAAGGAGGCTAGTTTCTACTATAGTACCGATGGACAAAACTTCAAGAAGCTCGGGAGCTTGGTGTTGGAGAGTAGCTGGCAGTTTTTCCTGGGGTATAGATATGCTATCTTTAACTTTGCTACAAAGGCGCTAGGTGGTAATGTGCAGGTTGAGTCTTTCACTGTTAATGCGCCTGGTTTGACGACATCTGGTTGACATTGTATAGCTTGGACGATGTTTGTCGTTTGCTCTTCTTTGAGATATTGATATTTAGATGCATTATATACATATAAATACAAGTATTGCCATCCCGTAAAAATATGCTGTGAAATCCTTTCGGACACAAGGCTGCCTTTTTTTGCATATTGGCGGCATTTGTTCACATATCGGTTTACAAGAAGCGAAGTTCCAGGGTTGTGTTCTGAACCCTGCGATCTTCTCCCCTACCGAAAAATCACTGTCAAGGAGGGTCGACAAACCACGCGTATGCCGCATCCGACATGGGAAGATAAAGTGTCTATTTCACGTTTCATCAATAGCGTTGACTTATTCTGTGTTGAGCATTCAGAATCATGTCAGCGTCAATCTTTGAAATTGGGCAAGTTGTGAGGGGATGTTTGAGCAAATACAGCATCACGAAGGCGATTCAGGACGGTGTCTGGCTTGCAAAGTGAGCTAATCTGAAAATGCTTTGCACGGGACGTTATATTTATTGCGCATAGGAATAATATCGAGCAGACCGTGGTCATCAAATCAGTCCGAAATCATCCTAGAGTAGAAAACGAGCGAGATGTCACCAAACGCTTCCAAAATCGGACCTCATACTTAAGGTCGTTAGTCGATGAGATTGAAGGGCCATTAGAACCAGAACCTGTCACTATAGTCTTGAAGCATCTACATGATAATCTCCTGAATGCATCTGTAAAGAAGGATCTGTCTAGACGAGAGATTAAATATGTCTCGAGGCGTGTCCTTGAAGCATTGAGAGTGCTCCATGAAGATGGCTACGTACATATAGGTAATTCGTGTACCCGGAAGAGAGAGTATAAGGTCTGATATACAGCCTCTAGATGTTAAACTCAGTAATGTCTTTATAAATTATAAGGAGGGCGATGTACGATTCTCTAGTGTCCAGCTCGGTGACCTGGGCGGGACAATTCCTGCAGATTCGAAGCACGCTAAAGGTGGCGTGCCAGTCGGTGCGTCTATGTGGTCCAGCCCAGAAGTGATCATGGAAACATCTTGGAACACAGCGACGGATATTTGGTCTTTTGGCACGATGGTACGTTTAATTTATGGTTTAATTGGCGATCTTAGAAGAGACAGCTGACGACTGGTACCTGGACTTTCGGATCATAAGTCTCATATACGGCGGCAACTTCAATCTTTTCCGCCCATGTACGGTTTCCATAGGCCACGCGGAGTATGGGTTGGAAGTGCTGAAGCGGCAAATTCAATATTTTGGACCATTTCCTGCACGGTATGAAGATATTTCAAGTCCGGAAACTATTACGGCCATTGTATACCTTATGTATGAAATCCCACAGTCATGGACGACGCCGTTTAGTAGAACAACAGAGCGTGAGGTTTGCTACGAGGATAAGAAGTTTATTGAGAAAATAATGATGTTGGACTGGAGAGATAGACCGTCTGCGGGGGATCTCTTGGATGATGAATGGTTTTTTTTGAAGATGGGATTGAGCTGTAGATGGGATTGAGCTGTAAGTCGACGAGGCTATATTTGCAGGATGCGAACAGCTACCACACAGGGGTAGCAAATAAAAGATCTATAAAACAGCTAGAGCAGCAAACCCAAATAACTTGCTTTTGATGGGCATTTTTACGGTGGAAAGGAGCAGTTTGCTTCTAAAGATTCAAAGGGTGCAAGAATTAAAGACCAACACCACAGCTGGGCACTGACACGTCCAGCCATTATCAAAGTGCACAAATTCTTACCACTTTCAGCCGAGTATGGTACATCTCACATTTGAGCGTGTATTGGAGCTGGCGTCCAAACATATATATACCAACGTTCAATCGCCATTACTCGGTCGTCGACTTTCAGTCCCCATTTCCAGACCCTCAAGGTACAGTCGCTATTTTTGACGTCTCACTATACTTATACCTATGTAACTTAAAGCCTTTCACATACGACCATAGACTCAAGAGAACTGGGCATCCCGTCCGCTCTGCCATACATAACCTTGAGATCGGTGGATTAGTAGTTGGGTGGGTGACCACCAGCGAATACCCACTGTTGTATGTTTTTTACCCCCCCTTTTTTTTTGCTACTTTGATATGTTTTAATATTTCGTCTACGCTACGCTAACTCGAACTTAAAATGCTAGAAAAGGTGCCACAGCCAGGAAGCCCCTATAAACCTTGGATGTAGCAATAAAATAGTCGAACGGCTTCGCTTACTTGAGGTTAACGTTCTCTTCCATCAACAAGGCCATTCGGCAATGCCATCAGCAACGCCTCTTTCCCCAAGATTCTCGCTCTAGGTTTGCGTATAGGTTGGACATCTGACCTTCACTTCACGGACCATCGCAGTGCGGATCTTTAGTCAGTAGGGCCCATCCAGTTCGTCATATCAGTGAGAGCTCAGACTCTCAGAAATCGCACTCTCCAAGATCACATCGAAAAGGTGCTCATCCCTTCCTACAAGCGACGATATGAAGCTACGCCTTGTGTGTTAGAAAGATACCTACTTCCTCTAGGGGTGGTCCTTCAAAGACAAAAGGACCAATGCAGCGGACCAATGCAGCGTGGCTACTTTGTCTACTTTCTCCTCCGACCTTGTATCCTAGCATCCCGCCTGGTTTACAACACGCATCTAGTAACGCTTCTACGGTTACGTGTGGGCCCCGTGCTTCCAGGAGCTCCCCCGCCCCCGGGCCGCCCGATCCCCGACTGCCCGTCGCTATACCCAATCCAGTCCCGGGAGTCCCTGGACTTCCAGGATTGCGGCAGTCCTGCACCCGCACCGTGTGGCTCAAACTACGAAAAGGCCCGGCTATGTCTGTGTTAGGCAGGTACTTCTATTGGTATTAATATAAGAAGATAACTGAAATATTGTGCTATATTTCGTGATTGCGCAAAAATAACAAGCAGTTGCCTAGTTTTGCCTAGAATTTCCGGGTTGTGCCCCAACTCTAAATCTGCCGAGGCGAATAACCTTACAAAGCTTGTCTGCTGATAAGCATTGCTAAGAACACCACTTGCCTATCTGAGTTAATAATCCGGTGCTAAGCCTCTCGACCAGCTGATTATACGTGTGCGCTAACATATGTTTGTTGGTCTGGTATCAGACGACATAACCATAGCAGTACCTTCATCAATACCGTGATCTTTCCTACTATCTCAACGCCAATCCACCAATGATGAAGTCCTGAGATACTCAATCCCACTGAGCAACGTATTGAACTAAGAGCCGTCGAATACCTGCCTCAACCATAACGAGGAAGGTACGAGACTATATTTTGCTCTAGACACGCTTTAATCTCAAGTGAATGTCTAATCGGTCCTCAGTTGTGTCTAGAATTGCAGGTTATTCCATTTATGAGAACCTCCGCTACTTTATTTTATAACCCTGTAACATAAATGATAGAAAGGAGAAGGTGGCAATAATAGTACGGCTAGTATATGACAGGTGCCTTAGCATTCATGCCTCTTTCCATGGTATAAGTGACTATACATGTGCCTCTCAACAATTATTAGGATATCAACGTCCTGGACAGTTTAGGAAGGTATTTTAGACGGAAAACAAATATTCTTCGACTGTCGGAATTGATATTTGTATATAAACCAGCTTTCTGTCCTGGGCCTCTCTACTATCTGCAGCCTCAGGTCGGACTTCACCCATAGCCATATTCTCTACTCTCACCCTGCAACCTTCATCTCCATCAAAATGAAGCTCACTACCCTCACTAATGCCCTTCTGCTTGCGGGAACGGTCACTGCGGCACCGGGAACGGCCATCAGACGTGCACGAGCAGCAAGACAAAGCAAGCCCCTGAATCCCGTTGATGGATTAACTGCCTTGGACGGGCCGAACAACTCTCACGTCGAATACTCGGGCAACTGGGCAGGCGCGGTTCTTATTGGCACTGGTTACACATCAGTTACTGGTACTTTCACTGTACCTACTCCCACTACTGATGGGAGTGGATCTGCCTGGGTAGGCATAGATGGCGACACATGTGGTACTGCTATTCTCCAAACTGGAATCGATTGGACAAAATCTGGGTCTTCAATCACATACGATGCCTGGTATGAATGGTTAGTTTACGCGGGATCTCTTAATACTCCTTCCTTGCTTTTCAATTCTACATCTCGTCTTCTGGACTTGAACTTGCACTAACGGGACCAAAAGGTATCCAGATTACGCTTATGACTTCAGGTATGATTCCACATACCTTACGTGCTTCAGTATCATTAACTACTATTAGTGGCATCTCATTGGCGGCTGGAAATGTTGTGACCGTCACGGTGACCGCTACCTCGAAAACTGGAGGAACTGCGGTTATCAAGAACACGTCGACCGGGCAAACGGTCACCCACACCTTCAGCAACGAAGCAAGCACCGGGTCACTCTGCGAGACCAACGCTGAATGGATAGTTGAGGATTTTGAGTCTGGCGGAACGCAGGTCAGCTTCGCTAACTTTGGAACCGTTTCCTTTACTGGAGCTTCGGCTGTACAGAGCGGAACTACAGTTGGCGTGACTGGGGCTAGTATCATTGATATTAAGCAGGGCAGCACTGTTCTTACAGACTGCTCCCTTAGCGGTTCTTCGGGTGTGACTTGCAAGTATGTCTGATTTGCGATGAGAGGATGAGTTTATGTTGGCTAGAATGATGATGATGACGATGATGGTAGTGGTGGTGATATTTATTTTCGTCCAGCGAACCGTGGGTTATGGAGATGTTCTAAGCTAGGGAATTACATAAAAATTGATTGAAAGAAGTTCTTGACTAAGTGTGAGGCTGTGAAAACAGTTGACTGAGTGCCTTCTCTGCTAGTCAAGATGGTATGAAAGTGGCTAAATGACGGTAATGCCTCCGTGACCCACTTTGTGCGTGTTGATGTGGTTGCCATTAGGTAGCTAAGGAGACAACTGGATCATCGTGAGGCATCAAAAATGTGAGGGCAGCGGTGATCACCCGTTAGTCGAAATGGCTCTGTTCTTCCAGGGTTTGAAAATGGAGGTTGTGAAATAGAGGCGATTAGAATGAGTGTAGATATAGTTTTATAAAGTTAAGCTAAAATATAAGCCAAGATCAACCAAAGAACAAACGCTCTAAAAGAGTCTAGCACCTTAATGCCTGTGCCATAGCGGCATCATCACCATCACACGTCACTCCTTCAACCCCAGGTGTTGATCTTGGTATACTCCTTGTGCGGGTGGTTAACTGCGCGCTTCGGCCCAACAGAGCGTCTGGTCACAGCATTCGCTGTAGTGTTGATGTTAACACAGCCATCAACATCCTCGGTCGAGCAAAGTGGGACGAGGGTGTGGGTATCCATGTCGCAAAATTTTCCATCTGATCCGACAAAGTCTGGTCCCCAAGAGGTGTTAGAGTTGCACAGGTCGGCGGCCTTGTGCGACTCGATGATAGGGGAGACTACAAGGACTTCCTCCATCCAAGCCTTGCGAGAACGGAAAGATCGTTTGCCAGCTGGTGCAGCTAAATAAACAGACCCATTGGTTAGTACTACTGCCTAAGTCTCATTAGATCCAAGAAAAGGAGGTTACCGTTTATAGGTGCGTTATCGTCACCCCAGATGGTGGCGTCGCACCCCTTGTTATTGTCCACAGTCCCTTGAACGTCTTTACCATAAGCAACAGTCCTGAACTTCAAAGCCGCACTAGGAACATCTCCTGTGTGGTCTTGATCCACTTCTGAAAGTTAGTCTTTATATTAAAAAAGGGAAGTGTGAACTTTTGAAACTTAAGAGCGTGACCGTTAAGTCTGGTTCTTAAAAAAAAAATGAGGGAAGATGATCAGATGTGATAGGGAAGGAGTAAGGGTTTCGACATACGCCAAGTGCATCTAGGGATATAGTCCACCTTTGGGTTTGCGTCTGCGTCGATATACCCTGCTGCTTCAGTCTGCATATACCAATGCTGACCACAATTATAACCACTGGATAACCAAGGAGTTAGCCCTGGTGTTCGAGAATTGCTGCATGCATAAAAATGAAAGAATGTTTGCATTCTAGGTATCGCTTACATGTCACCAGTCCACGCACCACCTGCAGTTGAGTCATACTGAGAAACAGTTATCCAGGAAACGCACAAAGCATTGTCGGTGACTGAAATTCCAGTAAAGTCGGCTCGTGAGCCAGGCGAGAAAGAGTCGATTGTCAGATCTGCAGTGCCACCAACTTGGATGAAAGCCCCATCAGATTGTCCTGTAGAACTACTAGTCAGTACTATCTATTCTGAATGACAGAACTAAGGATACTAACCAAGGTAGTTGTTGTTGGTTTCCCAGGCGTATGCGGCCTCTATATTTCCCTCCTTCAAAAATGTCAGTAGGCGCCAACATATGAGTGAGAAGCTTTGCTAGCTGATACTCACCAAACCAGGGTTATTATCGCCTGGATTCCCTGCCTTGATTCTAATTTTAGCACCTTGAGCTGGTGCATCGCCAGGAATGTTTTTTTGGAGGAAGGAGATGATGCCTAGGCCGGACCCGAGAAGCCCAATAGCGTCGATAAAAGACATGGTGAGGAATACAAGTAATATAAACGTTGAATGTGAGTGAGGGGTTTAGATTGGCTCTGTTTCAAGTTGCAACTGCTGATGGCCGTGAGAGTGATAATGAAGCTCATGGACTGGGTGAAGGTAAAAAGTTATTTATACTGTCTCACAGTCTAGTATGAAGACCATCTATCCTTCCTACGTCAATCGACTTTGCACATCTTGCCCCAAATGCCGAAGGATTCACCATCTTGCGGGGTAAGTACCTCAACGATTGCTTTCACTTTCTTCCAAATCAAAATTGCTGAAGGATTGTACACAGCCGCAGTCCTATTCCCATCTTGAAAAAGCTTACCTTACCGAGACAAGGTCCGGATAGGGATTGGCACCCATGATCACACAGGGCAACTTTGAACAGTTAGGGGGTTGCCAATAGAAACTAACTGTTCTTATGATCCTCAATCCTACAAAGGTTGATCTCCTCGCCAAGGCTTTGATCATCTGATACACTGTTGCCAGGACTACGTTTCGCTCCAGGCTGTTAAACGAGGGGCAAATTTTGTTGGTAACTAGGTCATCACTCGCTGCTCTTCAATTTCAGTCCTTTGACTCGACACGTTAGCTCTATGAAGGATTCTTTCCCAACTATCTAAACCAAAGATCCTCATTAGTCGATTTCCCAAATTCAGGTTTTCAGGCTGTAATGACACAACAGTACCACTGTTATTGGTTTATTTACAGCCACCTACATGCAACAAAACGAAGGAGTGAGCTAGAGCAAGACTTGTCAGCGCCATTGTTATAGATCGGGTTTAGTTGAAGATCATTCTTGGTTGTTCATTAATTGCCTCAAAATTAAACGTCTCATAGCTCCTTCTATAACATCTTCCTGATTTTATCTGTCTCTATACGTTACATCCCTCGATGAAGCCTAGAAAAATCACAAGGGAAAGGCCTTGTCAAGGGGGACTACTCTGAGAAATGTATCCACAGTAACCATTGAAACGCTACATACCTTATCACATTACTATAATCATTCTACTAAGAACGAGTCAAAAGCACGAATCAAAACACGTGGGCAAATTGGAAAAAATAGGACTGTCAAATTCCGAGTAGGATTCAAAATCTCTAACAAAATAAAACAAGCCATTTGACAGTATGACCAGTCAACCCCGATCATTAGTCCCAGTTGTCTATTCGAAATGAGTTGGCCATATTCCATCCTAGAAGAGTAGTAGAGACTTACTATCGCATACATATCCTGTAAGTGGTGGCGAACCCCCAGGGGAAGGAGAAATGTATATGGCACAGTGGCCGGCACAAACACCAAGGTTGTTATCCCCATGAGCGTTCTCTCTGAAGAAGCATTTACCTCCACAGTTGGCTGTTCAAAGCTATTATGTTAGTCTTTGCCTGCTCAAAACGGTATGCTGGAACGGAGAAAGGATTTAGAAACCACGCACGGTCTTGCCAAACACCCTCAACAATCCCCTCGCCGTCAACGCAGTGGGGGAGGTCGTTTTGCCGATGCTGGAGAACGCTTGCCATGGCAGTCATAGCACCGAGGCCTGCAAGCAGGAGGGTTGATTTCATCTTGGAAAGAAGCAAAGATTGCAGGTCTGGTTGGGTTTTACAATTTGGATAGGACTATAAAAAAGAGAATAGGTATTTTGAATCAGAAGGTGGACACTCCCCCCATTACAGTTTATATAGTCTCTCCGCGCCGCATTCTCCAAGAGATATAGTACTTTCTTCCTTCCTCTAAGTCTGGAAGGAGAATTCACTGCCTGCATCTGTGAACTCAGGCCACAGGAAGGAGCTTGTTGCTGAGCACTTCCTCGCTTGATGCTCAACTGTCGCGGCTGTGCCACTCAGGTCGTAAAAGGACATGTATGGAGAGTAACTAACGGGCAGTTTACTTGTCATAAGGCTAGCAAGAAGTACGACGAGCACCAAACGGGTGTTTAACTTGGCACAAGACTAGCCTGGCTTGTCACAGATCGGCCAAGTAGCGGATAGATAAGCGGCTCGGCAGTGGCAAACCTTACTGTACTAGTGTCAATAGGAAATAATATGCTGTCGTGACAGGGATGCGATCCCACAGGATTCAGTGAAACTCAGAACCAACGGGAATGACATCATAAGGAATGCGGGGAGCGCTATATATGACGCCACGAGTTGACGAAATAATATAGATCATCTTAGTCTAACACTAACGTTGACAAGTCGCTTTCCATTTCCAGCCGCCGATCATTGAGGGTTGATGCTTCTTGCGGCACAGTAAAGGCTACTTACTATTCTTTACAGAGCAAGCCGAGAGCCTTTATCTGATTATTTGACCCGACAGTAAGTAGTACTATTTCACATCACTTCGTCACCCCAACACGTTAATTTCTTCTTGACAACTCTCCGTGAACTTGGATTGCAGAAAATGCAAAGCTTCAACGCAACTACACAGACACAATTCAGTTAAACTATCAACCCTTAATTGCAAAGCATGATGCTGCTAAAAGATTTCTTGCTTCTGTCCCCTTGGCTACTCGGTGCATACGCGCAAAAGTAAGAACTCCATATTAGTTATTGTTTCTTTCTTTCAAACCTCACGTTATATATAGCGCTGACATTCTTTTTCCACCCCCAATAGTCAAGGGGATGGCAACATTACTGTGGCCTTCTTCCCCAGTTCTGAGGAAGCCACCTGTAAACAAGACAACATCGCCAAAGCTGCCTCTTTAACGACCAACACCATCCCATCAGGTTTTGTCTGCTTCAATCTGACAGACCTCTTCACCCAGCCTTCAGACAACGGCTCCCAAGGCGTTTGGAAAATCCCTGACGATACGCCTAGCCAGGGAGTCGATTACTTGTTAGGAAACCGCGACTCCTACAACGCTGATACCAACTATACGAATGTCTGGTATCAGCAAGTGAACCAGACCGGTGACGGTGACACCAATTCCGGGGCAGATGGCACCTGGGTCTTCTACACGTACGCCTTTGCAGACTGTGTTCAAAACGGCGGCGACGCCTTTGACCCCAAAGACTACCCCTGGTTCGAGACCAGTTGCCAGACAAAAGATGGAGGAGACTGCCAGCAGCTGCCTCAGCCGGTCAAGAGCTTCGCGATCGGACCTGCCGCCAGCTACAATGCCGGTCACGGGAAGTGCGAAGTTTGGGCTAAATTGGGAGCTGCCTCGATATTGAACGGTCGAACTCCAGCACTGGTCGCCGTTGCTGCCACTATGGCGGCTTTCTTTATGGTGTAGGGAGGAAACAGGCGTCAAGATATCCTTTATGAAACTTAATGTCACAAGGTGCACAAGCTGGCCTTATTATGTATTATACCCCAACATATTTATAACACGATCTCTAAGCTCTCCATCATACTCGAAGGTGGCGTTTGTGCCGTGATGTTAACAAGAGATCCGTTGCGTTCATCTACAACTTCAAGATTCCTTTTCGTCAAATTCTGTGACTGAAGAGAAGTGATGCTAGCAAGTACTTCCACATTTTGAAATGTATTTAAGTGAGACTATGGAGCTTCGGGTTGTGCAAAGATGCAAGGATAGGAAGCTCACGGCCACGCTATCTACCGTATCCCATCTTGAGACAAAGCCCTATCCGAACTTTCGAGAATGCCTATGAAGTTATTCGTGACACAATAGACCCACCGCTGCCATCAACTCTTTTTTTAACTTACTTAGCGACTAGGCCCCAAGTGACTGCCAGCATTGCTGTATGCTGTATGCTTTTGTTTTTATTTTGTTTTATTAAGTAATATATTAAACACACAAAGCATAGACAGCAAGAGAATTATCTGGTCTTTCCAGTAGGAATCTAAAATAGCACTGCCGCTTTGCCATCTTTGTACTGTGCATCAACTATGAAGTAGCCCTTCCGCTCCAGCTGGATGATATCATCCATCTTGCAAGCAGCCAAGTTGGCATCGCAAAATGCCGAACTACTAAATTCCGTCTGCTCAGCCAAGAAGTCTTCCCAGTTATCATCTTCTTCTAGCTTGCCTTTTGTCAGAAGATAATCAAAATCGACCAACTCCAGGGGGATGAGACTTTGACCCTCAGTCGAGAGCCATGTGATCTTTTTCTCGGTTTTCTTGACATCAACTTCGAGATGAAGTTCGAGCTCTATGTCTACAACCGGGGAACAAGGGTCCGGTGAGGAGCGATTGATCCGCCGAACGATTACATTACCCCAAGCCATGAGAGTGATCTCCTCGTCCTGCTCGAATAGCTTTGCGTCCTCCTGATCAAGAATTAGTTGGCGGCTATAGGCAATTTTCTTCGTTCTCAAGGCAGGGTTCTTGCTGTGCTTTGGCCTATCTTCTGCATATGCTTTCTCGGGACCTCGTTTGATAATTGTAGCTATAACTCTCTGTTTTTGGTCAACAGCAGTATGTCGAGGAGCAATTGGGTCGATTTCCTTCTTGTTGATATTCCAAAAGATTGTCCAATCCATGAGAGTAACGTTTCGGCTAGGGCCTTGCTTAACAATAAAATTTCGTAATGCTGCGATGGTCAGCATACGAGGGTCGTCCCAGCCCCACACTCTACCAGCATCTACTAACTTGGTCAATTTCCGCTTTGACAAGAACGTTCGCTTGAAGTTCATGCGAGCGAAATCCCATATATGCACTTTGCGAAGGTTGAAACAATCTAGAAACCACTGATATTGTGGATTACGGTTTGCAAACTCGGTAGTCCTGAGTGCATGGGTTGCACCTTCGAGAGAGTCGATGAGAGGGCAAGCAAAATCATAGGTCGGATATGCCTTCCACAAAGTACCAGTGCGGTGATGGGGCGTATGATTGCAGCTGTAAATGACCGGATCTCGCATCGCCTTGTTTGGATTATCTATAGATATCTTTGCGCGAATGCAATTATGTACCTGTGTCCCGGCAATCATTCCTTCGAAAATAGCCATATTCTCCTCAACGGTCCTGTTACGCCGTGCGCTCGCCTTACCAGTCACTCTCTCATCTCTCATGGTCTTTTGTTCAGTATCATCTGCGTAGGCGTTGCCTTCTTTGATCATTCTGCCACAGTACTCGTACAGGGTCTGGAAGTGGTCACTCGTATAACTCATCCTGTCTGGTTTGATGCCCAAGGTATTTAGATCCTCAGTAATTGAATCTTGATACTCCTGTTTCTCCTTTGTGAAGTTCGTATCATCGAATCGAAATAGGAGATTACCTTTATACAAGTCGTGGGCGAAGTAATCGTTTAGCAAGGCAGCCTTCGCGTGGCCGATGTGAAGGTATCCGCTGTGTGGAATCAGATATGGCCTTGAGAGCTAGGTGCTAGTTATCAGGCATTGAATAAGGGGACATACGATGGCTCGGGAGGAAACCTAATGACAAATTTTCCATCTCAGCATCTTGGAGAGTGATATTGTAGCTAGCACCCGCTCCACTTTGAGCAGCCCTCTCCGCCTTTGCCGCGTCATCCTTCGCGACGAACTCCTCCTGGAGTTCCGGATGCGACTGTTCAATGAAAGCAAACCAACGACTAACATTTACGAAAGTCGCTCTCTTTAGTAAGGCGTACGCAACATTATTCCCCCGAATGGCAACCCACAGTGCCGAATCAGCTTGACTAATGGTGTAACCGTCGATGTATGACCGTAATGTGATATATTTGTCTAAGAAAGCCAGGTGAGGTTCGATTGAATTGAACTCTTCCTTTGACAGGCCTGTCATAAGTCGGGACGTGTCTTCTTCCTTCATCTTGATTTTGAATACTTCTTCTTTGAATCTTTGGCAAAAGCCTCAGGTGACTCAGTCGCTTTATAGCAGAAAGCGCAGTCTCGATTTTCGGTTGGTAAACTTGTGGCTCAACGACTCCCTATAGTATTTTGGCCAAAGGCATGTTGGGCAATTCTTCAGGGAAAGCAAAGCCTCGCCAGCCTCACGTTATCCCTACACCCTTGCTACCACCAGAAGCTAAGCGCCGTGACAATTAAATGGCGAAACAAATCCATTCATCCAATTTATTCATTTAATCGATCGCTTTGAAGCGTTTATTTCGTAACTAGAAGGGAATCCGGAAACTGAGGCAATAAGACATTAATGAACATGTATAATACATCAAATGTTTCCAGTAAGGACGTGGCGCTGCATGTCTCCTTCCGATGTCAATCTCTCAAATTTCCTGCATCATCTCCCTTTAAGCTACCCCTTCTGCTTGCACGATACTCTTCGTGTCCACGCCCCTCTCAACGGGAATAACAGTGCCATTAAACTTTGCCATCGTTAACCCAAATCGAGAACGCACGCGGGGTTCCCAGTTCTCAGAGAACCTTTCTTCCGTGAGCATGGGGGTGAGATCTGCGATAGAACCCCCAAAGAGTGTAAGCATTGTTGATGAGCTGTTTGAAATGATTAGTTCAGTATTGGGAATGATTTAGAGGGATAGGAAGCAAAGGGAATGGCTCACTTAGAACTCCCAAAAATGTTATGGAAGAAGTCTTCGGTGTAGTCTTTATTCGTCTTCTTCGCATCCACTCTCCTCTTCGACAATGCACGCGAGAGGTCCGGAATCGTCAGGCGAGGACTCCCATCTGGCATTGTCCCTGTAGCTTCTTTTAACAGATCATCGACAAGCTTCAAATCTGGCTTCGACTGGTCTGGAACTAGCGCTGCGTCCTGCCTAGTAAGGCTTCCATCGTGCTCAATCGCATTATGCAAACTTATCTCAGCCAAATCGAAATGTCCAGACCAGTACGAGCGGTCCAGGAAATCGGCAGCAAATTTGGGGACGAAGAAGCAGAATGTAGGCGCGAAGTTAAAGGTTTCGCGAATTTTGACGTTCAGCTCTTTGAAGGTAATGTTCTTGCCGTCATGCGGGAGGATGCCGTGGTTGGCCATGGCGTTGAGCATAGGGCAGGCGGAGCGGGAATCTCCATCCTTGGGTGGGATATACTCGGGCCAGGATAGACCGTGCCCTGGTGCATGTGCGGGAACAACATGTCCAGGCTTGCGGGAAGGAGTAACAATATTAAGAATGAAGAGGCCGAAGTCCCAGGCGAAAACAAACAAGTTGATGAAGTGGCCAGCGGCCTTGTGGAGGAAACCCATGTTTACTCGCGCAGTAGAATGTGCAGTTGGAAGTTTGGATCGAAGAGGGAGAACCTTTGCTGACAGGAATATTGCTTAAATACCCATGTACGCTATTGTCTTTTACAGCTGAGCTGTTGACGCCACCATGAAGGTTCACTGCATGACTGCGAATCGGAAGACCCCACTCACAAAGTTATTTTACGCCGATCACTACATGAAATCTTGTGATACCCACTCACCGAATTGGTCACACCAGCAATACCTGGCTCGGGAAAATAAACCTCGGTAGATGTGTTTGATGGTAAATAATTCAAACTATAATAGATACAAGGCTTATATAACTTGGATCGATTGGAGACAATTTAAAAGCTTTATTTTAGAGTTCTTTTTGGAGCAAAAAAAAACCTGAAATTACGGGTCTTCTGGGGGGTCGTGCAATCTCGGAGCAAGTGGGAGAGAGCTAGGCCAGATTCGCGAGATTCTGCAGACAAATGTCTCGGAGGACGCCTGTACACCAAGGTAACACAGCGGCAACAGCAGAATATAAAAAGCCTAGCGATTGACAACCGATAAATGGTCCCTCATAAACCCAATTTGCTCCAATGACACAAGGTGCATATTAGATGACAAGCTTTGCTCAAGTGCACGGGCCGTTCCGTATATCCATGAGAAAATCTATCCGGGAACGGTCCACGCTATTGTATGGAGGCTAGAAGAGTTGAGAGTAGCAAAACTTCAATTTTCCTTTCACAGAAGGTTAGGGCGTGCGATCAAAATCCCCATAACTACTATTACCTGGCATAGTTTTTTATTTTTTTGTATAAAAACAGTGCAATGCTCACACAAATACATATCCCAAAAAGGTAGCGTTCCAATCATTATGAATTATTTACCGTTTGGACCCAGTGTTGTCGCTCAACCACCCTCCAAGCTGGTATCTACTATGTAAAGAAACTTTTCCATTTTGCCCTTACATCCATTTCGCATCCGCCTGCGCCTATTAAAACAGATCCCTCAGTTGCCGATAGAGCTCATCCTCGCCCCCAAAGGCATTTGCTCCTCCAGCCATCCCAACCATATTCTCTCCATTACTAACCCCTCCATCATCCATCTGCCCAGAGCCAGTATATCCGCCATGAAGCCCGGTCCCCGCCCCCAGCGCTGCTTCAAAAAGGTTCGTCATTTCGTGGCTCATTTGAAACCCATTGATAGGGCTAGTTCCAACTGCCGACATGGAGTGCCCGTTCCCTGCATTACTTCCCGCTCGGCCATCTTGGCCCATAAATCCATGCATACCAGAGATCTCATGGCCAGCCAATCCAGCCATCGCCAGCGCGGCGCTGGAATGGGGATCGTCTAGCGCCCCTCCTCTGGCGGCAGGTGTGTGTTCCGGCTCGAGTCCTAGTTTCGGGCCTACTTCTTTGAGACCTTTTATGGTGCGCCATAGGCGCTTAGAGACGTATGACTTGGAACTGAAGCCACGGACGAGCTCAAGCGACATGTAGAATTCATCCTTGCAAAGGGCGCTAAACTGCACAGGGGCGTGACAAGAGGCCAGAAAAATGACGGCTAGCGCAGAAATAAGGAAGTAGTTAAAGCACTGTTGCTGTGCGCGGTAAATATCCGTCGTCTGGTTCAGGTGGGTAAGCGCACGGATGCTGTCTTTCGCCAGTTCAACAACTGTCTGGGCATACGACAGGTTTTCCATTATCGAATTTGCCGAGTGAAGGACGGGGCGGTAGATTAGGATACGCATCTGGTTGCAGCGTAGGTATAGGAGTACCTGTAGGCGATGCATTGCCCGACTTCCAGGTTGCGGTGAACCGTTTGTAGGAAGTTGCAACTCAGGCGGAATAGCCTTCTGCCACTGTAAAATCTGGTAATCGAGGTAGCCGATGTCTTCCTTCTTGATATCCGTCGGGGAAAGGTTGTCGAAACCTGCCACAGACCGCCACACCCGTGATCCGATACGGGAATACGAGATCATCACACTGAGATAAGGATACTTGATTTCCTATTATGTTGTTAGGAAGGAGACACAGTGAAGAAGGGGAAAAGGGGGGGGGGGATAAACTCACAGGCCCAGGTATGCTTGGATCAATGTCTGCATCCTGCATGGCGAATGGCATTCCTGTGCCAAAACTCCATCGCCGATCGAGGCAGTAGATTGACCAGAACAACCTAACGGCATTTGCACGGTCTTCTTCATCGGGGAAATTCTTAAATAATGAATCTCGACGATGCAGCCCAAGCTCAACACACATTCTGGAGGCCTGACCGATTACACGCCAGGCAAGAGCTCTAGTGATCAGTTAGTAATTTGGGCAAGAGAGTTGATGGAGGTAGCATACTCTTCATCGCAGTGGAAGTGATAAGTTGCCACAAGCACTATCAGCGGTATATCCTTAATTGAAACGCCCTCCGCGTGCAGAATATTATCTGCAGCACGTTTCGTGTTCTCATACAGCCGATTGGCAAACTCGCTCTGGCCCGAGCATTCTATGGCAGAGGCTATAGCGAGCACCATCTTTAAAATATCCAGATCCTGCTCCGCAACGGGGCTCGCCGGCTCGGTATTGAGGTTCTGTCCATTCTTCGGCGAGCTCTCTTCCATAAACGCATATTGGGTATTGGCAACCTGCACAACCCAATTCATGTCCAAAAATGGATACATGATGCATACCTCATCTTCATACACAACGCATAGCCGTAATGCTTCTTCCTTTGTTATCGACCACAGCGGGTCTTTAAATGGATGCGACGGCAAAACAGCCCGTCTTGTCGGTGGCGAGCCTGCAGGTGTATCGTCTTGTATTCCATTCCCATCTTCTCCGGCTTCTAGGCCCGGGTATCCCATATTTTGTAGAGTGTTCTTCGCAACATCAAAACTAAATGCCGAGCTTGTGGGCCCTTGGAATCGAGGGTGTTTCGGTGGCGCGCGATATGTTAACGTGGGACTTGTACTCTGGATGCTCCTCTGGCTCATCGACCCAGTCATCGACCCCTTATTGGGGCCGATGTCGCCGCTGCGCAGCGCATTAAGGTTCGCGTATAGGTTATCAATCTGTTCCTGTAGACTCGCGAGATGTGCATTCATCTGCTTGAACTCCTCCGAGTCCTTAAACCCATTCGCACAACAGTTCGGCGCATACTGGCATTCGAGATTGAGGTTCCCGCATCTCTGGCAAGGTGAATTTCCATTGCATTTGATTTTCCGTCGTTTACACTCGTTGCTGTCAGATCTGTCAGTCGCGAGTTCGGCATTCCTTCCGCACTTGTGTTCCACAGCATTTGGAATGGCAAGGTAATCCAGATGGATCATCCCATGCACAATGAAATAGGCGCGCGATAAGGTGTGCTCTTACCATGCTATTGAAATATAGCGATTCCGTTTTGCTCTAGGCTGCCCAGCATTCTGGGGCCCTAGGTCGTCGCTTTTCCGCTTTCCCTGGTCGCGCGCTGGGCTTTCCGCACTGTCAGTACCCCGTCGATCGGCCATAGCGTAACTAGCGACGATAGGGAGCGGGAGGGGGGAGTCGACTAGGCTCGACAGGTCGGTGACTTGGGTCTCGAGAATATTTTGCATTCTCACAGTCGCATTATGGGATTGAGGCGTCGGATAGACAAATGGTGTTGTTTGAGGACGGGAAGCCGAGCGGGACCTTTGGCCCGAAGAAAGGCGGAGTGCTTGGATCTACTCCGGGGGTGGGACTAAAATACGGGGTAGCTTGGCGCAAAAGCAATGACAAAAAGGGAAACCAGTTCGAAGTTGCTAGCCTCAAAATAATACAAAGACTAAATATATGAATGGTTTCTGTAGTATTCGAAGACAATATAAAGACTTCAAATTAGGATATAGTTTGTTCGTTCATCAACCCATATTACCCATAATAGTAATGGTCTTATTGGAAGGCTAACTGCACACCTAGGGTATAAATATTTGAGCCTACTATAAAAGGAAAGTCCATAGACAACCGTAGTTTAATATGAAATTTTCTAAACACTGCACAAATATTCTAGAAATGTTGCCACCGAACGGGCAGGTTAGAAACCCTTCCCTAACTCCTTTATCCCCAATCATTCAGCTTGACAAATGTCTCGTCTTATCTTCGCTCTCTTGAATCCACTGTTTCAGAGATTCTGAATTCCTGGCCCGGAAACCACATTTAAATGCCTTTGGTTCAGTTGTCAGAGATGTCGGTATGGCGTTGCATCCTAGCGCGTCCAAAATAGGAAGATCCTCTGACTTCTTGGGTGGATCAATATGGAAAGCCACGATCATGCGGACAAACGCGATGTATAATTCGCGGTTGGCAAGATGCGAGCCAGCGCACATACGAGAACCAGCACCGTAGGCAAAATGTGGAGTGCCACCAGAGCCCTCGAGGTTATCCAGGTATCGGTCAACGGAGAATTCCTTCGGGTTCTTGAAATGAGTCGAATCGTAGTCTGCAGCCCATGCGTTCATATAGAAAGTTGTTCCGGCAGGGATGACTGCGTTTTCGTACTTGATGTCCTTGATACTCGTTCGTGGGAGGCAGATGGGAATAACGATGAAGAACCGTAGTACTTCACGAACGAATGCGGTGACATACGGGACTTTCTCCTCCAAAATGCACTTATCCCATGCATCTCCATCGGGGTATACTTTCGTAATTTCGTCGTAAGCCCGTTTTTGGATTTCTTGGCCGTGAGGTGACGAGAGGTATGCGATTCCCATAATCAAGTTTCCCGGCACTGTATCGAGACCCGCGGATACCATGGTAAGGCAGATTGACTTGATCTCGTCGGTGCTGAGCTTCGCTTCTGGGTCTTTGAGAATCTGTGAAAACAATATTAGTAATCGTTCAGACTTATTATTGATGATTTTAAACTTACGTTACCAGTGATGCAAGGCTTATCAACCCCTCTCGCAATTTCATCCTTGAGTCTAGCCAGTAAAAAGCTTAAGTACTTGTCCCTGCGCTCCCTGTACTCTTTTGGGCCCTTGTTGCTGCTCGGCCATAGCCTCAGAAGCGGAATATAGTCCTGCCAGTTGTTGCTAGTGCTTCTGAAATTGCTCACGACTCTCTCAACGTGACAGATCTCTTGCAAAAGTTCATCGTCGATTTTACCGTCGATTCTGGAGCCGTAGTTGAGCGTCAAGCTTGTGTTCAGCGCAAATCTCTGGAAATATGCAATCGGATCAATGTCGACGGTGCCGTTCTTAGAATCTTGAAAGATTTCTTTGATGGAAACGTTACATTCGAGGTCAAGAATTGGCATGTAAGATTGCACAGCTGGGCGATTCAGAGCAGTGGCAGCGGCTTTACGGCGGTTTTTGCATGACTCGTCCCACGGGGATGTCCCGACAGTGAAACCTTGCGAGGAAGAGACAACGGTGTGGAAAGTGTGGAGAGTAGGGCGGGAGATGAGAGCCGACTGGTTCGTGATCCATAGGTGGCGGACAGAATCGAAGGTATTTGCAAAGACAATTCTCTAAACCCAGGTCAGATATCAATACTGGAGATTGAGAGTTTTGCGGGTACAGCTGAACATACTCTATTGCCTAGGCGGACTTGGAACACTGGCCCATATGTCTTTGAGTAATTGTATGCCGCTGTAGCATGATCGCTGCCAAATTTGAGAAGAGAGCCAAACAGTGGAAGCCCGGGAACCTCAGGTAGATTCTTAATTTTGGGCGTGTCGGTTTGATTCAAGTATTTGACAAATAAGTATATTACAGCGGCAATCGCAATGCCAACAATTTGGTAGCCCATTTTTGGAGGATCTTGTCGCTGGCGGTAGATTAAAAGATGGATACAGATATAAGCTTCAGGGCTGTTACCGTCTTCTTATATAACAATACGAGTGCCAAATAGCCGCATATATTTATGCCTTGGTTAATTTGGAGTTACCGGTGTTATATTGGTCTCTGGAGACGTAGGCGGGCATATTCCGCGGGAGCTCCTCTGACCTAGTGTATTTCAAACTCACTAGATGCTCGATTCTCTTGAAACTTCGAGGACATGAATCTCACATTACCGAGAGATCCCCGGAACTTATATGCCACATTGGTGAGCTGTCGTTGCTTCAAACGTGCATTTGGTCCAGGTTCCGCGTTTGGATGACGGTGGCACGGAATAGGTGCGCTGCAGTTGTAAATGCGGGGTACAACGCTCCAAACAAGTGCCGTACCTTACAAATATGCGGGGGATGTGGGGACATCACTTTCGGAGTTCACAGCATACAGGTCCGCGAAAAGTATTTGAGGCATTATTGATGGAATTTATTTGATTTTTAACCCTGAACTATACGAGGTACGAGATATCTATTCGTTGACTTATTGTTGGAGAGGTGGGGCAGGCAGAATAGTACCCACACATTCCCCAAATCCTACAAGCTGGCCCTTCTCAACCCCGCACGCCCCACGAATAGTTATAGTATCACCATCGACGAGGAATTTGCGAACATCTCCGTTGGAAAGTTTGACCTCTTCCTTTCCTGCACGGTTGATCTCGAGCAGAGACCCCAGAGTATCGCGTTCTGTACCAGAAATGGTACCAGACCCAAGGAGATCACCAGTGTTCATCGGGCAGCCACCGACAGTATGATGGGCGAGCATTTGTGGAAATGACCAGAGGAGGTTCGCTGCCGTAGTCTTGGAGATCGTCGTGTTCGTTCCGTCCGATGCTTGTATATGTTAGCCATGGCCATAAATGTAGAATCCGGGTTGTTCTTACTGGTTAGGTCAACCTCAAGTTTAATATCATACGCCCGATCCTCTCGTGGGTCCTTCAGATATGCCGTCAACCTAGTAGAGTTCTCTAGGGCCTTCGTTCTGAAAGGCTCCAGGGCATCCATAAGGACGACCCAAGGAGAGATCGACGTGCCAAAGTTCTTAGCATTGAATGGGCCCAGCGGGACATACTCCCAAGTTTGGATATCTCTCGCAGACCAATCATTCATAAGGACAAGGCCGAAGAGGTTATCCTCAGCTGTGCTAACCGGTATCGGCTCACCCTGCTTATTTGGCGTGCAGACAAACGCAGCAAGCTCTAGCTCAATATCCAATCTCTTGCATGCGGTATAGGTGGGCTCATCAGGCTTGGATGGATCAAGAATAACTTGTCCGTTGGGTCTGCGGATTGGCGTTCCGGAGACCACGACAGATGATGCACGCCCATGGTATCCAACGGGTAGATGGGTATAGTTCTTTTGGAGGGCGTTGGCCGGACCACGGAACATAGTTCCAACCTGAAACATAGTTAGATCTCTGTAAATATCTATGTTTGGAAGTTACTTACGTTGAATGCATGGTTAATACCGGCGAAAAAGTCAGTATAGTCACCAATCTGCATTGGCAAATGAAGCTTGGCTTTGCTCCTAGGGATCAAAGCCTCCTTCTTCAGCCCCTCGTTGTCCTTGAGTACCTTTGATGAAGAGCTACCTTCCGAAAACACGTCTTGGAGGTATTCGCGAACCTGTTTGTGTACAGGACGACCCAGCGCTGCGAATGAGTTGAGGGTTGGCTCTCCAAATACGGAAAGCTTGTCTTGTATGGAAGGAAGACCGGAGAATCCGCCATTCTTTGCAAAACACTGCAAATCCAGTGCGTAATCACCGATTGCAATTGCTGATCGCTTCTGTTCTTGTGTCTCTGTGCTGATAATCCCAAAAGGAATATTTGCTATTGAGAAGTGAGAATCCGCCGGGATCTCCAGCCAGCTCTTCGATGCAACCATTTTGAAGATGTTTTTGAGTCCTTTAGCTGCCACGATTGTTTTACTCGGGGAATGCAATGGACAAGAGAATATATGAAGTTTATTTGGAGAAAAAACAAAGAAAGGATATGGAAGAGAGCTTACATTTGTTCAATAAATCACCCGGGTAAAGAAGGGACAAAGCGGCATAACCCCGCTCGGAATTCCTCCGCGATAATCACGCCCAGCTCCCCGCATACGTCACTTCCGAGTGGTACCGGACCCCTACGTTCTGATTGGCTAACATGCTCAGCTTCAAAAAACCTTAATTGTCACGTCTTATTGTTTCTTGGAAAGCGATCGAAACAGCGAGCCCAGTATCCAGAGATGGAGACTTCAATTATGGAAACAGATTACTCCATTTTTGCGTGAGTTTTAAATAACTTGGCGGCGATTGCCAAAGTGCCTCAAAAGCAACTCACTAGCAACATATAGTGGAATTGGGCAAAATTGTTTGCTCCGAAACGTGCGTTTCAAAGACCTGGCAGAGTAGAAAAGAACGCGCAGGCCCACTTAGGCAGTGCCCTAGAGCATCTCCAAATACTCTGGAGGGGAAAAGCTCAACCGAACAATGCACTACATTCGTTTCCTCAAGGCCCCACAAATAACTCGGGATGCCAAAGTGCCTGGTCACCACATACTTTATGCCAAGATAACTGTAGTCAACGACCTGGGAGAGAGCTTCCTGTGGTGTGACATACCCATTGAGGCTACTGTTCGAGACTGCAACAATGTGACTGTGGCTACAAAAAGTCTTGTCTGGAAGTGCGAGAAGAGACAGCTCGAAGTAAAGCTGGTCCTGAGCGGAAAGAAGGAAAGAACGGAAAAATATCAGCCACCCTATCAGCTCAGCGTATGGCCTTCCACGGGAGACTTCACACCCTATGATTTGGCAGAGGTTCTCAGCATAAATAGAGGGCAAACTATTCGGCCAGCGGACGGTGCAGTTCTACGTGGGTTGAGCGCAAAATTCGGGATTACGGCAGCATCCATTCGCCCCGTGATTTACAGGCACTTCGAACTGGACGGCGGGACTACCATGAAGATTGATGAGGATACAGGAGAAAGTATTGCGAGGCACATGTGGTACGTTTTTGTTTACTTGTTTTATCATGTCACCCGCGACAGATTTATCCGATTGCATTCTACTTCAATTTGCAAGATGTAATGGGTAGCGCATATATTTTCTAACACTATGTAGGGACGCTGGTGTCATCCTTTCAGCCCTCCTCGAGGAGATAAGCAAGTCCTCCAGCAGCCCAGCGGGACTCCGGTTACTAGGCGACTTAGTTAAGAGCGTGCCATCTCCTACTGTTCTTGAATTGGGTACAGGTTGCGGAATTGTTGCCATAACATTTGCACTCTCTAACCCAACTTCTCGAGTCATTGCCACCGACCTCCAGGAAGCTGCTGAAGTCGCTTCTGATAACCTAGAGCAAGCCACTAATGCGTCTTATCTGAATCTTGATTGGTCAGAGGAACTACCATCGAAGGTTGAGTCTGAGAGTTTCGATTTGATACTAGTGGCAGATTGCACCTACAACCCGGATGTGGTCCCCTATCTCGTCTCAACGTTGGCCAAATTGATTGAGAAATCACCATCGGTGCTGATATGCCTGGCCATGAAAGTGCGCCACGCCAGCGAGGCAGTGTTCTTCGACCTCATGAAGGGTCACGGGATTGTTCAGGTCGGTAAACACAGTGAAAGAGTGGGGAACTTGGGCGACGAAGATGAATCCGTCGATATTTATTTGTTTCAGGGTGCCGAGGAAGCGAAGGTCTTAGAACGCGCGTCTGAGTTGGCTTAAATCAAGACGTCATTTGTTTTGATGTTGTTGGGTTGACTCATCTTGGGCAATGAGACACGCGCGTGAGTGTTAGACGGATACCCTTTCTATTGATTGATAGACTTGGATCAGATGACGATACATGATACCTAAGAAATTAAACTTTGACATTGCTCTTGCTTCAGTCCGCTTCTGGCTTCGTTCGGCTCATTGAAACCAAGGCACTGTGAATCCAATAAAAGCTGAGAGATGCTGAAACACTAGCATTTAGGACGCGTGACTGCGGATGCATTTCTGCCTACGGAAATCCTATTCGGGGCAGGTGCTACTACAGTGACAAATTAGAATAAATGTGTCGTGCAATTATCGACGCTTTTCCGAGAGAGAATCCGGAGGATGGGCTGAATCCCTCCTCTGTTGACGCTTCCGGAAGGCAACATTCTCAGCCATGGAAAATAACTGCAAGGGACACATGGGAGTACGGGAAACAAAAGGTTGTACACTTCATACGTCGCAATATACTTACGAGGCAATGGTGAGATGTACAACCCTCGGTGCCTTGATAATCCAACATCACCAAGATGTCCCTCCACGATATTCCAGGTACCAGTACCTCTGCACGTCCGATCCGCATCCCAGTCCCTGCGCGTCATCCCACCACCAACAAACACTATCTCTCAGAAGGGCATCAAGTGCGCGTGTACCCTGCCACTCAACCACCCCCACATCCTCAATTCTGGCTGAACACAGGCGCTTACCATACTGTAGTATTACTGGCGCATCATCGTCGCCGAATCGGCCGGCCAATCGCACGTCCGGCTTATCCCAGCCATCCGATTTGTTTCTCTCAGAGAAACAAACTAGATCACATCGTACACAAGCAGTATGTTGACCCGGCCGCCCGGCCAGATGCGCGTCCGCCCAGACAATAGCGGGGTATGGTGCATCGTCGAGTTGGTTGATGCCTCCAGCGAGCATGACGCGGTTGGAATCTACGCGCACTCTTCGCCCCGCCCAACGACAGCAACCCCCACAATTCAGTACGAGCTGACGATATTCCAGCCCTCCAGCCCTCGGAGAAATAGAAGCTGACACGATCCAACATGTAACTCCAAAAGTTGCCCCCAACAGGCAACATTTCGCGCTGATGGTTGCACACCCGCTGCTGAAGACATGGCGTTCGCGACGCAATCTATCCGCGCTCATGCACACTCTGGACCCCGCGATCGACTCGCGCATCCAACCAACCACAACAAACCCGAGGTAGGTCAGCCCACTGTCACCCACCGGGGCCCCCATGCACTGAGAGTATGCACTGTGAGCATGGCGCCAATGTGCTTACAACGTGCTCTGCGCCGGCGTCCTACAGTATGCACCCTGCCACGAATGCACGGTATTAATAACAGCCCGCAGTCATAAGCTACAGCGGCAATGCCCCGGGCTCCGATCCGTGTAGAAGGAGGAGGTGTTCGCAGGAAGTGCTTCTACCGGCTGTTCCGATCGGCGGGTTTACCCCTCCGAGAGGCCACGGTGTGGCTCCTGCGTTCACGGGCGCCGTGCCTGCGCTTTGTCCAACAAATTAGAGGGGTGCCCTTGTTGGTGGGATGATGGAGAGTACTCTATCTATTGATGCTCAGAAGCGGGTAAGTATGAGAGCTATGAGATGGAATAGGTCCCCACAGATAACAATCCAGGACCGCTGGCGCAACGGTAGCGCGTTCGCCTCCAGAGCGAAAGGTTATCCGTTCAAATCGGGTGTGGTTCAAAACCTCATCATAAAACCTATTCTATGATCAAAACCTGGTATTATTCTTTTGTTTTTTTGCGATGATAGCCGTCGTTGACGTGGCATCTTCCTCGGTTTAATGGGCGGGGTGGGCTTGGGGTTGCTGTCCAACTTTCCTTTTTCGATAATACAAACACTTGTAGCGCTTGGTTTCTGGTGTGTGTGTGGTGTGGAGGGGTTGGGTGGAGGGGTACTCGGGTCGCCCAATACCAACTATGCACAGGTGACCCCTCCATCCCCGCCATCTCGTTTACCTCCATCACATCCCATCCATGGCTTTACCACGAGGTTGGGATTACCGTTTTGAATTACTGTTGTTCACTGCGAATGGGACTGGAACTATTTTTGCTCGAGAAGTCTTCAATACTCTCGATCCTAGCTACGATTGATAAAATAAGAAGGGGTATATCCACCGCCAAATAGGCCTCCGACCAGCGCGTCCCAGTGAAATACGATTACAATGGCAGATCCATGCCATAATGCACCATCCATCCATCCCAAGAATCCAATTGCCTCCTGTGCCTTTCCGTTCCAAATGCCAAATCTCTGGCAGAAAATCCCAAGTCTTAAAACAAAAATCGCCGAGTTTCGCCATCCTGACGAAAGCCCCGCGAATTACGAAGGAGAAAAGCGTGCCAATAAACGCTGCCCCTCCCAATACTCGATAACTTTTCCGATCCTCCCTTCCGTCCCGTCCCATTCCATTCTAAATTCCCCTCCTCCCTTCCCTTTTTCTCTTTCTTCTTAGTTTCTAGATTTGTGTCCTGGTATCAATCCGTCGTCCGAATTCCCTTGAAAAGCCCGTGCGTGTCTAGATCGTATGCCGTGATATCAAGCCTGAAAAACTTGCATAAGAGAAACGCCAATGCCAGGGTTGCCCCGTTACTTTACTGGAATGACTGATAGCTGGAAAATATTTTTGGGAGACCACAATGAAGTGACCTCGGGTATATGGGTATAATGCGTTGTTGACTATATCCGGCCCGCTGTAGCGCGTGCAATGTAACTGTTGTACCATCGTCGTAAAAAACGAAGGGTATGTATGAGGTATGGTGATAGTGAGGTGTGTTAATGTGCAGTATATGTTGATGTGTGTAGTGTCCTTATGTGAGGTGAACCTAAGCAGTAGGGTAAAGCAAAATGTCCTCGCAGTTGGCGTCGAAGCGAAGATTCCATAGCCTGATGCTAGCCATGAACTTCTCAGTCTGATCAAGCTGACGATCACGACCAAAAATCGAATCGACAAACTCGACACCAGAATTCTTGCCGAGTAGAGCTGGCTCCTTACTTCCGAGCCTCTTGCCGACCTTAAGCATGGGTCCCTCACATGACTTGAGGAGCTTCTTGAGTTTATCCATAAGGCGTTCGCCAGACTCAATGAAGTCGTTGATCAGGAGGCGGTTGTCCTCTGATCGGATGCGGGGCATGCACTCTTCGGAACGCTTGACCTTCCCAGCCAACTGGATGAGGAGAAGCCATAATTCACCAGCCACATCGGAAATAGGCGTTGCGGGACCATGACGATATACAGTCCAGTCGTATATCCATTTCCCCAATGAGTTAGCGTCGAAGACGCTGCCGAGGAGCATAATCGGCTCCTCAGTGGGATCCCAGTTCTTCAGAGAGTATCCTGCGGGAATGTGGTGCGCCCTTGCATCTGCCTCCGTAGCCTTGGGGATTGGCGGGGGCTGTTTCTTGGATGAGCTTGTAGGGCGGCTTGCCGTCGAAGGTCGTTGTGGTGTTGATACTGATGCTCGGCGAGAACGTCGAGGCGTGGTCTCAGTGTGTCGTGGAGTCGGCTCCGCAATGATGACAGGAGTACCGTCTCTGTCATAAGTGAAGCCCTGCGCATAGTAGTGATTAGTTTCACGACTACGACGATAATAGGCTGCCTTCGTGCGTCGACCACCGGAAATAATGTAGATGTCACCGTCGATATTTATCAACTCGTCTTCGTCGGAATCCCCATAAGAGGCTCGATACGACTGAGTGAACCGCGGGTTTGGAAACGACCAAGTCTGGCTCTGGCCATGCTTGTAGTAGGTATGATGCGGCTTCCGCGTTTTGTCACTCACATATTCGGCTTCACCAAAGGGCGACGCAACACCGGTCCTGGTAGAATAGCGTCCAGAGCTTGAGTATCTTGGTGATGGGTATGAAGCGCCCGGGGAGCTACGGCCATGGCCATAGTCGTGACTGGCGTGTCGAGAGTGCGAATAGTGACGCGGTGAAGGGGCGGCCTGTTGGTAGTAGCCGCCGTGTCGTCCTAGAGGGGAGGGAGAGGGAGTCCCCTCCGGGTATCCGTGGTATGGTGGCGAAGCGTATGCCATCTTTTTGTTTAATCCATTCAATATGCTGCAGACCCGACCGAAGAAAAAACCGAAAAGGAAAAAAAAGAAAACGAGAGCTCCCTAACAGGTCGCTCTATCCAGAATTGTAAATATATGGGTTTGTTGTGTTATAATCCGTCACCGAGGTATCTTGTCGGGTAGAGGGATGGAGAGGGACAGATCGCTGACTTGGAACATAGCAGAGGTCGTGATATCGCGATACTTCGGCTTCTTCGAGAATCTTCTAGAACGTTGGACCGGAGTAGATCCAACTATTTCGATTTGGGTTCGTTTTTTGTTGAAGTTAATTATGACTATACGAAGTCGATTACAGTTTTTGTTTGCTGGTGGCAAAGGAGACAAAATGGGAGAGGTTGGTGGTGTGGGCAACAGGGCCAATATAAGTAGGTAGCCGACGCACATTCTTGTGTGTGTGCGGGCGGGTTGTGGGCAAGAGTGGGCTTGAGGGGGGTGGAGCAGGCAAGTGTGGATGACAGGGAAGAACGCCCACTAATTTTCCCACTAAACACTTGTACTGCCAACAAGTTCTAGTGTGAATTTTTGGACAGGGGGGCGGATGCCCATGTATGTACGTACACTACTACAGTTGTACATAGCATGGGCCGCGGATACGGAGGATTTCCCACAACTTATTGATGACTCCACCAGAATGATACCTTGCGCCACACGGGTAGGCGCTGCATAAATGCTAATGTGCGAAAGTAACTTTACTGAAAATACAACTTCCCGAGAGAAGGTACGAAGTACACGACTTCCTGGGATCAAAATAGAGGGGCTGACGGGGTAGAGAAACAGGATGAATGGGTGATTTTCAAATACACCTCTCGAAGCAACTCTGACCCCTTGAACTTGCAAATACTCGTTCATTTGGAGTATGGCCCAGGGCCATGCATTACTTTGGCAATAAGAGTTGGGGGCGACCTCCGACAGATCGAAAGTACGTGTACATTTGGTACGATCAACAAAATGCCTCATTGCGGCCATACATACCGACAACTTCACTCCTACCATGGCACAGAATGGGAGTGCCTGGGCCTCTTCGGGTACATCTGTGACCCGGGCGCGCCCCTCAGACCGAGTCAGATAATTCCGTGACTCCTATGTTATGTATCCGGCGGCACAGCGCGTTATTGTCCGTGCCCCTTTATGAGACAGCGGCGTTGGGGCAAGGGGAAATCAAGAGGCTTTTTCAACAAATGACAGGGAATATGACTGGGAATGTTTGATTACGATGAGGAGACCAGAGAAGATTTTTGCGCTGGTCCTATCCGACCATCATATTATGTTCCCCTATACGGGCGGAAATGACGTCTCATTTGTCTTGTGGTGGAAGGAGCATGGGTCAAATGGAAACGCGGCGAAGAAAGCTGCCAAGGGCAGGTACGCGGGCAACATGGGCAATGTGCCTCTGGTACACATAATTTTGTGATGCTAAACTACTAATTGCATCCAGGTCGCTCACGATGCAGTCAAGTGAACCACCTGCGGCTATTCATTATACTACTCCTTTTCAAGTCGCAGGCAGCCCAGATCGAAACCTTGTTTTGCGAATAGACGCGAAGGCGATTCTCCCAAGTAACTGGATCCAACCCAGGCCAATCCGCTCGTAGCATAGAGGGGGTGACAGTGACTCGGTGACTCCTAGTTGACCAGTAGAGCACACGACTCACAACATCCTCAAGTACAGTGGCTGCCTGTTGCGACTTATTTTTGATTACACCCAGCTGAACGTGGCTTGGGAACTTAAAACCCAAGATATGTTGGGCATTATGAGCCAGAGGATGAATGGCGCTGATTTCAAGCAGTTGTCATAGGTTGGCTTTGGCTACTTCGGTCATACTAGTACTCAGCTCCATTCGCATATTGCAATTACGGACTCTTGCAAACCCTCGTTGTCGCACTCTGATGAGGGTTCTTGATAATGGGTTGGGCATAGTTTATCCCTCTTTATCCAAAGCTAAGCCACAGCGCGCACAGCGATCCAACCACCCCTTGCACGCACAAATATACGTCGTCGAAATTTTCAAAATCCTACCCTCGTCGATTTCATGCGAAATCTCTCACCGTTTTTTCAGGATGGCTTCATTGTTACCCAGTCAGGTTGAGACACAGTCACCGCCTCGATCGGCTTACAAGCGTTATCGTTTCCCCTTCACCTGAGTGGATGATACAGGACACCACTACGAAGTTGCTAGGCACAAATAGTCATCTAATTCAGCTGGCTAATACGTATGTGGGTGGAGAAGGGCTTCTTTTCCCACAGCATTCTATTATGGTCCACTGGGACTGTTAGCCATCATGCAGAAGAGTTTCTTGGGGCGCTTCCGACTCACCCAGGTCTTCCTGCGCAGCCCCGCTATGGACACTACGGTCCGTTCTGCAGGTCTCCGTACCACGTATCTGAATGTATCCGTGCCGGCGATCCCACACCAACTCCACAAACCTCTCCCGAACCCGAGGGAAGTCAAATGGCAACATCACACAACTTGGTTCACAACACTGCATTTTACACCGCATGTTACGAGAAAAGAAAGCGATATAAAAATAAAAATAAAAATAAAAATGTGAAACCACACACAGCAAGAAGCAAACATACACAAGTCTTGCCCCCTATTTTTGTGGCACTTCAGACAGGCAGCACAATAATTTGTTGTTCCTTTCGGTGACTTGTACTTATTTCCGTAGGTGTGGTAAGACCCCTGCGCTCCCTCCAGCGTCGCATGGACTTCGGACCCTAGTTCCCGATTCAGAGAGTGGGTACAAATCTCGCTTTCTTACCTCTTGGTAAATTGCTTTGCTCATCTCAAGTGAGACGAGCAGGGAAGAAATTTTCACTTGGTATATCTGTTCCCAGATTTGTTGGGCATAGGATTAAAATAGGAGACTGCGCAAAGCGATTTGACAACATGAGGTACTACATCTTGTCTGTAGGAAGCTCCTGTGTTGGCCGAGACGTCCGGCTGCCAATAATGTCGGGCTCTCTAAGGGGGCCCGTTCTCATTCGTTGGTCGCACTCCCCCTTGTGAGTGAGCCGGCTCACACTGTTGGTTGTGAAATGCACGTCGAACCCCCCTGCCACTGCAAGGAAGAAGCCAACATCCAAACGCCAGCCAGTTAACTGCAGCGTTCTGGAGCGCTTGTGCATGCAGCCAGATAGCGGCCGATAATAGGGACACGATCCAGCATTAACAGCCAAGAGATTAAACCTCTTGGGCAGCCATGCTTGCTTTGTAGGTAGTGAAGTCCGATACACGTGTCCTTGTAGGGCTTTGCACTTGAAATGACGTCGTCCTGCGCGATTCTTTAAACTGTGCGTTGAAGCTCAAGGGCTCGAGCTTCATGTGCATCAAGCCCTACCGTTCGCACTTGTTGTTTGCATCGACGATCAACTGTCCCGCCGGCTGGCCAGCGGCGGTTCAGGATGAGACATCGCCAGAACTACATTAGCACTCCACTGTGCCGAGATAATGTGTTACATTCTGTGCCACGCAGAGGCGGCCGCTAACTACTGTCCGTTAACTCCCATTCCTTTTTTCGCGCATATCACAAAAGCCATTTTGTGATATGTGGGATGTGATCGCTCGGCGCGTCCAATCACTTTGGCCAGACCGTCCAACGCGCTTCGCCATGTAGAGCCAACCAATAACGAGCCGATCGCAATCGATGTCACTGAGGCTCTCCGATCACCAAGAACGCTGTGGAACTTCAAAAAGGCCGAAGGAATGCCCAGACCTCTTGCACGCGGTCGCCAGCGCCTAAAGGCAATAGCTTTGGGACACTCCCCGAAACTGTTTCATAGTAAGGGCTTTTTTGACTCATTATGGCATTGCTCGGACGGCGCGGTTCCCGAAGGCACCACATCCATGATCGGTTGTTGGCTGTCAGTCGCGAGGCGCCACACCCTACAAAGGTGTGCAATTGGCCAAATGAATGAGAGCTTACGAATGTTGTGGCAACGAGCAATTCAGTCAGTGGTTAAAAGTAAAAGTACGCCTACAAATCAAACGTGGTAGTTGAAGGTCAAGTGACCGATGAGTCACGTGTATTGCCTCCTTTATATTACCTCCCAGCTCGCCACGGTTTTCAAGGAATAGCAGTGGAAGAGGTGACGATGGAAGGTGGTTAGCCTTATAGTGGCGATAGCCTCCTGACTAAAGCTGTTGCTCACGTCCAGGGGACGAAACCCCCCCGGGCCGAATTTGAGGCTGGGGATCCGCGTATTGGCTTCTGTAGGTCATTTCATATGTCGCCGTCGCTGTCAGAGCTCTCTTAATGCTCTTGGTGTCTCAATAAGGTCCGTCTGCTTGAGTCACAAGCTACAGAGGTGAAGGTCCATCGCGTTGCAAGGGGGTTTTGGTGGATGTGGCGAATCTTATTTACGCCGGCCTGGTTTAAATTGACGTGCTTACTGGTTGCTCGACCGTCTATGACTCTTTCTGGTCCTTCTTGTCTTTACTAGGGCGTGGGTTCAATGGGAAAGCCTCGGCGACACATGCAAAAAGCTTTTTTTTTTTTGGCAAGCCGATGCTCTTGTGCAGCTCCGACCTTCCGTAGATGTGTTGACAGGGCACTATGCGTACTCTGGGGCGGCAGACAGCATCATATTGCCTCCGCCGTCTCTTCTGTGTGGCGGATATGAGAGGGCGGATGCCATTTACTGCCGGGGTTGACAACTGTCGGTATACAGTCTGGTCTCTATCACTCTCTTCACTAGCTGCTGTACTAGCTTGTCGAGGACTGGGCTAATCTGGTGTTTTATATGTTGCCTAGTTTGCAATCAGTTATCCTACTGGGGCCCATGTCTCGCCAAGTCAAGTAGGCAAGGTAGTTTGCCTGTGGTTTACCAGAATGTTCTATATTCTCGCGACCAGAGCACATAGTCCCGGCTGAGTAAATAAATATGTGGCTGTTCAGCTGTCGATCTCGTCGTGGAATTGGTCCTGAATATGCGGCCCTAATGGTAAATATCGCGTTCTCGAGATTTACGAAGTGTTCGTGTCTACCCAGAGGCGAGAAGAGAGACCGCTGATGACTAAGATTTATTGCCAGATATTTGAGCTGATGGTTTGTTTCTGTGGTTTTGTTTTTGAGGAGCTGGTTTGTAAAGACTACATGGTGTCTCAGTATATAGTATATCTAGTACAGCCTTGAGTGATTCCGGCCTCTATTTTCATCACAGTTGCTGGAAATACCAGCCGTTATAGAACTCTTGTTCGGATGTTTAGTTACTAGGAGCATTTGAATTGATATTCTCATGTCAAGTCTTCGGAAAGTCTGGAAATTCCTTCTTGGGCTCCAAATATACATAAATACAACGTCGTCGCTAGTAAAAAATGCCAACGAAATTATAGTTGATGTTTTTTATTATCTGGATAATATTTATTTGAGAATATTAGCTTTTTATTTTATTTTTGGAGGTATCAATGAATTTATTGTGGTTTTTAAATGGACACACATTCACCATAACCACCCGGTAAAGGTATGGGCGAAGAATAAAGCATCTACTAACTAGTATATCAAGCTGCCAAATTCAATTATTGGCTTCTCCATATTACATTTGGCATCTAATGGGGCGCATTCTTATCAGAATCCGCTCCATTTTATATACCCCGCTACTCGGTGTAAATAGCCCCGGCAACAGGGTCGCCGGCCCCGCGGTCGAGTTCCGCTTTCGCTATATTTACCCACTTACTGTGGGTGTCAGGGATCTTGTGGAAAGGCGGAGTAAATATGCGGGATTCTTCTAGGTTACCCCACACGAGCAACGATATAAAAAGGGTAATGTGGGAAAAGAAGCAATCTGTTAATATGCAACATATATCCGTAGCCAACAATTTTGTAACAATCTTACCAGGTCTCCTGGTCCATTGAACCAGCTATGTCTCTCAATGACCCTCGAAAACCCCAGCCAAAGCCCCCATTGCAATCTATAATCAGCTCCCACGACTTCGAGCAAGCAGCTTCAATTTCGCTAGCCCCCAAAACATGGTCCTTCTACTCGTGCGCCGCCACGGATCTGGTAACCCACAAGCTGAATAGTAGCATTTACAACCAGATCCTCTTCCGCCCCCGCACAATGGTCGATGTCTCGACGGCCGACACATCCACTACCATCCTCGGCCATCGCTCCACCCTGCCACTCTTCTGTTGCCCTGCCGCCCTCTCAGCAATGGTGCATCCCAGCGGCGAGCGCGCCCTGGCGCGAGCGTGCCACAAATCTGGGATCCCGCAATGTGTCAGTACCAGCGCGTCCTTTCGCGTGGAGGACATCTTTGCATCAGTTTCCCAGCCACCGGTTCTAGATACCCCGCCGCCGGTACCGATGACATTCTTCTTCCAGCTGTATGTTGACAAGAGCCGGGAGAAGTCGGAGGCGTTGCTAAGGACGGCGGAGAAGCTGGGGGCGAAGGCGGTGTTTGTTACGGTGGATGGGCCGGTGCAGGGGAAGAGGGAGGCGGATGAGAGGGTTAAGGCGGATACGGAGTTGGTGTCGCCGATGAGTGGAACGAGGGCTAAGAATGATGATAAGGGGAGTAGCATTTCTCGCGCGATGGGGTCGTATATTGATCCCACGCTCAGCTGGAAGGATGTTGCGTGGCTGAGGAAGAGTACGAAGTTGCCGATTATTTTGAAGGGTATCATGACGGCACAGGATGCTAAGATGGCAATGCAGCATGGGATAGATGGGATTGTGCTCAGCAACCATGGTGGTAGAAATCTCGATACGAGCCCTCCTCCGATGTTGGTGCTGTTAGAAATACAGAAGAACTGCCCCGAGGTCTTTGACAAGGTGGAAGTGTTTGTTGACGGAGGCATCAAGAGAGGAACAGACATCTTCAAAGCATTGTGTCTCGGAGCAAAGGCTGTTGGTATTGGAAGGGGGTTTCTCTGGGCGCTGAACTACGGGGAAGAGGGCGTGGAGAAATTCATTGATATCCTGAGGGATGAGCTGGAGACTACCATGAAGCTTTGTGGCATTACGGATCTGAGCCAGGTGCACCCTGGTTTGGTTAACACGCTCGCTGTCGACCACTTGGTTCCTGGAGGCGAGGAACATCCATACGCGAAGTGGAGACCGAAGGCTAGGATATAGAATGCAAGCTTACCTCTTGTATTTATTCCTTATGAGAAAGTGATTGGCAGTGACGAGAGGTCGGGATTCCTGGTAGCAACACAATGCCATAGCTTCTTAGATCCTCATTTGAACATAAACAGAACTTACTGTCACTATGCTGCGGAATTATTTTATCATTGGAGTATGTTGTGTTGCGATATATACCGGGCTATATAACATCTTTTCATATAGTTTCTATTCTTGCTGTTGAATTGATAACCCTCCACTAAGGCATCAGCTATCATGGATTACGAACAGTTTACAAACCTGGTCCTCGGTTCTATAATGATCTTCGTCTGACAGGTGGTGGAGACGAACCGACGGGCTAACAATACGCCGATAACCTGTCAGATAGATTAAGAGGGGACCAATACAAGGGTCATGTCAGAACCACGAGAAACGAACAGAATTGTGTAAGTCAACCTTTAATCTGAACAACAGGCTTTCAACCATCATCGAAATAGCCTCCTTTTAAATACTGTTCAAATGCCAAGCAGCCGCACTTGACCGCCTCTCTCTCCGATACCAATTGACGAAACTATCATACGGGGCAGTAAGAGCCTGTCATTTCCCAATTGGGCGACATGGGCAGAGATCTGCGTAAGAACAAAGCCCTCGTCCGCTTAGGTTGCCTTAACCAGAGAGTTTGACGCCACTTTCAGCTTCCAAGACAAAGCCAGACAGGGACAAGCGGCGTGGAAGGTGGAAATAAACCTTGCATAATCTTTTTCATGTCTTGGCGAGCCTACCATAACGACGCCAGAGGGCAAGTACTCTCAGCCACTTACCTAACTTTCGCTTGAAATTGGGTTGCCCTGTGTGATGTGTATTCCTAATGCACGTGCGGCGAGATTATGAAATGCTAAGTGCCTGCACCTGCGGATGTCGGGGGTGGAGTTATATGGACGTCGGACCTCACTTATATGAAAGTGTGAACTTGCCGGGAGCCTTGTTTGACTGAACCTCCTTTTCCGCGGTTATTGTTCGCTTCAACCTTTACCACAACACTCACTCCATTGCCACCTGGACAGCAACAAAGGAAGAATCGTATTAATGGCGCGCCTCCATCTTTTAGGTTCTGTGGCCTTCTTGCTCCTCCAAGTTGTAAGATGCGACAATCCCCTTATGTCGCGCGACCGCGCTCTTGTTCCGGGCGAAGTCAAGCCGGTGGAGGCTATTAAGTACTCGCCTGAAGTCGGATCCATGCCCATTAGTGGCCGCGAGCTTGTTTCTGAATGGCTCAGTACTGGCAGTCTCTCCAAGCGTTATTGTGTGGACGCAGGATACCAACCGTGCTCCGGTGAGTACAACAGCCCTGATAACCCTTGTGGATATTTGCGTGGCATAATATTCTAAGAGCACGAGGCTCGATGCTGACACCTCTCTCCCGCAAGACACCAGGTGTTGTCCATCTGCATCGCAATGCTGTCCTGGCAGTGCTTACTGCCGGCCCGATGCTAACGGCGTTTGTTGTGGCTCCACGGGCGTCTGTCCCGGCGGATACAGTTGCAACTCCCTCTGCCGCTGTGTTGAGAAGGGGGGAACCTGTTGTGCGAACGGGCGCTACTGTGTTGCAGGTTACAAGTGCTGCACAAACGGCTGCGCGCCAGTCGGGGGACAGTGCTGCTCGAACGGGCAGATCTGCGATACTGGGAATATCTGCGTCATCAGTGGACGGACTGGGGAGTACGGCTGCTGCACTGATCTGAGCTGCACGGCGTATGTCGACAACGGCGTCACGGTCCCTTTGACGTCGTCGACCCCGGTGAGGACCAAAGCTCCGGTGACGACCCAAGCTCCGGCGACAACCAAGGCTCCGGAAGTCACGACTCCAGTCTACAACGAGGTATATGTTTACTACTACTGGACATTCACTTGGTATGGCGTCCTCTTCCCGTGCAATTCTGCGCTCCTGGACTAACATCCCTAGGTCATACTACTCGTACTACTACACCTACGTCTACGCGGTCCAGAAATCGACGCTGACCACTACCTATGTGACGACGACAACCATTATCTCTGCCTACGAGACTGACAGCGCAGATGGCACTTCTGAGCTCAGCCGCCTCTCTTCCATGTACTTCAGCACGGGGTTCCCCACGCCGACGGAGGCGACCACCGCGCTGGCTGCCACGACTGTCCAGGACTCACCCTCGGAGACGGGGTCCAGTGGAGACAGCGGGTCCAGCCAGCCCAGCCAGCCCAGCCAGTCCAGCGCGTCTAGCGGGGACAGCGGGGACAGCGGAGACAACGGAGACAATGGCAATAGTGGTCCTGGACTAGGCATTGGCATTGGTGGTGTTGGTGGCGGTTCTGTAGGGGGAGCGGGGATGGTGCAGAGCAGTTTGCCAAAAATGACCTTATGGGCGTTTGCCATGGGGGCTGTGGCTGTTGGTACTGGGATGTTGTTACTGTGATGTCTTGGAGGGGGAGGACTGTATACACCGTGTAAGGCTGTGGCTTGTCGATGCGGATGGTGGGAGAAGAAGAGGCTCGGATTAATGGCAAGGCGAAGAAGGATTGTATAGTAGACGCCGTAGGCGCAAGACTTGGAATGGGGCCTAGAGATAACCAATGACATGAACATTTCCATGTTATCTTGCTGTAGTTTGTTGATTGACATGTGCCGTAGTAACTGGAGCTGTGGTTATATCTAGATATAGATATGCAAACCAATAATTTTTGAATCCTACCCCCACTGTTGTATGTATCAATGTGGACACTTAGACTCCCACATGGGACACATGGGAGCATCCTCTTGTCTTGGCGACCGCAATCCTAATCCTCCCACCAGATCCTGTGGGGGCTGTTGGTTTTGGTAGGATGATGTTGGTCTCTAATATTTATAGAAGCCGCAAATGACGAGATATGTTACACATGTAAAGGATGAGAAGAAAGCGAGCAACGTACTTAGGCATCCAGTAACTACCTACTGGTATTGGGGGCGGGCTGATAACGGGTTGAACGGCTGAAGAACGAATTTCAATGTTGGACACTAGAAAAGTGGCAGTGACAAGCCCCCAACGCCAATCCCTGCCCACTTCTGCAGTACCTGGTACCTGTCTTATCCGATATGGCCAATCCCGCAAGGCCTCCCCGCCATTTCGTCAGCATGACCCAATTCAGCCTTGTTAATATCCAATACAGAGCGGCCTCGCCGAACTCAATCGATCCTTTCCGTCAACATGCCCCGTTGGTTTCTGTCTTTTCGGGGCGTATTATGGACAGGTAAGCAGCTTAGCATACGAAACAACCTTCCCATACGTTGGAGTTACACCTCGTGTAAGTATCGTAGTCAGGAACCGGAGTGTTTATACGGTACCACACAACCACGAGCTGATTGTCCCACGTCTCCGCATCCCTGGAGGGGTGTCTATCAAGATACTACCTGTTCCGGACAACTCTCCGGATTCCTTCACAAACACACAGCCTCGGTCTGCCTCTCGGGTTGGCTTGCGCCCCGGAAAGCTGAACCGACCATACTTTTCAGCCCCAAGGCTGCTGTAGTACTTGAACCACATGGAGTCTGGGCTCGTTGTTAGTGTATGCAACGTGCAATTAGAATCCAGCCTTGTGGGCCCGATGTAGAATTGGTGGAGGGGTCGTTCTCAAGGATGTCTGCTCACGGCTGCCTCAAAGATGGTAGATATCCTCTCTCTCTGTTTCTCGTTGTTGTTTTTCTGTTTCCTTCATATGTATTTACCCGCAAGTTACTTCATATCTCAAGCGCTTGTATGCGAACATTTTTTGTTGCACGACTTCGATTCCCTGGAATCGCCATTGAGACTGTGATCGAGCTCTCTCGTGATCAGGCGCATGGTATTTTTTACTACGAAACAAGAATCAAGCAAGGCCAGCCACCAAAGCAAGATGCCTAGTACTACAGGAGTGAACGGGGACAACAGTGTCCACCGTGTCAACGGTGCTAATGGTGCCAGTGGTACCAATGGTGCTAATGGAAAACATGAAATTCCCCACGTTAATAAGGCACAGCGCGTTGACTTTGCGCGCACGACGAGCAGAGGTCCGCCAATCGACACCAGCTGGGAGCGGGTGAACTCCTTCCCTCTCCCACCGCATACGGCAACTCCTGGCGGCCCGACAGCGAGGTCCCAAGCCAAGGTTCGGTCATATGGACAGAATGAAGACTCGAAGTGCTTTCCGAGGATATCACGTCCCGTTGAGCTCCTAAGAACGAGCTATGATGTGCTAGTGATTGGTTCGGGGTACGGAGGCGGCGTGGCTGCTTGCCGTATGGCAAGAGCGGGGCAGACTGTCTGTTTGCTAGAACGAGGGAAGGAGAGGTGGCCTGGAGAGTACCCTAGCACTCTTCTTGAAGCTACGAAGGAACTTCATATCTCGGGTGAAGTGCCGCGTGTTATGTCAAAACCGAAAATGGTCGACAAGGGTGACCCGACGGGATTATATCATTTAATTATGGGCGAGGGCCAGAATGCATTCGTGGGGAATGGACTTGGCGGAACGAGTCTCTTGAATGCGAATGTCTTTCTGCGGACAGACAATGGGACTATGGGCCTTCACTACTGGCCACCAGAGCTTCGGAAACCTGGCGCACTAAACGACTACTATGAGCTTGCTGAGAAAATGCTCGAACCTCAGACATATCCTGACGAGTGGCCAGAATTGCCAAAGCTGAACATGCTCGAGACACAGGCCAACCATCTCGGATGGGGGGACAACTTCCGTCGCGTCCCGCAGACCACTCGCTTCTCAGCTGGAGCCAACAGCACGGGCGTGGAGATGAATGCTTCTGCATTGACGGGACAGGATACCACTGGGCTCAACGATGGTAGCAAGTCTAGCACTCTCGTTAACTACCTCAGTGACGCATGGAACTGGGGCGCTGAGATGTTCTGCGAATGCGAAGTCCGATATATAAAAGAGCATCCCGACGAGGGTTATATTGTCTACTTTGCATGGCATGGTAGCGGACGCGGAGCTTTCACAGAGCACCTGCATGAAGATCTCATGTGGGTTCACGCCAAAAAGTGTGTCTTCCTAGGAGCGGGATCCCTTGGGACAACAGAGATTCTGCTCCGGAGCAAAGCCATGGGATTGTCGACGAGCTCAACGCTAGGGACTGGGATGAGCGGAAACGGCGATATCCTGGCATTTGGATACAACTGCAACGAGAGTGTGAATGCGATGGGGAGAGAATTTCCGTCCCCATACCATCCAATCGGACCCACGATTGCTGGCATAATTGATTGCCGCGAAGGCCACGAGAATCCGCTTGATGGCTTTGTCATTGAGGAAGGAGCAGTTCCAAAAGCATTAGCTCCATTATTTCAAGTGATGCTTGAGCTGATGCCAGGTACCGCCCATCACGATGTAAGCCTGATGGGAAACGTGAGGAGTAAGCTTGCAAGTATAGGGAGTCACATTCTTGGCCCCTATTACCAGAAAGGTAGTGTCGAGAAGACTATGGTTTACCTCGTGATGTCACACGATTCAAACCAGGCCATACTTTCTCTCAAGAATGACAAGCCGCTTTTGAAGTTCTTGGGTGTGGGAAGGTCAGATCATGTTGAGTATCTCAACGATATACTGGCGCAGGCTACCTCTGCTGTGGGGGGGACATTTGTGAATAGTCCATTTTACGCTGCTCTTGGAAAGCAGGAAATTACTGTACATCCTATAGGGTAAGAATCTCTAACTCATAATCTGGTTGAGGGGTTGCTAACGGGAAATAGGGGAGCTTGTATGAGTAGCTGTGGCACGGGGAAATCCGGCACAACGAACCATTTTGGGCAAGTCTTCAAAGGAAATGGCAAAGAGACCTATGAAGGGCTCATTGTTACCGATGGGGCAATTGTTCCAACAGCTCTGGGTGTTAATCCACTTGCCACTATAACCGCCCTTGCAGAACGCTCAGTAAAGCATACGGCGGATAAAATGGGCCTAACAATTGACTATGATACGAAGAATGGTGAATTTATTTGAAGTAGAATCTTACTAGGGACTTTTGAAAGCTAACATTGATAGGCCTTCTGGATCTCTTCGGATTCCCAAAACATGTAATTACTGGAGATGACAGCATCCTCAATGCCGAAAGCCTCATCGAAGAGACCGCAGCAGGTAAAGTGAGTGGATTTGAATTCTCAGAAATCATGTCTGGATTCATTCACTTCGGCGAAAACATGGAAGGAGACCGCAAAGATGACTTCGAAGTTGCGGCTCGCACCGGAAGGGGGCTGTGTGAAGGCGCGAGGTTCTTCCTGAGCGTCAAGGCATGGAATACTCATACGATTGTCCGTCGCCCTGATCACTCGGCAATGTTAACTGGCACACTCGTCTGCGCTGGTCTACCAGGGAGCCCCTTTATGATAAAGCGTGGGGATTTCGGTCTCTTTTCATCGAACCAGTCAATATCGGGGACCAAAAATTTAACCTACAGCTTTCAGATGATAGGCACCGACCGCGAGAAGTACCAATTTGAAGGTTTTAAGACAGTCAACGCCGGGATAGTCCTCAACCCTATTGCACTTTGGAGGGCGACGTCAACTCTTTATGTCACAATCAAACGGCTCAACGGCACAGTTATCGGGCGCGGCATACTTCATATCAAGCCAATGGATTTTGTATCAGAAGCAATGACACTCAAGCCATCCGGGGATGGTTTGATCGCCAAAGCCACCTCCACAATTTCTTTCCTGTCCTACTTCGCCAAGCAAGCCGCCTCCCTCTTCTTCACCCCTTTCAGCACTCTACAATACCCATCTCACACCCCTCGCGGCTTCATCAACACCTGCACCTCCGACGAAACCATCGCCGTCATCGCCTCCGATGGTGTAAAAACATACATGAACAAATGGGAATCCACACACCCCGACCCCAAATACCCCGTCCACGACCTCTTCATGATCCCTGGCGCCTCCGTTGACCACCAAATATTCAGTCTCCAAACCATCCACAAGAACGCGGTGCAGTACTTCACCGAGCGCGGATACCGCGTCTGGGTTCTCACTCACCGCATTGGTATGAACATGCGACCAACCGACAAATGGACAACCTTTGATGCGCGCCTCGATATTCGCGCTGCCTTGGCATACATCCGCAGCGTGCGCGGCACGCGCAAGATCTATACTATTGCGCATTGCATGGGTTCTGTGGCGCTTGCATCGGGGATGCTGGATGGTACGATCCCGGTGGATTGGATTAAGGGGCTGTCGTGCTCGCAGGTGTTTATGAATCCACAGTGGGCGCGAATTAATATGGCCAAGGTGATGATGCCGTTTGATCTGACAAGGGCGTATCGGTTGCTGGGCGGGAACTGGTTTAGTTGCTCGAGTAGCGAGGATGATACCCTGGTGCAGAGGTCGATTGATCAGTTATTGAGGTTTTATCCTGTGGAACCGAGGGAGATGTGTAATAATGTTGCGTGCCATCGGACATCTTTTGTCTTTGGAAGGTGAGCTCCCCCCTCCCCCACTCCTTTTTTAAGCCCACTAACCCGCCCCTACAGATGTTGGAACCACGCGAACCTCAACGAAGCCACACACGCGCAAACCCACCGCTTCTTCGGTGGCGTTAACATGTCACTTGAACACCTCCTCATGTCCATGGGCGCACATGGACACGTCACGACCAACTTCCCCCTCGCGCAAAAGCTGACAACACCCACGAACCTGCGGCGTCTGAAAGGCCTTCCAATATTCCTGTTCAGTGGAGGGGATAACCATGTTCTACAGCCGGAGAGCACGCTGACGACATATGAGACGCTGAGGGATATGTTTGGTGGGGAGAATTATGAGAGGGTTGTTATAGAGGGGTATGGGCATTTGGATTGTTGGATGGGGACGAGGGCGGAGAGGGATGTGTTTCCGATTATTGGGGAGAGAATGGAGAGGGTTTGTAGGGGGAGAGGCGGTGGGGAGGAGGGGGAGAGGAAGAAGTGAGAGTTGTGTGAGAGATTGTGGTTTTGGACTAAGTGTAGGGGGATTTAATTGGGTGGGGTAGTTCGGAGTCTGTGGGAGTTTGGGGTGACGGCCGAAGGTTGAATGTTGAAAGGGCCTTTTGGATATGATTGTTGGATGGGATTTCCTTTACTCCTACTCTTGGGACTGGATGTGCGAGTTATTTATGTAATGACGAGTAAGGACATGTGTTAGAATATTTCAATGTATGAAGTGGCAGGACCACAGTATACCCGTATTCAAGCTCATCTGTCGGCATGGTCTCATATCACCCTATCTATTCAATCCAGCGCGAGCTAAAAGAAAGAGACAAAAAGATGTATTCCGCTCCGCTTATTCGGCATCTGCTGTAACTGCACGATAACCTGCAAGCCATCTCCTTATCTATGTTCGAGCAAAACCAACGCTGGGTGTGATAAATGCAAAACACCATACTCCAAACCTCATCATCAATCATCACCATCTCATCATCTCATCATCTCTCCTGCCCCCCCTTAGCTCCCAAGAAATCCCATCACGTCTCTCTCCCCGCGACGTCTATACCCAATTCCTTCAGACCACCACCGCCCCACACTCAGTTATAACTCCTCACCGCCGCCGCAGCATCCGCATCCCTCCTGGCAACCTCCTCTCTACTAGCTTCCTGCAGCGTATCTGTCCTCCTCTGCATCTTCTGCGCATTCAGCTGCTGCCCTAGCTTCCCCGTCGGTTTCGCCGCCGCTTTTGCGCGCGCCTGTTCTCTCATTAGCACAGATCCCCAGCACACAGAAAATAGCTATCTCATACCTCAGCAGCAGCAGCAGCATCTCTTCTCGGATCCCCTCCTCCTGCAGGCCCGGTCCCACCCAGTCGCCTTGGCGGTCCACCAGAGACCCTGACCTTTGGGGGAGGTACGGAGGCGAGGGTGCGGCCGGGGGTGGAAAATGCGGAGGGAGATTTGGTTTCGGAGCCGCAGAGGTTGCCCATTGTGGTGGTGGTTGTGAGATCAGAGAGGCGTGGGAAGGTGAGGATGAAGGTGCGGATGAGGAAGTGGCGTGTTGAGGTGGGGGAGGATCTTGCGCCGGGGCTGTTTGGTATGGTTTGGTTTGGGGGTTTGACTAGGAGCTTGGGAATAAATGAGTGCAATTGAGTGACTCTTGTACGTTGTATATCTGCGCACTGTTTGCTGGAGCGGTGATGGTTATAATTGCTCTGGCAGTGGCAGCAGTCGTGTGTAGTGGGGCTTAGTGAGGCTTGGACGTTGGATGGGAGCTCCTGGCGGTTTTTCCGGCCCGGCGGAGGAGGAGAGGAGCTATGAACTAAATTATCCAGGCTTGGCCGCGGTAGATGGGAAAATAATGGCGGCTAAGGGCATAGTTTGAGCGATAATATAAGCTTGACGGGATGAATTGTGTTTAATTAAATAAGGCTATGATTGTAGATATTTACACTTACATTATTATACTATATAAATACTGTACTATAGCTGTTGATGGATACTATAATCACTATAGTCGCAACCCCCATAGGGCCTTCCTTCTACCCTTTTCTACCCTCCAGACCCCTCTATACCCTCCGGAGTGTACTTGTAGTTCGGAGTACTTCGGTATACTTTTCCTCGCTCGGTAACTCTGCGGTAAAGTACGTACCGTTAAGTCACGGGCACCTTGGGGTTTTTTTCCTTGAAAGGGCTCTCTGCCTTTTCCATCTATCTATTATCTAATCACGCCCGAAGTTTTATTTAAAATTCTCTGATTGGCTCTTCCTACCCCCCACCGTCAACCTCCAAGGTAATTTTCCAATCCGCTACACCCCTTCCGGTAAAGCCGGTGCTCGCTTCCACTTCCCGTTTCGTCATCGACGGCTCTGATTTGTACTGTGCTGCACTAAGTAACCTTGTGGGTTGGGGCCACTGGGAAAAATCGTGAATGAAGACCTTTCTCGATGGTCCCCCGCGCGAAACTTCTCACCACCACAATTCCCGAGCGAATCTTGTTGTTTTGTCCTTTCTCTGCACCTTGAAGGTCCCTCGATTTAATCATATCCACTGCGGAAGCAACATCTCGTTCTTCTTGTCTTTTGATATATTTCTCATTCTACACTCTACACCCTCGACGCCGTGCGCCCTATCTGCCTTATCCCACCGGTACCGATAGCAACCTTGATGGGTTTGGCCTTGACCTTTGATTTCGACCTCAATACTCGTGCCAGCTGCGTTGCGAACTTCGAATGGGAGCAACTCCGCTACAGGCGCTGCTTGGGTAGACACTCCTTCTTTGCATTTTCTCATATTATCGCTAGCCGTTCTGTCGCGTCTTGTGTCGCTCATGGGAGTTACAGATCGCTAATGACTCTACAGGCAGCTCGAGATAATGAACGATAACCGCACCTATAACACATCGTCGAGAGAAAATATGGATATGATGTTCTCGCAGGATGGGTCGATCGACGCAGCAGACGTCTGGGCGAACGCGTTGCCATGGGATAGCTCGTCAAATGCATACACTCAAGCCACGACCACCGAAGCGCCGTCTCCTCATCCTACGACTGAAGACTCTTTCCACCAGTCGCATCATGACCACTACTTTGGCGGCCACAGCAGCAGGTCCACTGTCATATACGAGGAGAAGTGCGACAGCCCAGAGTGTCACGTCCAAGAGTGCCACGAACCCGACTGCGCCGAAGATCTCGTCGAGTGCACCGACCCTTACTGCTTGCCCATTGATGCATGCCCCGACCCAGATGCCTGCCACAGCGGGAGCACAAAATGCGCCGGGAGCCTTGAGATGGATATTGTGTCCGCGGCTGCGAGTCTGGCGGCCATGAAGCCTCCGGCAATGTCGAATGGGCAATTTTACAACGGTGCGCAAAACTATGATTTTTGCGCTGCGCTTGCGAACGGGTACACAAGTGCCACTCATCCACCCCACTTTGGCGCGTGCATGTTCACCAACGCCTATATTCCTTCCTATAACAATGGGGGTATGATGGGAGCGGCGCAGGACAGTGGTATGTGCCAATATATCAACAACAACAGCAATTTCTGCCAAAGTCACGAGACCTACCATAATATGGGTCCTCCCTCATTCCAAAACTCGACCCTCCAATACGCCATGTCACTGCGAGATCTCTCCTCCCGATCATCATCCTCGCAAGACCCCTTCACGTTCTCCACTGAACCGACCCCCTCATCCGCCTCCACCTACTCGTCGCCTCACCCACCATCCGACGCAGCCCTCCTAACCCCCGCATCCCAACCTGACCCCAACTTCCCCGTCCCCGTCTGTCAATGGCACGACAGCCCAACATCCTCCCCCTGCGGCAAAACTTTCGCGACCAAAGCCGCGCTGCAATCGCACATCCAGTCTGTGCACACCGCGCCGCTCTCCAAATCCCTCGGCTTTGTCTGCCGCTGGTCCGGGTGTAGCCGTCTCTCCCTCCCCGCAGACCGCGCGGGCTTCGCGCAGCGCTCCAAGCTAGACAGACACATGCAATCGCACACTGGACACAAGGCGTGCAAGTGTCCTGAATGCCACCACGAGTTTAGCACCTCCCAGACGCTCGAGAGTCACATGCGCACCCACACTGGCGACAAGCCGTTCAAGTGCAAGGAGCCTGGGTGCGACTATGAGGCCGCGCAAGCGAGCCAGCTGACGATGCATACGCGCACCAAGCATACGCGTGAGAAGCCACTTCTATGCGACTTCCCTGGCTGCGGACGTCGGTTCGCGGAGAGCAGTAATCTGAGCAAGCATAAGAAGATCCATGAGCCTGAGGAGGAGTGCCGATGCGGTGTGTGCGGGAAGAGCTTCAGGCGGCGCGATCAGCTTAGACGGCACTTGAAGATTCATGTTAGAAAGGATGGTCTGAGTGAGGTCGGGGCGAGGAAGGCGTTGGGAGGGAAGAAAGGAGATGAGACGAGTGAGACGGGGAGTCAGCTTTTAAGTCCCAGTCCGAGTGTGCCTCCTGGAACGGGAAACTCAACGGAGATGGAGTTCAATGAGGAGGACAGACAGATGGCGATGGGTATGGATATGGAGCTCGATGGCGGTTCGATGATGGTATGTTCACTACTTTCTCCTCTCTTTGTCGGCGAAACGTTATACTAACAATACCAGGCCTCACAGCAATCACTTAATGCCCAATCTAACTGGGCCATGACCTGACCTCACCTTTAATCTCACAACACCACCACCGTCACCGCATCACACCTTCACCACCACAATTCAGCGAGCATTAGCAAGCATTGATCTCCCAAAACCACCCGCAAGATAGCGAAAAGCGCTCAGCACTGCACTATTCACGAACCATAATTGCCAGCCCGTCTATTATTGGGTGTTTCCTCTCACCGTGTGCGATTTTTTTATGATTTCTCTCCTTTGGGTGTCGGTTGGTCGGTTGGATAACAAAAGCAAATAATGACATGGCTCTTTTTTGTTAAAGATCTTTACTTCTTTTCTTTTCGAGATGTTCTTATAAATTAAAAAGCACAGCGCCCCTTTTGGGTATTTTAAAATGGGATGGATGGATGGATTGGGATAGGGATAGGAAAATGGAAGGATCACCTGGAAGAGGATATGCCATGGAAAATGGGAAGGAAAAGGGAATGGAAAATTGAGGGGGATAATGATTATGTAGTCCACGCCAGTTGATGAAAGGGACGATGGGGATGAAATGATGTTGTTTTTCCAAATTAACAGCCTTAAACTACTATAAATTTCAAGTCCTTTTAGTATATATAGTATTATATATATATATATTACTATACAAATTTTTAGCACTCTACTAAGGCATTTGTTATGGTTTATATATGTTTTTATGTCTAGAAAATGAAAAAAAAGTTGCATTTTAAAGAAATTAAGCCACTTTACATATGCTTTACTATGTAAAGATACCTGCGCGCATTTTGCTTCCCCCTCGCTTCTCGATTACTTACTCCACCCTTGAGCGGAGCGAAAAGTTACGACGATTACAGTCGGGGGTGTTTAAGCAGGTCAGGATCGTCACCTGCCACTTGGGCGGCTCGCACCATAGCCAACAGCAACCTAGAAGGCGTGAAACAGCCAGCTAGTTCCAAAATGTGCCTTCAACCCCGGGCCTGCAAAACCTCGCATATATGAGTCGGCTTTGCGGCGTAATCATGCGCAATCATTCGTCGACTAGAATCCTCACGCTTAGTTGGGCCTAATCAGGACGTACTGTCCGTTCTTGGCAGCCTCGGAGGGGACCTCATGGGCCTACAGGGTACAGCGCCAGCGTATCACCAGCTTCATTGTACTATGCATAGTAAGCCATAATTAGAATATTCCTTCTATTGGCTGCAACCCCAAACCATGCGGATTTTAGCCGGTGAGCTGAGTGACCCTATAATCCTGATAGATATGTGGTTCGCTTTTCGAGAGCCTCGTTTTGAATATCCCCGCCCAATAATAAAAATGCTTTCTCTCCCGCTGGACGCTCGATACCAGCCTTAACCTCCTTGGAAACAAATACAATGAGCTCGAAGTAAAGACAGCATCTGTCCCCGTCCCGTTGGGTAAGCTCCGAGACAACTCAATAACGCTCGACACCCTCCGAACAGAAGGTTTGTCACACTACAATTCATGCCACTTTCTTGTAGCGACTGCTATCATTCCTGTAGTGCTGGTGATTACCAGCCACCTAGAATTGGACAACGGGTAGATGAGCTTGCGCAATGATGGCAACTGATTCTTGTTACATACGAACTATCCTCCACAGATCTTGGCTCATTCCATACGCTTTCGTTCAATGATGCACAATCTAACTGCTAATAGCTACTCCTCATGGCCGAGCCTGCATTCGTCATTAGCCTTGTCGCGTCAGTGATAGGTATCATCGACGGAGCTAAAACAGTATGGGATGCCGTTAAGGATCCAAATGGCCAACCCCAAGCATTCCGCCAGGTGGCTGCACGACTGCTACTGGTTCGTGACATCCTCGAAAAGGCCAAACTTGAAGCAAACCAGCTAGACGAAACTTCTCAGGAGGACTTGGAGAAGGTACTAGAGGAATGCAAAGGAAAGGCTGAGAAGCTCGATAAAATCTTCAGGAAGGTCCTTCCTGGAAGTGAAGAAGGGCGGCTCGGCCGATATAGGAAAGCAGTGAGTACGCCATTTAGTGGCGGACAAGTAGAACAGTTAATGGAGGGGATTCTAAAGGATGCTCAATTGATCGCAACCAAAAAGCTGATGGGAATTGCGGACCAAAAACAAGTGAAGGAGCTTGCAGAAGCAATTAAGGAGATGAAGGAAATGCCATCATCTTTCCCTGACGAGGCTGATTCTATCTCCCAGATACATAGCGGTAGTGGTCAAAATATTGCCAATACAGGGACTGGAAATACGACAAATAATATACAGTCAGGAGGATCAGGTACACAATACAATATTACTGGGGAAACTCAGATCGGAGGTGAGAAGAAAAGTTAGCTATTGCAGGATTATATTTAATATATATATTCTAGACAGGATAATAAACAATTATTCCAGTTGTATGTCCAAACCATTTTGCCCTTCTTAGTCTCGATGTTCTCATATAAGGCTAATGAATTATCATCTAGGTCAAGATCAACAGAAATGGGAGCCCGATCAAGGTAAGCTCACTATAATACCATTGAAGAAATGGCTCTCTATGTCAGGTTTAACATATGGTATAGGAAACATCCATTGGGTCATTCCGCAAGAAGTAAATCCTAACTTCACTGGCCAGAAGGAACTCCTGGAAGAAATGCGAATAAAGCTCTGCCCTTCAGTTGCCAGCCAGTCACGAAAGTGCTTTGCAATTATTGGAATCGGTGGCGTAGGAAAGAGTGAGATATGCCTAAACTTTGCAAATATACAACGGAATGAGTAGGTCATCATATCCAATTTATAGTTTAAAGGAACTAGGCTAATTTTGATTCTTATTAGATTCTGGGGTGTCTTTTGGATTGACGCTAGTACTTCATCAACTATTCAACGTAGCTATCTTAATGCCGCCCAACAATGTCAACTAGTCGAGGACTTCAAAACAGCTAAAGCCTACTTCGATAACATAAAATACCCATATCTTTTTATCTTAGATAATGCTGATAATATCAAGGAAAACCTCTATCCATATCTTCCAACAGGGCCTAATGCTATTATAATAATCACAAGTCGGGACTATAAGAAGCTTTCTTATGGAACTACTGGTTCTAAAATACTAGAGAAGCTCGAGATGGAAGGTGCTATTAAATTACTATTTAAAGCATCCCATACTACTATTGCTACTCAAACTGAGAAACGAGACGATACCGAAGCTATAGTACAACTACTAGCACAGCATGCTTTAGCTATATTACAAGCAGGCGCATATATTTACCAGCGCCCTTGTACATTAAAGGAATATAAGGAGGAATTTCAACAGCAAAAGAAACGTCCATCTTTATTACGCTTTCGGAATATAGAAGATTTTTCGAGATATGGAGATGTCTATGCAACATTCGAAGCCTCTGCCTAGCTTTTAGAAGAATCGAAATCAACCAATCAGGCATATGCTAATGCCCTGGAATTACTCGGCGTTTTGGGCCATCTATACTTTACAGGAGTTCCCCAGGCCATATTCACCCGGGCTTGGAATTATGCACAAAAGATTCCAAAAAAGCCCCAGGACATATTTATTCGGGCTTGGAATTATGCACGAAAGATTCGAAAAGAGCCTCCCTACATCCATGACATTACAGTTTTATCATCCTGGCACGTGTCAAAGTTGCCTAAAAGTCTCCAAGAATTACCCCCTAACGACAGATTAGACGACAGATTAGACGATCTCCCTGACTCTTTTCATGATGCATTAGGAGTTCTTCGGTCCTTTGGTATTATCACAATTCAGCTTGAAACGAAAGATATCTCTATGCATCCATTAGCTCACGCATGGGCACGAGATCGGCTCAATGAACCTGATAAACAAGGTGCTTGGGCATGTACAATGTCACTGGTCGCACTTTCTACAGAAAGTAAATATGACCACCAGGATTTCTGGAGGCCTTTGCAACCCCACATCGAGGCTTGTATAGATACGTCACCTAAAATGCCCTTTGATATATACCCAAAAACTGAGATCAGCCGAGTGTTCTATCAGTTTGCATGGTTATTCTATAGGGAGAGCAACTATCCTCGGTGTAAGGCACTGACTACAATACTACGGAAGAAATTTGGCTCTGAACGTTCTCCGGGAAGTAACAGCACTTTGATAGGGTATATCCATGCAATATGCTTGGTACAACTCAACGAAGATCATCCTTCTCAAGAAATCCTTGAGTATATAGTATATAGCGACAAAGATCCTACAGCAACTACAAGTGAAACTCGATTGTCCGCAAAGGTCTCGTTAGCAAATATATATGAACGACAAGGAAATACTCAGCTTGCTATTAATGTCCTTCGAGAGATAGTACAAATATGGAAAACTTCCTCGCAACCTGAACATCCTGGACGTCTTTCTTCACAATATGAGCTTGCTATGGCGCTTTTAAGAGATGGCAAGCACAACGAGGCTATTCCCTTCCTCCAGGACGTTGTTGAGACACGGAATTCAATTTTGAAACCCGAACATCATGATCGACTTAGTTCACAACGTGGACTTGCTATGGCACTATTAAGAGATGGACAGCATAACGAGGCTATTACCTTCTTCCGAGACGTTGTTGGGATACAGAATTCATTTTTGAAACCTGAACATACTGACAGACTTAGTTCAGAATATGAACTTGCTGTGGCCCTTTCAATAAATGGCAACTATGAAGAGGCCCTCGAAATAATCAAAGCAGTTGTCTTTATTGCAGAGAGAGAATGGGACTCCTTAGATGAGAGAAGAATAAGATACGAGTTGCTTTTAGAGTACTTATCCATTGAGGAGATAGAATGTCATAGCATTGTGCTAGATGTTTGAGACAGTGATATGGGAAGGAAAGAGGAAGGAGTGGGTGAAATAAAAGGGCAGGAGAAAGAAGAAAGAGGGGAGGGAATATCGAGAGGAGTATGGGTGGGGATTGTCACATACGACCATAGACTAACGTCCGAGGTGGCGTAATGAACACCAAAACCACCACCTTGTAAAAATAGTCATGGTTATCATGATTATTTGTGCTAAACCTGGTGATTGTGAGTTGTGCGTTACTCTGCCACAGAGAAGAGAGGTAATACCCGGGGCGAAAAAAAAAGGAGAGAACATACAACAGTAGGTATTCGCTGGTGGTCACCCACCCAACTACTAATCTACCGATCTCAAGTTTATGTATGGCAGAGCGGACGGGATGCCCAGTTCTCTTGAGTCTATGGTCGTATGTGAAAATTCTTTGGTTGAAACGGGATATAAGTGTATGTGTTGGTACCCAGCGCCCACACTCCCTCCACCAGGTCTTCAAGCTGCACAGAAAATGGACTAACACTCTCTAGTTGAATAGTGCATTAACTCCCCGCTACATACTCTGACGATACTATATACACCACCCCTCTTCCCCTAATCACCCCAATCAAAAGACAACCACCCCTCTCTTGCGCCCCTCACATCCCGCAACCATCCCCTATCAATTCAAGCCGCACCCCACTCCCTTGGCGCTCATATCACCTATTGCGCGCGTTCCGGCGGCGGCGCCCCAATAATCTGTGTATTCTGTGGCTGGGCATCCGCGATCTCTGGGTTCTGGCGGTAGAGGACGATTTCGGATTGTTTGAAGTAGCGGCGAGCGTCTGGGGGTGTTGTTAGATTGCGATGTCTTTGGTGGGGAAGGGGGAGAGGGGGGAAAGGTGTGGATAGGGAGGGGAAACATACCTTCGTCGATGAGAACGAGACTGAGGTAGTAGCGGGTGGAGTATTTTTTGTTGACTTCGCGGAAGGTGGGGGTTAGGTCAAAGCCACCAAGGAAGAGGCGGATAGGGATGGTTTCGCCTGTGCTTGTTAGATCGTGCTCGAGTTACACTCATAGAAAATCGGGGGCATGAGAGACTGAAGGTAGAAAGCGATAGGGGTGACAAAAACATACCTCTTGATGGACTCCCGTCCATAATCTCAAACCTCACTAGCGTCTCACTCTCATTATACTGATTCGGCGCCGTCCCCGTCGTCTCCCTCCGAATAATACTCAACTCCATATGCTTAATCTTCAATCTCACGAGCAAAAAGTAAATCCTCCCCACAATCACATCCTTAAGATGGTACTTGCTCTTACTGTACTCAAACTCAATATGCAAACAATCCTCAATTCCGACATCCATCTTGATACTGCTCTGCGTCTCCGGCGGTACCTTGTATGAGTAGACCCAGATGTCCTTTTCGCGGATAACATCGGCCATGCGGCGCGAGACGGTGACGCGCACGAAGTAGCGTAGCTTGACGTTGATGCCGTTGTAGGATTCATACTGCTTCTCGACGTTTTTGAAGTTGAATGGGAAGGTCTGGGGGTGTTGGAGGTCGCCGGGGGCGGCGAGCTCTTGGCCGAGCGAGAGGAATTCGTAGTGGTTTCCGCGGTCGAAGAACATCTCTGTGGAGGAGCGGTTAGTTATGTGCTCAATCCAATCATTGCTTCAATATCTGCTGCTTCCAGGTGCGCAACTTCCGCGAGGTCCGCACATCCCAACCCACCTATAGGCAGCCGGAGGAGAGAAAGAGAGCAAGAACCTACCAATCGTCCCTATAAACTGGACCTTGATACCCGTATGCTCCAACCTCTTCCCATCCTTAGGCCTCACCGTCACCGCGCCCCTCACGCTCTCCTCATCCTTATACAGCGGCGCCTTCTCCCTGCGATTCTTATCAAGCTTCACATCCACCATCTGCCGATCACTCGTGTCCTCAAGCACGACGTCGATATCGACAGGCGTGCTGAAGAAGTACGCCATTACGGCGGGTTTGGTGTATAGTAGGCTCACCGTGAGGGTGTTGGAGCGGGCAGGATGGCGATAGGCAGAGAGCACTAATCGAGATTTGGCCGATTTATATCGATTGGGGGATTGGCATGGGGTTGAAGGTTGGGATGTAAGCTGGTTGAGCGGAGTGGTGGATTGAGGCGGACCGTATTCGCGGCCTGGCGACGTCAAGCTTGGGGTCCACTAGCGCCAACCGACAAGGCTGCGGTCTTGGCGCCGGTGGCGGGGCAGGAATGGGAATTGCTTTCATGAGCATTTGGGAAATAATCATCGCAATTTGTGAAACTAAAAGGACAATTTATATAATAAAGCTAATTTCTTTGTCTGCATCTGATTAATTTAGTAGAACGTGGCCGCTGCTTTACGTGATCTGGTTCCTCGCAAGATCTGAAAGCATGTGAACTGCACTCGTCTCATCATAAGTGCACTCCCATGAGCTTTGATGTGCTTTCAACCTCTGCTTCCTGGTTCTTAAGTTTATATATGTGGGCGCTAAACTTGGTAGCCAGAAGAGAAGTTACTAATTACTATGACATATTACTATGACATATTACTAAAAATCATACACTATTGATAGCTTTAAGTCTACCCGGTCCGATTACATATTTATCATAAAATATTCAGATTATCAGAGTCCAATGGTATCTATATATTGGGACAAATCACCCTGCTGAGGCATATATACTACTTTCTAGAGCTATCACGCTCCCTCGCCCCCATCTCCAGCCTCTTTGAAGCCAGCTGTGAGCGACTTAAGATGTTTCCACTCCACCGCATCCTCACCCAACCCCCACGCAAACACACCACCCAATCCCAACTTCTCCACAATACCCGGAAACTTCTTCCTCAGCGCCTCCGGCGTATCCCAGGACCAGAAGATATTCTCCGTCTCGTCCAGGAAATAATGTCCCTTGTGCTTTTCATCGTATTTACCTTGTTCCATGGCTTTATTGAACGATGGGGCGAGAGAGGCGGGGACCTCGTCGTGCCATGAGAAGGCACCAGCTTGGCCTAGGTCGGCACCTGTGGCGGGGTCTTCCATTGGGACGGTCTTTAAACCGATCACGTCGTCTTTGGAGGATTGTCCGGGGACAATCTTGAACCATTTGATGTAGAAGGCGAAGCCGAGCATTGCTTTTTGTGGGGGGATTCCATTAGTTAGATAATTTTGGATAGACTCAAGTGAGATATCTAGGCCAGTATGGTGTTTCGTGACGGTGTCCCTTCTGTTCATTAAGTCATAAGTCATAATGTTAAAAAAGTCCAAAGACTCATTGATCTTTGAGAGATTGTCCTTGGAAAAGGCGATCATGTCTCGTGCAAGGCCGGGAACGGCGGCCGAGATGAGCTTGTCCGGTCCCAGGGCCGAGCGGATATCTGATAGCAGCTGTGGATACGCATCGATTTCCCAAGCCTTCTCTGTGTTGGGGACCTGTTTCCAGTCTTCACCATTGCCACTGTGACGGACAGAAATCAGCTCTGTGCCATCTAACACCCCAATGCAACTTACCCTGGATACTCCCAGTCGATATCAACGCCTAAAGCACCATTAGAAAGACTACCAGATTTGAAAAACCTCGAATATTACCATCTGCACCAGTGTTCGCAACCATCTGCTTGATGTTTTGAGCGAAAAGCTTGCGGCTCTGATCCGTCGCAGCACCAACACTAAAGCCCTGCGTGTCGCCCCACCCCCCAATAGCGACCATGACTTTAGTGCCCGCAGCAAACTTTGAGCGGATAGCATCTACCGTGGTGAAGAGTGGGAATGAGGCTGTAGCGGGATCGGGCTGGTTGAAGACGGCGGGGGTCATGAAAGCTAGCGCAACATGTGTGATTTCTGATACGAGAGAGGCGTCGGGGACGACGTTATGCTGTCTAGATGTGATTAATTTAGGGGTGTAGTTGGTAGATGGGAAGTTTTTCATACCCACCCTGTCAAGTACATGATGCATTTTGGCTTTGGGGCGGCCATGTTGAGTTCTCAGGCGTTTATAACGAGATGATAGGCAGAGAGTATTCTGTACTTCTATATATACTCTGAGAGGGCTTCCACTTCCTAATTTACAAGGAGAAACGGAGAACAAAGTTTCAAGAATATGGCGTCGTTGAGGGACAGTTCAAGAAAATGAGCGTTGAGGAGATCGATAGGAGAGGTTGAGAAGGCTTGCTGCTAGATGGGCGCGAGTTTTATGCACCTTGGTGATAGGAGGTTCTCACGTGTGTTCACTGGTTAGGACATGCGAAACTCAGCGTGACATGTCCGATGACCGAAATTATAAGACATTATTATTACCTATCCCTCGAGATCAAATCATTCATAGCACTCAATTTACAGAAGAGAAGCAAAATACCGTTTATCCTGTTAGCAATATGTACGTCGACTATGTGGTATGGCACCCATCTATTCCAGAACATCCAAAAGACGAACATCCCACATAGTTAAATATTGAGCCGTAACACCCATAAACATTATTTATTTACCTCCTTCCCCTTCCGGGCCTAATATCGCACAGCAACACGAAGAATGCCGTGACTCCCATAAATTGCTGACATAAGACCTGACTCCCACTCCGCGCTACGAGCCCATTGCCCTTTACAATACACACGACGTCATCTCGGCACTCATCACACCCCGCAATCCAAATATCACCTCAACCGATGTAATGTAATGAGTAATCCACCCCGTCGCTGACCATACAATTATCAATTTCTAATATCAAATATCCAATATCTAATATCAATACCAACCCCTCACTCTTGCATCTCCGCTCTACCCCTGCCATCCAATCCATCCACCACCACACACACGACAACTATATAAACCACCCAGCATGCCCACCCCCCTCAACCCCATCCTCCCCAACCCCCTCTCCTCCCACCACATCAACTCTCCTTTCTCCAAAATGGCCCGCGACGAAGACATAAAAACATACGGCCTAACCGCCTACCCGCGCTCCACCTCCGCCCTCCTCGCCAGCCGCGAAAACCCCCAGGAACCCCACGAGCTGGGCGTTGATGACATCCCGCTCCCTCATACGCCCCTTGTGGCCGCGGTGACGGAGTATGCGAGGAAGGAATTGCCCGTAGAGACGTTTAATCATAGTATGAGGGTGTTCTACTACGGTACCCCCCTCCCCCCCCCTCCCCCTCCCCTTCCCCCTCCCTACCCCAATTGAAACTAACACCCTCCAGGCATAGCCATAGCCCGCTTCTCCTTCCCCTCCCTCCTCACCCCAACCTGGATAACGACCTACCTCCTCACCTCCCTCCTCCACGACATCGGAACCACCCCCATAAACATCAATTCCACGCTGCTAAGCTTCGAATTCCACGGCGGCCTGCTGGTGTTGGACTTACTCAAGAGGGAGGGGGCGACGCAGGCGCAGGCCGAGAGCGTGGCGGAGGCGGTGATTAGACATCAGGATTTGGGGGAGACGGGGTCGGTTACTAGTGTTACGGCTGTGGTGCTTTTGGCTACTATTTTTGGTGAGTTGGTGCGGCCTTTTTTATTATTATATATACTCCCCCCCCCTCCACGGTTGCATTATCATAAGTGGTGGAGGTTTTGGTGTTCCCGCGGGGGTGGAGTCGCGGCCGCTGGGTGGAGAGCTGGAGCTAGTGGAGATGGCGGCAGGGTGGTGGCGGAGATCAGCAATACTAACGTTACCACAGACAATGTAGGCAAGAACGCAGAGCTGGTGCACCACAACACGATAGTTAATATCACGAAAGCGTATCCGCGCATGAGGTGGTCGCAGTGTTTCGCGCATACGATTAAGAAGGAGTTGGAGCTGAAGCCGTGGGCGCACACTAGTCATTTGGGGGAGAAGGAGTTTGAGGAGGGGGTGTTGGGGAATAAATTGATGGAGCCTTTTGAGTAAGTTGTGTTGCTGTGTGGAGGGAGATAATGGATTGGATGAATTGTGTCGTGTTACTGTTTTCTCGTGGTTCTGAAGGACTGGTGGGGAGTTACAGTTAATTATGCTAATACAAAAGCACGATGTTAGGACCAAAAACGGGAATCGAGCAGCTTCGTTGAAGTACATATATATTAATCCACTTATCAAGCCCCGCTATAAACCCAGTATTATCCAAAGGAAATACAGCGCGACTTTCTTAAAGTATATATTAATCAAATCATCAAAGATTCTAACAACCTCCTTGACATTATCCAAACAGGCATAAATAACATGTCCGTTCAAATAATAAAAAAAGCACCCCGAAACACCCGCGCCTTCCCTTCCTCGCGAAAGCCCCACAAGTGTACTCATAGTCATTTTTTCATATCCCAAAAAAAGTGCATCCCTAAAAGGACGACTTCTAGATCCCATTATCCGCGCACGTGAACACACCACCAACGGCGTTCGCCGCGTAGCTGTCAATGATACTCTGCACTGAGACATACGTGCCAACAGTGAGGAAGAAGAATCCCACAGCAATAATGAACAAGTTAAGTCCCAACACAGCATACCCATACACACTCTGCTCGTGCAGCCATCTAACCCCACCATCAACGCGACGCATACGGATATACGCGACGCCCCAGAAGATGAAGCCGAAGAAGCTGTCGAAGAGCGAGGACATCAGACTCAGCAAGTCGGAGAAGAAGGGGATGACCTCTGCGATGATGAAGGCGCCGATCCAGGTCAGGGCGAGGATACCGGCCCAGGCGCTCCATCCGACGACGGTGTGAGAGGACTTGTGGATCGTGCCCTCGAAGATGCGGAAGAAGATGAAGCGGGCGGAGACGGCGGCGTAGAGGACGCCGAGGAAGATGAGGGTGGGGATCATGAAGGAGAAGGATACCTTCTTGAAGATCTCATTGCCGAGGGAGCCGAAGGCGGGGGCGGTCATGTATTGGTTGCCGGTGTAGACGTAGATGACCGAACCGACGATGGAGAAGACGATGATCTCGGCGATGGTGACGGCCCACAGCGCCTTGGGGAAGTCCTTCGGCTCGCGCATCTCGGCGATGAAGCTGGGGAGCGTGATTTGCCCGATGAAGGTGTAGGAGATGTTGAGGAAGGCGCTCATGGCCGACACGAAGGTGGTGCCGGGGAGGGGGAAGGCAGTGTATATTGGTGCGCCTAGCTCCTCGGTGAACCCGAGCGGCTTGTCCTCGATCCCGGAGAAGATGGTGGCGAGTAGGACGGAGATGAAGGTGAAGAATGCTGTGGCGCACGCGAGCTTGGAGAGCGCGTCAAAGGTGCGCGGGAGGGAGGCCAACCAGCAGATGATCGTGGAGATCACGGCGAAGACGACGGTGCACTGGCTGTGGTGCGACATGGTATTCAAATACTTGGCGGTAACCAGAACATGGAGACCCTGAATAAAGGTGTTGTTCAGGATGAACATGACGGCCGTGGCGTACCATGCCCAGGTCTTGCCCCAGAACAGCATCTGTCCAATATCACACACGTCCCTGACCTCTGGGTGACGGAGACAGAACTCCCAGAGCACAAGGGACGTGTACAACACGACGGCGGCCACGAAAACAGTCAGAATGAGCCCAGGAACCAGGCCGAGAATGGAGTAGGACCATGGAAATGACATGATGGCCAAGCAGATGTACTCTGAGAAGAGGAGGAAGGCAGTCTAGGTGAGAAGTTAACATTTGCGCCCCAAAACAGGCACCGACTGATTGAACGCTTACCTTTTGCCAGCTGCAAGTACGATACTGCAGCGCATTCCCCGACTCCAACTCAAGCTGCTTCTCCAGCACATCCCGTCCATTGACCGAGTCCGAGTCCGAGAAATCGGCGCCCCTAAGATGGGGGAGGACCGGCGCAATTCTCGCGCCGACCTTCAGGCCGCCATTTTTGGTCCTGCTAGGCTCCTCGTCGGTCAGGACGCCGCCTTCAATACGCTTCTCCTTGACGTTGGGGGCGGTTGGGGAAAACGTATAGTTTGGTGGTGGTAGAGAGGATTCGGAATCTTCATGGTTCGGATTCAGCGCCATTTTCGACTGGGCCAATGCACGATTGGCTCGAAGTGGGCTTTGGGGTCAGATAGGACGACGAAGACGATCTGCATTTACCGCCGTAAAGATTACTGCGACGGGGGGCGAGCCTTTTCTGAGGTTGTTCAAGAAAGAGTTATCTTTCTTGACTGGAGATTATGGGCGGACGACTGCAACGACGACTGATCGGCGATCAACTGTCTGTAACCGTTCGGGAAACCTGATTGACGAGTTGAGAAACTCGGAAAATGGTTCGAAAGGGATAAAGAAGAAGAAGAGAGAATCAGCGGCGAGGCTAGGCAGGTTTAATAGGTAGAAGAGGAAGTAGAGTATTAAAGTAATCGCAAAGGGCAAGGGTACAGATTGGCTGCAGGATTCCAAAAGCGGTACCAAGAAGGCCCAGGGAAGGTCAATCCAATGCAGGCCACGCCGCCGCCGCCTTTCATCATGGCCGAGCCATTGGCTAACACGGCGTCCCCGACTAGCGCCAGTCTAAGTGTCAGGGCTAAGTAAGAGTCGAGTTAGTAAGGGTGGTAAGGGTAGTAAGACAAGTTAGTTGGGAATACTGGGTATACCTCATATCTCGCAGACAACGACATGCTGTCGCGTGGGGTTTACGTAGGCATGGGGCAGGCCAACAGTGGATGCTGCACCCTGGGAACGCCACAGGCAGGCTAGCTAGAGAGACTCCAATAAAGTAGTAACGTTAGCAGCAATCCCAAGTCGAGAGCAAACCCACCACAGTCCCTCAACAGCCAGTCAACTTCACTCCAATCCCATAGTAATGACCCCTCTTCCGAAAACCCGCCCAAATACCCGCCAAAACCAGGAAATATGCAAGAAAAAATCTCAGCATAAAATTCGCCATATCACCTTACACTTACTTCCCTCTGTCGAGACATGCCCCCCCCTTCGTTGTAGGACTCCCCCCACACACCCACTCAGACTACGTCAGTTTCGGAGCCAGGAGCCACCTCAACTGGCCCTCCCCCCAACCATGTGTGCGCCAAGACCCCCCCGGTCCCCAGTCCGCCCCAGTCCGCCCCATGATAGCGGCTGTCAAAGTGGGTTCTACCTCTGCAGTGCAATCCCATAAGGCGAGGACCGGAAAGGGTGGTGGTTGCGGCAGGCAATCAAATACAGTATGTGTAAGTACACGCAGATATCGAATATTCATGGTTCGCCGCGGCTGACGGCAAAACGGGATGATGATGGATGGAAACGGCGGCGGCGGTTGTGGTTGATAATTGCCGTTTTTTGTTGACGTCGTTCAAGGCTCGGGTGCCCTGCCATGCCCTCGTTTAAGTGCTTCTTTGGTCGCACCGTTTCTTCTATTTGCTTGATTGTCCTGAGGCGTAAGCTTAGCGAAGGCGAAGGCGAGAGGCCAAGTTGAACAAGAGATCGGGATGACGATTTAGCGCCGTTTATGATTCGTTGGTTGGTGTAAAATTGTGTGTACGTAGTTGTGTACTTATTGTATGTTTGGCATGTTTGGCATGTTTGTCTCGCAAGGTTAGTCAGTTTGTGTGGACGAGTACGTACTAATCATACAGTACAACTCTACAGTTGCTATGTGGCTAGCTGGCTGGCTGGCATTGTGATCCTCCGGCCTTGTTGACGGGATTACTCTACTCTACTCTGTTTGCACTGGTACGTACACTCTTGGAACTACAATACCTCTATACACACGGTATCCATACTGTAATAGTATGTACTTACATACAAACCACAGTAATTGCCAGGGCGGTACTGCACCAGAGCCAATCTACAGAACGGTACTCAGACCCACGCTCGCATGGTTGCCCTGTCTAGAGGTATTCGCAAGGAAGAGTACATAACAGTGGACAGGGTATACTCCTTACTACCGGCAGTGGTGGGAAAAATATTCATTACTACGAGTTCTAGATTTCGCCATCCCGACATCCGCAATACCGCACTTTATCTCATTCCTTTTTACTGACGTGATTACCGGGTTGGATGGTGAAAGTGAAAACTTGGTCCATGCACCCCACAGTCCCACCCTGCCGATGCGTGGGTGTGTGCGTGGTGTACTACTGTATGTACTCACAGTACTCACAGTAAGTGGCCCTGTGCGTCCCAACCTCCGCGTGCAGGGTGCGCCAAGGCTAACTATTTGTAAACACAAATACTATTGTTGCTGTGAACGAAACCCTGGTGTCTGATGATGGGATGGATTGGATGGATGTGGTGTTTGCACCGAATGGGAACGAATTACATGGCACTTGGAGGACGCAGTATATGCAGTCAAAGAGTCAGTGATGTTTTTCCCTGGAGCGATCATGGGTTGTGTGTGGTCTTGGCCATCTTTTGGCAACAACGTTACATGCGTTGTAATGTTTTGAAGTTCTGCTTGGTATTTTCTTCTTCTGTTTGATATTCAGACATAACGAGTAATGTATTCAGAGATCAGCAAGCACTCCGTCCGTGACCGCCGCCATGCGCCATTTTGGTATCTCATATAATAGCCTCTCCTAAGTAACCGTGTATCTCCCCCCAACAGGTGCCCTACTATCCACCTCTGCCGCTGCCATAGTTCCCTCCTTCAACAACCGCATTAGCTCCCTCATCGCATTCGTAACCACCAGCTCAGTGTCCCCCTCCACCAGGATATACAACTTCGGGTCCCCACCCGCCTGCACCTCCTTGCCCGCAGGATAGAAGCTGCCCTTGGTCGTGATGCTGGTCCCTGTCGCCTCGAGGATCTTGGCGACATTAGTTCGATTCGTTACAGCCCAGCGCGCTTTCTGCGGGAAGTCGTTGATCTCGAGCGTCGCATGGAAGGCGCCTGCGTCGGGGCCCTTGTTATCGATCGGCACCCCCGAGCGCAGTTGTCCAGTCTTGTTGAGGCGCGAGTTGATGGCGTCGATGGCCGATGCGACCTTGTCGAGTGGGTTCTTGGACCCAGAGCCCGCGGCTGCGGTCTCGGTGCGATGGACTGTAATCTTACCGTCCAAATCAATGCCCTTGGGTACCCCCACGAGCTGTGCAGGGGCTGCTGGTGCAGGGGTCGTCGCGGACTGGACTGTGGACGCGGCCTTGAGAAGGATCTCGTCGTCACCCTTCTCTTCCTTTTCTTCTTCTTCGTCGCCTTCGGTCTTGTGCGTCTTACGCTCGCGCATCCGTGCGGCTTCACGCTCCTGGTCGAGGCGCTCCAGACCCTTGCCACCAAACCCAGAGCTGTCTTGCGACTTTCCAGTCTTAACCTTGGCTCTGAAGGCCTTCCTCATTTCATTGAGGCGGTCTGGGACGGGCTGCCCGCTTTGCTCCAGGGCCTTCGCTATGCCGACAGAGTATTGCTCTTGCTCTTCCGTGATGAATGTAACTGCCGTACCCGTATTACCCGCCCTTCCAGTTCGGCCGGCTCTGTGAACATAATCTTCCAGGTGATTGGGCGCATCGTAGTTGACAACAAGCTTCAACTGCTTTACATCCAATCCTCGTGCAGCGACAGATGTCGCAATCATAATTGGTGTTACACCAGCCTTGAAGTCGTCAATAGTGGAATCTCTGTCAATTTGATCTTTGCCACCGTGAATCGACATGCAGGGGTAGCCCTTTCGCATGAGGTCTTTGAGCAAATCGTCGGCTTTCTCCTGGCGATCGACAAACACAAGAGTACGCGCATCCTCATCCTTGTCGTATAGTTCGCCCAAAAGCTCCAGTAACCGGATGAATTTATCATCCTCCTCGCGGACCTCTACTATCTGTGTAATTTCAGGTGCGACTACACTCCTTCCACCAACAGTGATTTCCACAGGATCATTCAAGGTTTTCTTGGCAAGGGCATCCATAATCCTGGGCATGGTAGCGGAGAACATAATGGTTTGCCTGTTGGGGCGGATATTGGCGAAAATCTTCATGACTTGCGGCTCAAAGCCCATATCAAACATGCGATCAGCCTCGTCGAGAACAACGTAAGTTACACGTCTCAGGTTGGTTACCCGACCAGAATTGGCGGCAAGGAGATCAATCATGCGGCCAGGGGTACAGACAATGATCTCGGCACCGCGCTTGAGCTCGGCAATTTGATCTTTGATAGGGGCACCACCGTAGGCACAAACGGCACGAAGATTCATAGACTTCAAAAATGGCTTGGCCTCCTTGTGGATCTGGGTCGCGAGTTCTCTTGTCGGTGTCATGATTAGGCCGATAGGTCCATCTGTCCCTTCAAGCGGCGGCTGATCGCGAATGTGTCGGAACATAGGTAACATGAAAGCCATGGTCTTTCCTGATCCAGTCTTGGCCACACCGATTACATCCCGACCTGACATGATGGCTGGGAGAGCTTGCATCTGGATAGCAGTAGGCCTTTCGTAGCCAAGCCTCTTAATAACATCCAGTGACTGAATATTGAGACCACATTGTGACCACTTTTGCACGGGTATAGGCACGTTCTTCCCAGATACTTTAATCCCATCAAGCTCGAGACGTAGATCCGCAAGTGCAGCTTCCGTCATTCCAGCAAGCTCAGCCGGCTCAGTGTAGAAGTTCTTCCGGAATGGCGCCAGGTCCAATTTTGCGTAGTTAATCACCGGCAAATCCTTCTTCTTTCGCACTTTGCTGGCCATAGCCAGAATATCTTCAGGCTCTGAATCCAATGCGCCAATCTGGTCCTCTTCATCCCCAAAAATGGGTTCTGGCTCCTGTTGACTCTTGCTCTTGCTTTTATTGAAGTCGGTTGTAGTCTTTGGCGCCGCAAAGGGGTCTCCCATTTCCTCCATGAAAGCATCCAGAGGATCAACTTCTTCCTCTTCTTCCTCGACTGCGGCTTGCTCAGGCACAGATTCAGGGGCTTCCGCCATTGCGACATCGGCAGCCGCACCATCAGCCAGGGCGTTGTTCTCAGCCTGTAAACGTTCTTCTCGCCGTTGTTCAGCTGCAGCTCGGGCTGCTGCTGCGGCCTCTTCTTCAGTTCCTGCAGCTTCCATGTCGACATCGTCGTCATCATCGCTTTTCTCATCACCGTTAGCCTGCGCAGTATCGTCGTCTTCAGTGTTTGCCACGGGAAGGGACGGTAGCTTTTCAAGTTTCTTCCTCATTCCTTCATCATCTCCAAACACTAAGCCTCTCTTTGCTGAAGTTTTCTCTTGGTCCTGAGCAGACTTCGCACCAAGGCCAAAAGCGCTTAGATTACCACGAGCTTTGGGTAACGCAGAAGCTGTTTCCTTAGTTAGCAACACGGTAGGTATAGTTTCGGGTAGGTGTAACTTGCCTTTTGAAGAACTAGAAAATGCTGGAAGGGTTTTGTCAGCTGGAGCACCGTTCGTCACAGGTAGTGTAGCGGACGCATGAGCCAACTCAATGCCTGGAGTGTTTTTGTTAAGAGCAGCAGCCGCATTCAATTTTTCAGAAGCTCGCCTTGCAATTGCCTTGGGATCAAACTTTCCAGCATATGGCGCGGGTGAGCCTGGGGATGCTGTGTCAGCTAGCAGTGCTGGTGAGCCTGGGGTCCCAATCGGTGAGCCATTGGCTTTCACGTCGATTTCGTTCAGTAACTTTCGTGTGCCAGCCGCTTCAAGCTTATCCTTCTGCTCCTTCTGTTCAGCAACCTTCTTCTTCCAGGCCTCTAACTTTGCCAACCTCTCTGCCTTCTTTTGTTCATCGGTCGGTCTAGTAGGCGCTTGAGGTTTTTCGGCCTGATAAAGTTTGTCAGATTGGTTCCTAGGATTATAAAGGAACGGAGAACATACAGCATTGCGCTTTCCGTCGGTTTCCCGGTTTGTCCTGCTATCACGACCATCATCAGGTCTAGAACGTGAGTATGAGTTAGTATGATCCTCCTGGCGTCTATGAAGCCTGTCACGGGAGTCATCTCGCCTGTCCCTATAATCTCGATCACGGCTTCGGCGTCGCCTTCGGTCCGGAGAGCGTTCTCTATCTATATATCTCTCTCTGGAGGGTCTGCGGTCTCGAGACCGATCTCGTCGTCTGTATTCATCGTCTCTCCGACCTATTGAGCGATCTCGTTGGCGGGGTAAATCGCGTGAATCTCGGTGGCGTCGCTTGAAACAATCGTCAGCAAGAGAACTTTTCTGATATGCATCACGACTTCTTACATCGATACTCCGTGATCGACTCCTCCGCCGTGGTGCCCCTCGTGGGTCATCCCGACGGTCTCTGTCGTGGCGAATGTCATCGTCTCTTCTGCTTCTTTTGGAAGAGTGGTGAGATCCTGTAGCCGATGGTGAGCGAGAATCCCTTCGACGCGCCATGGCTGCGCCGTTATGACTTAAGTGAGAAGTACTCTGATAAGCTTCTCGCAATTCTCAACTATATTGCTACCGTCGTAACAAAATTGCCGTGCGAGTGCCGTATAATCAGACCGATATCTGGGTTGTTCTCCCCAGGCATAAAGTAATTGCCTGTCGCAACATGAACTTGAATTCACAAGGCAAATGCTTAAATTGCACAACTGGTCTATTTAGGTCGCCGAGTGTCCCGAACTAGTAAAGGCCCAAAAGCTCCATAGTCCACTTGAGCTCGCGTGATAGGGTACATCGTCGGGAGTACCTCCAGCCTCCTCGTTGTTTCAGGGACAACTGAGACGTCAACGGAGTCCTTTCAGAGATCGAGACTTCGGCCGTTGCCAATATACGAAATATATCTCCATTGAAGAATACAGAACCTGAATCGCAGAATCGCCATGTTTTCCGCAATCGGCAGAGCAGCAATTGGGAGGATTGGTGGAGGTAGATCAACAGCACGCGTTCCCCAACAGATCCAGCGCGTCCAAGTCGCCCAGAGCGTAAAGAATGCGCTGCAGTCGGATTTCCACGGACGCGCCCTTGTACTTCTCTCTAGCAAGCGCCTTTATAGCGCTTCTGCCGCCAGGCCAGCCAAGCCAGCTTCCACAGATAAGCCAGCTAAGAAACGCGCTACCACCACTACCAAGAAGGCCGCAAAGAAACCGAAGAAGGCGTTGACCGAGAAGCAGCAAGCTAAGAAGGAGGCCGATGAAGTTAAAGCGAAGCTACAGGCACAGAAGCGGAAGGAAAAGAAGGTCGTGGAGGATGGGAAAACCAAAATCCGCGACTTGAAGGCCAAGATCCTGACTCCGCCAAAGAGCCTCCCTGCTACGGCCTGGACAGTATTGAACGTAGAGTCCATTTCGCAGAACCCAGGGATTCCATTGCTAGAAGTGGTCAAGGACGCGTCCGCGAGATACAAGTCTTTTGATGCATCTACGAGAGAGGTGGGTCCATATGATATTATTGCCAATGGCACCATAAGATCTATGCTAACATTTGCAGCACTATAACCAAATAGCCAACGCAAATAAGACTACGAACGATGCAAGCTACGAATCCTGGCTCGCATCCCTATCTCCTCAGCAGATATACGACTCAAACCACGCCCAGCAACGCTTAAAGCAACTTGGCTTGATACGCCCTGGAAAGCATCTGAAGATCGATGACCCCAGAATTCCCAAACGACCTTCGTCAGCATACATACTTTTCGTCAAGGAGAGGTACACCAGCGGCGACTTTAAGGGAATCTCTTCTGTCGAGGCAGCAAAGATTCTGACCCAAGAGTACAAGGCCCTATCTGAATCTGAGAAGAAGGTATGTTATATGAGCTAATCTGCGAGAAAAAAATCCAAAACTGACACCTCTACGCAGCTTTATGATGATCTCGCGATTGCAGAGCGTGAGAGATATATCAAGGAGATGACCAACACTTTCGGGACGACCAGGCCAGTCGCATCAGCTTAAATATGTGAATACTGTTCAAAATTAGCTTTGCGTTCCGAGCCCTTCTCCTTTGGTTCTATGTCGGTGTATGATTTTTATCCCTTATGGTATACAATTCCGGAGCTATCCGTGGCGGGGGCGGTTTATGTTGTAGTTGCAAGACTGTTGCAACCTCACTAGGCAGGTTGGTTCTTTGCTGGGTTCGGACGATACGATTAGTGGCTTTGTACGATGCTATTCTCCTTTCTTTAGTTATGGGATGGAGTGGGATGGGGGAAGGCGCGGGGGCTTTCGTGACTTGCGGGAATTATTATATCAGAATCAAGAGCTTTCCATTGTTGGCTCGAAGCTCTTTGGCCTTATGAGTAGTGTTTTGTCTCAGAGGGCTGCGCTCCTTGATCAAACCTGATGGCAACGTGGTGCAGGTCTGATCGATATAGAAGGGGCTTTGGGACTTTTGGCCATCACAGAGGTTCTGATAGAATATACAGCACAGAGACAACCTAGGTGTATGGAATGCATGTATATGAGTGCAGTTGCTAGTGCTGGTAAACAGACCAACTACTTGGATGCATTTACATTAAACAATGGACCATATATCTCCATGTTCGAATTTCGATTTCATTAGTAGGATCTTTGCAGATACCTGCATCGCCATTCTTACACGCCCCCGCCCTTCTCCTTCCACAGTCTTGCAGCTTCCATAAGCCCACCAAGCCTCTTCTTCCCCTCTTCCTCCTCCTTGTCCGGGAACACATAATCCACATACTCCTCATAGGTATCATCATCCATCTTCCTCCTCCTCTTCGTCTTCCTCGGCTGCTTCTTCGTCAACTCCTCCTGGCTCGCCTCATCGCCATGAGTCATCTCAAAGCTTAGGTGTGCCGCCAGAAGTGCCGCCCTCTCCTCCTTCAAATCCCTTTCTTTCATGCTCTTGTGTGCACGCTCAAATACCTTCCTAGCTCTCGCCTTTGCGGCATCGCTGATCGGCCTCTCTTCTTCCTCTCCTTCCTCCTCCTCGTCGGGGATGTTGATCTCAAAGTGCGCATACGAGATCCAGACCTTCACATGGCCTGTCTTCTCTAATAACCTCTCATACAGACTTCTCGTGCGCTCGTACTCTCCCTCCTCCTCCTCAAAGTCGATATAGCTTTTCCAGACTAGCTCTGGCATATCAAGCATCTGTTGGTTAACGGCCAGCTCATACACGGCTCGCGCCCTCTCTAGATCATCCAATCCGCGCTCCAGCTCTGCAAACTTAATCCATGCGGATGAGTTTGCGGGATTGAACATGACTGCTTTCTCATATAGCATCCTGCAGCGCGCAAACTCGAACAGCTTGAGTTCAAGGGCGACATAACCAGTAAACAGCTTATCTTTCGGGCACATCCCAATCGCCTGTCCCAGCATCTTCCTCGCCTTCCCCAGGTCCTTTTGGCGGACCTCGAACATAGCCGCAAGGAGCCAGACCTTGGCGAAGGTGAACTTCTTATGTGGAATGAGGCGCAAGCATTCGGCGTACACCTGGCGCGCGCGGGAGATATCGCCGGCATCCATCTCTTCCCAAATGGCGTAGAAGATCCACAAATAAATGTACCGTCTCCAATGCCTCTTTTCCTGACTCGGCGGTAGTTGAGCAATGGCCCGTTCATATACGTCGCGTACCCTATCCAGATCACCCGATGTCTCTTCCAAGCGTGCGTAATCGATCCAGGTGTCATAGTTCTTCGAGTTCTCTTTGAGTTGCTCTTCATACTGCACCCGACGTTTTGATAATATGACGTCCTCCACACCCTCCCGGTCACCAAACTGCTTCTCAAAAGTCGTGTATGACTTATGCAGAGCTAAAGATTTCGATCTTGGGAGACGATCTAAGGAGTATTTGTAGATAGCACGGGCGCGCTCGTATTCCTTGAGTTTGGCTTCGTACCGGGCGTATGCGATGAACAGTCGCTCATCCATGAAGTCCTCTCCCAGAGCTTCAACGGCCATACCGAACACTTCGCGCACCAGATCACTCGTTCCGTATTCCTCCTCAAAGCGCGTCCATTTAATCCAATTCCTTGGCTCCGGGTGTACCGTCGTGAAGCGCGCAAAGATATCTCGGGCTCGCTGATATTCGCCATAGCGCTTCTCCAGTTTAATATAACTGCTCCACGCCGCCTCATCTGGCTCCCAGCTCATCCAGCGCTCAAACACTTGTCTTGTTCCGGGGATGTTTCCCAGCATCTCCTCCATATAGGCGTATTTGTACCACAGCTTATCCACGCGGGGTAGAATCGTCACTGCTCTGTCCAGCAAATTCCTCGCATGGTTGATATTCCTCGTTTTCATCTCTGCTTCAATATATCGTATCCACAGCGTAACGCTCGTCGAATCCACATCCAGCGCCCTTTCAAAGATACTCCGCGCACGCTTGAACTCTTTTTGCTCCAGTTCCCATTGTGCATAGCGCATCCAGTTGTTCATATTAATCCGGTTCCGTTGCACATAGTCCTCAAACTCCTTCCTCTTCCGACCTTGGAACTCATGTAGCTCCTCTAGATCTGCAAAGCGCTGCGTAGGAGCTTGTAGGCCAGGCTCCTGTCGGTCAACGGCCTCGCGCAGAAGCTGTTCGGCGGAGATTTGCTGAGGCGCGGGGGCCTTATTTTTGACCCGCGGGGGGCCACGAGAGGACTCCATGATGGCGGTGGAGGAGGAGAGCGCGGAGACGCGAGGATGTTGGGTTGTGGGTGTTGGTTGGTTTTGATAGTATTTGATATACTTTTGGGTCGCGAGGTCGACACGCCAAGAAAGCATACTTCAAACTAGCGGCCGCCTTCCGTTGTTGCTACATCAAACTAAAGCCTTATAATATAGGCAGAATTTCTTTTTTCGAGGTCATGTAGTACACCAATTGCACTCAGGAATGGATTGGGCAAGTCACTATAGGCGGTACTGTAATTATCACAACTTTTTATAGAAGTCTGAATGAGAGATAAGAGTGGTTCCAAACGTCTTATTTGTGGATTCTCCGCCAAGAAACCGTCCCCTAGGCATCATGACATATATATTCTGTCAGTGGTATTGTAGCTTAGCCGAGCCAATACCATCAAATTGGACGATTAGTGTAGTGGTTATCACGTTTCCTTTACAAAGTCATCAGACGCGGAAAAGGTCGCAGGTTCGATCCCTGCATCGTTCATAATATTTTGCTTCATTTTTGTTTTATTTTATGCTTCTCTTTTGCTGCCTGTGATTGTCGTCTGATGGTTGCCGTGGCTATCCAGCAATTTTTTATGTCACTGTTGTGGTTATTTGGGTAACGGCAGTCGTGACCATCCGGTCCACCTCTTTGCCGTCCTTACTTGGAACTTGGACCTTGGACCTTCACATCCCACATGGCCGCGAAACCGCAAGTGGCAATGCAATCGTTGACGAAGTGCCAGCTAGGATATAGAGAGATAAACAGATGAATCTCTGGCAATGATGGAGACCGAGGCAGTTCTTCACCAGCAAATGCCCTCGGGTTATCGCAATCTGCAACCCCAGGTGTCTCATGGTCTTCAACATGGCCAGCCTCACATGTCCCACCAGAGTCTAGGGCCGCAGAATGGGCTCGACCTGAGCGAGCTTGATGACAACGACGCCGTGTTTCAACAGGGCTTACAGAGTTTGCAGAGTGCCTCGCACACCCAGGTCTTCCATTCGCCAAACACGTTTGATGGTAATCATGGCCATCGACACATGCACCACCAGCCTTCTGGGAGCCCGCATACCCCTCAGCAACACCAACCACACCATCCCTTCCCCATTTTAACGCCAACCCATCTACAACACAATGCGATTGCGAAATTGCAGGAAGATGAAGATATCTTTGGGTCCCCCAGTGGCTCGGACCAGAAGAGTAATGGCCATTTAAGCACCCGGGTCGTTGCTGACCCTCCGAACATTGCTGAATGGCGCAAGAAGCTATTCGACGTGGACGAAATGATAACTTTGAGTCAAGACCAGTAGGTAACAAAGACACTCGTGTAGTTACATTTATTAACAGCTTCAGGTTCGAAACATACTTTGCGCATGTCGACAACGTCTACTCTCATCGATCGACACAACGATATAAACGCAAGCCTTTTGTCTCTCACTATTGGGATTGCAGGTTAAAAGGACGCCCGCCGGGCACGCCGAAATCCGAAGATCCGAATAAGAAAAAGCGCAAGCGTGTGGCACGCGAGCGCGATCTATGCGATGTCAAAATCAAAATTACGGAGTACTTCCCGGGAGCCATGTTACGCCCAGATTTCGTCCCTGATGGAGGTCAGAGCATTGATGGAGATAATAATGGAGAGTTCTACTCGCCCACAACCACTACGGGGTTAGATGCTCAGGAGTCTCGGCGGTCTTATGGTGGTTCTGGTGAACAAGGCCACCCGGGAAGCAACGGGGAACGATTCTACACAATACAAAGGGTTAATGGTAATGGCGGGAACGGGAAAGGAGATGGAATTGCTGGACCTCATAAACACACGCTAGAGGAAAGTGACAGGGTTAAGAAGAACAGCGTCCAGCGCTTTCTCATGAAGAGAGACAAGGAAGAGAAAAAGTCAATGGTTAGTTACAGGTTTTCAAGGTTTACATGTCCCTGCGTCTTAGTCAGACCCTCTAACACATATCAGAAATCAACCACTCGGAAGGCCAGCGGTGCAGCTCTCGTGACGACCCGCAAACGCGCAAAGGATCAGGATCTTAAACTCTTCGGAGTATGCACCAACCCCTACGTGCAGCGAGTCTGGATCGCCCTAGAAGCCAAGAACATCCCATACCAATATATCGAAGTCGACCCCCTGAGGAAACCTGCTGCCCAGCTTGAGATGAATCCTGCCGGCCCGGTTCCCACCCTCCGCCACGGTAATTGGGGATGTAGCGACTCTACGGTGCTCCTAGAGTATCTCGACGATCTCAACCTCGGTATCCCCTTAATGCCAAGCGACCCATGCATGCGAGCAACAGCGCGACTCTGGGCAGACCATGTAAACCGCGCCGTGGTACCAGCGTTCTACACTCTGCTGCAGTACAGCCCGGCGGACAAGACGCTAGAGGCAGTCACGGCGCTACAGGGTGAGATCAACAAGATGGTAGAGGCGGCGGATGTCGAGGGCCCCTTCTTCCTCGGTGCAACTCTCGGGCACGTTGACGTCGTGTTCGCGCCGTGGATGCTAAGATGTCGCCGCATGCTCAAGAAATTCCGGGGCTGGCCCGATCCAGAGCCAGGGAGCAGATGGGAGAGGTGGATTAGTGCTGTTGAGGAGTGTGACGCGGTTAAGGCGACGTGCTGTGGAGATGATATGTATGATGATGCTTTTGCGCGGTGGACTCAGGGAAAGGGGGCGGATGTTGAGGATGGGGGATATGGAGTTCCGTGAACTGTGTTAGGCTAGGAGTTTTGTATTTGATGGCGCTTGGGACGATCCAGATACGTGGAAACGATTTATGTGGCGTTTTGTTGGGTTGGAGCTCATCGAGCAGTTTTATAATAGGTCGAGTGGGTATGATTGGGTTTACGATACAAGTGTTGGGTAATGTTATTACATGGGAAAGAACTATGTCAATGCAAGAATTTGATTTTTGAAGCCGAAATGTGCCCGAACGGCATGGATCTGTTCGGTCCTCTGCGGACCTTCTGTTCCTTGGCATCCAATTCCACCACCTAGTATCGCCAGTGCCGTTCCTTTCCTCCTTGACTAGTTCTACGGTATCATAGTAGTCCGGCTCCCGTAGCTGAACTGCGGCATCACGAGTCAATTTGATAACCTAGTAGGAGGGAACGCGAACTGTGTTGCGGCTATGTTCTCAAACTCCCATAACTTTAACATTCGCGGGTCTTGCATGAATATGCAGTAAGTCCAAAACATAGAAATGAGAGATATTGAAACCCAATGGAAGACACAATGGCAGAGGGGCGTGCATCAAGGCGCCTGGTGATCCCAGGGGTCGCCAGCGCACCAAGTATAGATCTCGCCTTCCTCTTCCTCCGTCTCGAGACTCAGATGTTGCCCGTTGATGTAAGAATTAATTCGTGTCACCACGTCCCTCGGCGGAACGCGCAGACGACCGGGCAGCATCTCCCCAAACTCATCCACCTCCAAAAACAGCACTGTACCTTCCTCGCATGCCTCCCTATCAGCCACTGCAACCAGCCAGCACTCGGCCGGCTCTTCGTCCGGATTCTCATCAAGATACTGCAAGTCGTCTAGCTCCTTCTTACCAAGCAGGCTCGCCTCCAGTCTGTCTGGATAATCGTAGAACGCCTCTAGAACATACGGAGGCGTGACCCCAGTGTAGGTCAGCGACTCACCAGAGCGGTCTGCAAACCTGCTCTCGTCCTCAAACACCCACGGCCGGTCGACAAATTCCAGGGCGTCCTCCTCCATGATAACCTCGCATAGGCGCGCATACGCATGATCGGCATCCTCCTTGCTCACCTCCTCATTCCCGTACCACATCCTGATCCAGAACAGACTCGAGCCACAGCCCAGCGCTTGGCGATGCACCGGGCTGAGCAAATCCTGCGGCACAGCCATGGGTATCTCGGCGACCCCATCGTGCGGGGAGTCCGCCATGCGCTGGCGGAACGGCTGAAATCACTATTTAGACTTATCGTGCAACGAGTGGGCCGGGGCGAAGCTTACAATCCTGCCACGCCATCCGAGAGCGAGGTAGCCCCGCACGAGGGCCTTCTTTTGCTCGTCGCGAGATTTGGCAGACGTGGGGTCCCAGTGGTCCTGTATGGTTAGCAGCGCCTAGACTGACTGATACGCAGGTGCAGTTGTGAAGGGCGGCAAGGCGTGCTCACTTTAACGTAGTGGTCGAACCCCAGGCGGCCAAACGGCGGCGTGCGGGCTGGGGAGGGTGGCATCTCTGTTGCCTTGAGGGACATTTTGCCAGCGAGCAGAGGCTCTGTCAACTAGCGTGGGTTCGGTTTCTGGCGGGAGTTGGGAGCTGGGGATACAAGGATGGCGACAGAATTGTGTTTGGTGGTAGATGAACGGATGAGAGGTCAGGGCGAAGGAGATGATAAGGGTTAGGAGTTGGGAGTTGGGCGGTAAGGAGGGGAAGAGACAGGTGGGTTTAGCTCAAGACTTTGTGGTTTACTTACGCGCTGAGGCAATAGAGAGCACGCGGATTTTCACTCAGAACTTATTAAAACAAGGTGACACTCAAGCTCTACAATCTCGACATGGTAGACTAGATAAATCGAGTGCAGAGACATGTAAAGGTTGCCATGCAAAAATAAGTATATACTTCTTATGAATAGTTATGTAAATAGTCTCTAGTTCTCATGTCAAGTCAAAGCTAAGCTAATAATCTTTTACTCACTTACTCCAGGGACCAAAACTCGTCGATTATGGTAAAGCTAGCAGAAATCGAAACCTCGCACAAAATCATTATATTCAGGATAGATCAGGTTTAGATCTCACTCGGGAAGAAAGTCTATGCTTAGCAAGGAAAGCTAGGAGAAGAGCGGGATGCAGGTGTGGCTCAATCGGCACAACTTGTTATACCTAGTGATTCAATTTCCAGTCAATTATCAACTAATACATCTGGGTCTATAAACAGGTCTGTAATCTCGTCAGAATTCATATTCTGCGGACTCCATGATCGCGTGCCATGTGACTGTGGACAGTAAACGGCTTCGAGTGATGGAGATTGTCCAGAGGCATTTGCTACGTAGTGTTCTTGCGCAAATGTTAGGGCCTGGGGTGTCTGAGGTTGAGTCCTTTGTCGGCGGATCCTTTCGATAGTGGGATAAGCTCTTAATAAGCCATCTAACAATCTACAGGCTCTTGGCATCTGAGAGATGTCCAATTGTGGAAGGTTCCCCATTTCAACCTCCTTCAACCACGAATTTTGAAACATTTGTTGCATTGCAGGGATATTAGCTGTCGAAATACTAATTGTACCCTGGTGTCGGCCATCCGGTGCTATCTGCTCCCCAGGGGAGAAGAGCTTCCACCACTCACCCCATTTTTCTTGCGGAGATGGGGCCTCCTTCCCCCGCCTATTGTAAATGTCTGCCAGCTTCTGGTACATTGTACATCCAATATCAAAGTACTGTCCAGAATGCAGGTCGGGTGTGCATGTGGTGGGATCCGCCTCTTTTTCTAACATGTGCTTCATATCAGCGTTCTTCTCAGCAAGCTTTTTGCCGCAGTTCTCGCAGCCATAGTGTGCTTGTCTCAAATGCTCCCAGACGTTGCGGAATTCAAGCCCATTAGGTGCACATCCCCGACTCTTTGTAAAATTTCCTTTGCCAATAGCTCGTCTTTCTACAGGGCAGTCCCATCTGACCTGTAGAGGTTTTCCGGAATAGCCTTTCTTTGGCTTCTTAGGCGGTTGACCCTTATCTTCATCGTCGCCCGGATCATTTGGATCGCTACCACCGCCAGAAGCCTTTCGTTTCCTACTGTTTATACAAGAGTATTGTGAATCGGGGGGCGAAGACTGGTTGGTTGGCTGTGATGTTGACGATGCTGGGGTACTGCCTGTTCCACTACTTCCACTATGACTAGTATCGCCCGCCAGCTGTTGGATCTTCCAAGTATGAAAGCTGTCAATCATGAGTTGAGCATGATGTGCAAAGTCCGAGCCCAGATCAGCAGCCACAGCTTCCTCGAGAGTTATATACTGATCATCATTATCCTCCTCAGAATCTAATTCGCTATGGCTATCATTGCAGTCGGATGTGAGGTACACGTTCCCATCTAATGTTGCCTTTCCTGACAGGCAAGGGCTTAACATTATACATGTCTCTAGACTTTGTACAGGACCTTGCGGGGGAGCTTTAGTAGTACTGTTTGTCTGTCCAGTCTTGGCCTGCCCAATCGTGGCTCCAATAGCTAGTAGGTCCAGTTCCCTACTTCCTAGGTTTCTTCCCCTAGGCCTCATTTGTGGCTCTTGTTCCAACATAGCTATATCATTAGCGCTGGTTGTTCTCTCTTGTATCCTGGGTTCATTCTCTGGGCCCATGCCAGCCTTGAAATGAGTGAAATCTTCCTGGCAATCCCGGAATTGCTTAATACTGATTCTGAGACCAGAAACAAGAAACTCAATCTGTTGACTCGAAGGATCGGGGTTCGCCTCAAGTCCACGCTCGATAATCCTTCGTCTCCAAACCGCAATATGGCCAGATTTTAGCAAAGTTCCCCGCCTTGAATTTTTTCGCTTGATGGTGAGTTCCCATGGCTTATGTTTTTCGTGCCATGCCTTCAATATGTCCTCATCCAGCTGGAGAGACTGTGCTAGGAAGGAGGACTGCTCGGCAGTAGGAGCTGGATTGTGTATAAAAGCATCTGCTAGGACCTCTGCCTTTTTCTGCGAAATCCTCGGAATCGTTGACCGAAATATATCTGTTATTATACCAGGTGTCATAGGTGTTGAGTCCGATGATGACGATGTCGCGTTCCGACGCATGCTCGGAGGGCTAGGGGGTGTTGTCTGCCATGAAGAACATTCTATTTCCTTATGTGGTATTTCAAAGTCCGGGTACCAATTTGCAAACGACTGGGGATATGGAGATTCTCCTAGGAGATAATAATTAAGTTCGCGGCTATTAGCATCCTTGGCTTGATGTGCATTGCCGCCTGCGAGGCCTAGTTGTGCATTTGCAGCGATGAAACTCTTCATGGTCGACTTATTATCCCAGTCCGGTATTGATTCATAAGAGGAATCGAAATCCCAAGATAAATCGAAATCATCAATCGAGTCCATTTTTAGCTCTAAATGTTGATTAAGTTCGGGGAAAGTACATTCAGGGTAACTGCCAGCTGTCACAAACGTAGATTTGAGGGCGTTGGTTCTAGAAACAAAACAACAATCAGCTTCCGCGGAGTCTAGAGTATCTCTCGTTGAGGATCTTACTTTTAGAATTCGTAGAGGTGTAGTGCAGCAAATGTTCGAGGCGGAAGAGCAAGTAAAGCAAGAGATTGTCTCCGATTTCAGTGGGATAGATGCGAAGACTGAAAACAAGTCGGGGTGGTGAATTGTGTTATGGTCGCTCGGAAGTCGTGTTGTTGCGCATCGCGAATTTCTGAAGATGTGCAATTGCACACCCAAATCCATGCTAACATGCAATAACATCAAAGGGGGGGGTGGCTGTGCAAGGGGAGGCTGAACCCGTAGGCACACAAAGAGAGCCTTGTGGTGAGCTCTGTGTATCCTCTACAACCTTTGTGTTTGTAGTACTAGTAGTAGTACCATGTTGCGCAAAAGCATTTACAAGCATTTGTCTATATAGTCTAGCCCCTATTATTCTCAAAATTTCAACCAGGGCTTAATTCTTTCATTATAATGTCCTTATAGAGATGTAATTATCTTCTTTGTTAATCTTAGTCTTGCAACCTTAGAGTACAGTAGATTTCGAGATGCCAGTTGCTACTGCAATCTTAGAGTAGTTAGCATATCATTTAAGAACTCGACTTGTATAGAAACGGGATAGTATGTCTATACTATCCCGTTTCTATACAAGTCGAGTTCTTAAATGATCTTTGGTTGGGACAAGAGGTATGGTACAGTATGTGGGGATGAGGGGCGTGCCGCAATTAGTGCCGCAATTAGTGTGGGCCAAGTGGGGCTATTTCTCAAACTCCCTTTATATCACCTGAAGTGGATTTGTGCAACTGCACTGTCAAAACCCATTGCGGAGCTTCACTTTTCAAGAATTGCTAGGACTGTAAAATGGCCAGATATGCATATGATGTTAGCAACTATGTCCTCTTTCACACTTCTCTACTGCAAGAAGGCATATTTACACCTGTGGAGAAACTTAAGTACTACTCGGGGTGCGTAGAAAGACAGCATATCTTCATAGATCAAGTGGAATTGCACCCAAAATATCAAGATAGATAAAAGAAGCCAATTCATCATGTCTTCTAGTAAACAATTTCAAGTTTCAACACCAAATCCTTATAGCGCAGTGACTATAATCCACTATCACAATGTCTTTCACCAGCCCCGTCAGAATTGACAGCTACCTTAAGGCACCTGCAACTATCACCCTAATCTCCAAGGTCAACTGGCGCATTCTTATGCCTAAGCACGGAGACCTTAATCTCTATCATCTCCCCCTCCTCTCCACCGACCAGGGCGAAGACGTTTTCGCTAAGCTCAAGAAAGAGTACGACGCCTCCCGAAGCTGGTTGAAGAAAATCGTACCATTCCTAGTTCCTGTTGTATTCACTGCCATCTTGTCTCCAGTATGTCCTATACGTCTTGCTATATCCTGTTTATACTAATGCGTTCTAGGTCAGGATCGAAGACATCTCCGGACCCCTTCCACTCATCGTTGATATCGACGAAAAACATCGCAGCCACGTCCTTACCAACGCGTTGCACACTCCTAATACCCTAAGCCATACAACCGACTTCCTTACCTCCTATAGGCGTTTTGTTGTAATCCAAGAGGCTCCCGGAAGCATTTGCCAGCGTGATGCGTTGCTGATTAAGTTGGAACTCCATAAAGTCTCACTCTTGATATTCTCGACGATCTCGCTCCTAGTCTCGATTGGATTGGGTATTATAGCGGGGATGTTGCGACATAATGTGGACTCTGGACTCGGTGTGTTGGGTGCGATTTTGGGCGTCGTTGGGATTATAGAGGGGCTCTTGATTTGGAAGTTGAAAAATGAAGAGTAGGACACCCAAGGGTAGATAGATGTTAAACCGCGGGCGGCCAAACAGCAGCATGCAGGCTGGGGAGGGTGGTATCTCTGTTGTCTCGAGGGACATTTTACCAGCAAGTATATGTTCTAGAGACTAGCATGAGTTTGGCTTCTGGCAGGAGTTGGGAGCTGGGGATATAAGGACAGTGATAGGATTGTGTTTAGTGGTAGATAGCAGATGACTGTAGCAGCTTAATATGGTTACAGACATCACCTCTAGTGCTGATATTAGCAAAGAAAAGAAAGCAAAAGATAGCTAAACTCTAAATACATATATAGACAGTTATAATTATCAGAAAGCTATAGATATTATTATGGACTGTAGAGTCGAGCCCGAAGGATCAGGTTACACCTAGCCTGAGAAGGGCATCTAGGCACGGCCAGGTACACAGGTTAACGTCAAGCCTGGCGTCCCCCCCGGAATCGCAGTGTATAAAAACGGACCCATCAAGTTCTCCTCCCACGACATATGCACGCCGACGATGGCAAAGGCAGATGCCACCGTCTTCATGTGCTCGATCTCCGCCACTATCTCCGGTGGTATCGGACTCACAAGACCTATCTTCACACTCCGAAGTTTGGGGTAGCTCTCTGGTGCTATCCACGCAAGATACATCAAATCTTCATACATGCTCTTGTACACATATGTGAAATACACCTTTCGAATGGAAGGTGGCAGAAGCGTCTCCAGTCGTCCTGCGCCTGCGGAGCTGTCGGACTTGGAGTAGAATAGTGCCTGGTCGATAACAAGTTCCTCGAGCTGGGTGAACTTCCGCACCGATGTTACCAGTGTGATAGTTCTGTAATCATCATGATCTAACATACTCTCGTAGCCAGTTGGCAGAGGGGGCGGCAAATACCCAAAACAGAGCTTTTTGAGCCTCTTCTCCGTTTGCGAAAGTGCCCGTATAATGTCAGGACAATCATACCACGAGTGGATATAGTACACAAGGTCTTCCAATTCTACACAGCGCTCCATCAACTTCTCAAATGCTGCCTTAGGAAGCTGATCTAGCACCAGCTTTCGCAGCCTGCTTACAGTCAGATTTTCTGTCCACGCATCCCCGTTCGAGTCCTCTATTTGTGAGAATGCAATACTTGCTATTGCATTGCCACGGCAGTCTAGCGCATATAACGTCTGCAGATTCGATGCAGCAGTAAGGAAAGGGTGGATTTCAAACAGATAGTAATCACACTGCCGGGAACCACGCAATGCAAGCGTCTTAAGTGCTGGTAGTACTGTTTGAGAGTCGTTGAACCAATCCAACTCATCAAGGATTTCGCACACATACATCAGCGTCTCTGTACGTGGTGTCAGCGCGATTGCAAGCCCCATAAGCCATTTGTGGAATTTGAGGCGATTCTCATTGAAAACTCCAGACCTCCCATCGTCATCCCAGCTGTCAGGGTCATCGAACCAGCCGCCCCAGCGCCAGCCAACTGGGAGCTGGAAACCAAGTCCAATGCCAGCATCACCAAGAACTTGCATTAGCTCAGGGGTGCAATGGTCCTGCACACCTGAGCTCTGGAGCTGCAGAGATTCAACGCAAGCTGCTAACTCAGGACGAGTGATGAGGGTGCGGACGAAGACAGTAAGCTTGTCATCCTCTAAGTCCCAGTCCTCGCAGTTCCAGTCGGTATAGTGCTCAGAAAATTCAGTATTGACCGAGCGAGCAAGATTGCCGCATGCGAAGTAGTGAAAGAGGACGGGCTGTGCTATAGAGCATATTCTCTTTGACGTGCGGCACATGCGCGCCAGCGTAACCTTATCCGCGCGGGCCTCTTTGGTATTCGAGTTGGGGAACACTCCTGGATTTTGGCAGTGAGAGCACAGGTAGAAACATATTTGGGCGATTACCTCGTTTGGCAGTGAGTGGGGTTCCATCTTCGGATTGTGCGAGGAAACAGATATAGTGTAGAGGCTGTTTGCTTTCATTGAAGTGACTAATAGTAGAAAGACCTGCTCTTAAAGCCAAAAGTTTCGCTAATGCCCATTATTATATATTCATCTAGGCAATGACTGAGTCAGAAGTTGGACGTACAGGGGAGCTCATGAGCGCTTCGGCCTGGTTTCTATTGGGCCAAAGGTTAAAGGTAAAGGTTAAATGTAAGGTCCCAGCATACAACACAACACAGAAAACGCTAAGCATCCACATAGAAACATATCACTCTGTTCATTCTCGACAATGAACCTCGCACTCGGGAAAATTGTATCAAGCTCAGTATTGTAGAAATCCCACCCCTTAGCCATCAAAGTTAACATAAATCATTGGAAACACCAGGTTTGAAACGTTGCCCGCTCAAGCTCTCAGTTTCCATCACTTCCCTAGCCATCTCAAGCTGTTCATCCGTCTTGCAAATAAGCACTTTATGCTTCCCCTTCCCACTGATATCCCACACCACGTCATCCCCTCCACCTTTCCCATTAGCCTCCTCTTTTATCTCAAATCCCAAGCAAGCGCATTGCTCAACAACTTTCTTCCTCAGAGCAGAACCCTTCTCGCCGATTCCGCCAGCGAAGACAAGGGCATCTACCTCGCCATGCAGGCTAACGTAATACGAGCCGATAAAGCCACAGATCCGGTCGACAAACAGATCAAAGGCTAGCTTCTTTGCAGGGTCACTATCATACCCCGCACTAATGGCGCCAAAGTCCGTCGTGCCCGTCAGGGCTTTCCAGCCGGACTGCTTGTTTAGTATTTCCTCGGCGCGCGAGACGTGGAGCTCTTTTGTCGACGCAGGAGATAGCTTGCCAACATCTGAGGCGTAGTGGAAGACGAGACTGTAGCTATTAGACGATGTGTAATCTTCAAAGCCAAACTACTCACCTAGGGTCCACGCTTCCGCTCCTCGTCGCTCCTGGGAGACCTGCCAGGGGAGTGAGACCCATGCTCGTATCCCAGCTCTTACCTCCCTTGATTGCACACGCACTTGCCCCAGACCCGAGATGCAGAGCAATCAGGCTGACGTCCTCCGTCTTCTTCCCCAAGAATTCTGTCACGGCACGTGTGATAAATGAATATGATAGCCCATGGAACCCATACTTCCGCAGCCCATTCTTCTGGGCCACCTCTTGGTTGATTGGGTATGTGCGGACGTGCTGTGGTAAGCTCCGGTGGAACTGTGTGTCAAAGCATGCAATGTTGCGTGTGCTGGGAAGCTTCTCAAGGCAGCTGCGCACAATCGCTAGGGCGGGGGCATTGTGAAGTGGTGCCAGGCTACTAAGTTCTTCAAGCGTCTGGAGTGTCTCCTTTGTGATGGGCTGCTGCTTTGAGTATTCCCCACCATGCACGACCCGGTGGCAGATGTGGGTGATATCCTCTTTTTGTTTTAGCTGCGTGAGTTTTGAGTCATTTACCAGCTCATCCAAGAGGATCGAGAACGCGGCGCCTTGGTCCTTGATGTCCCCCTGTTGCTCCTTTCCCTTGGCTACTGTTGTGGGGCCGCGAGTGTATGATAGCTTCGCAGGCGGGGCTGTTAGGCCATCGAGTTGCGCTTCGGCGATCTGATGGGGTTCCGAGGAGGACGACAGCGTATAGACGCTGACTTTGACAGAGGAGGAGCCCGCATTGACAGCGAGGATTAGCGGCTTGGTAGACATGGCGCTTCAGCACGTAAATAACGCAGATGTTAGTATTCGATTGGATAGTAAAGATTGAGAATATGGGATCAGATCAGAACAAGTCAGTCCAGCCTGTGTCGTTTGTTGATAGAGGGACAGATGACGTCAGGTGACATGACCCCTCGTCCTCCCTTGCACCCTACCCCTTTATGAGGCCCTTTCGATGCCATACGTGCGTCCAATTGCAGTTTTCATGTCAAGATGAAAATACCAAAGGCTAAAACCGCTGTTTCACTTTGTACGCAATAAGTACCTACCCTGTCCCATGCATGAGGGTCACCTAGGGTAGAAATGCCTGGTCAGAACCTGTCAAAAGGTTACCTCAGGGCATAGCCTGACCCTAAAAGCAATACCTAATCCAAGACTACAGAAAGCAATTATAAACGCTAAAGGCATTAAACCTAAGAAGAAGAATATAAATCCTGAAGTCATGATATTATAAGTAAATCCAGCTAATATATGTAATAACATATGACCACTTACAGGGTAAGACCGATTAAGAGGACACGTTGCTATAAAAATTTGTCTGTATTTAGCCGGTAGATATAGTGAGATGCACTAATGTCATCATATGTTGTTGCTTTGTTGACAGTCCATCTCCATCATCAAACTACATCATCCCACCACGAGGCTATCACTATCTAGAGTTTTCAGCCTTGCCCGAGACGCGCTAAACCAAATCACACTAGCGCGAGGCGACAACAATTATTGTTACGACCACAGCCTTCCAAATATTCCAACGCAAACTCAACAATCTCGTTCACTCTCAGGCTTATACGTCAAGATGTCGACTCTTGCCGATGAACTCTTGAATGACTTTGAGGACTCGGGCTCAGAAGGGGAGCTCGAGAATGGCGGCCTCTTCCCCGAGGCGGAGGGGCATGCTCCGACAACCAACGGGCATGGCGAGACCATGGAGCTTGATGGGGACGAGGAGGATGTAGAAGAGGATGAGGACCTGACGGGCGCGGGCAATGCGATAGATGTGATGGACGATGAAGAGGTGACGAAGGCCAAGGTCGAGAAGATGCAGCTCGGAGGCGTCGATGATGTGCGCAGCGTCGCGGGTCTGATGAAGACCCTCGAACCAGTATTAGAGGTTAGTACTCCCCCTCCCCAACCCCTTCTCCGAACAGAGGTTTACATCTTCTATTGCACTAGCCCTGACACCTTCCGCGCGCCTACAGAAGATATCACATTTCCAGAATCTACCAGCGGACCAGCAAACGACGCATGTCGGCTCCATTGAAGATAACCCCGAGTACCACCTCTTGACCCAGTCGAACACACTATCAACATCCATCGACAACGAGATCATCCTTGTCCACAAGTTCATCCGAGACCACTACTCCACGCGCTTCCCCGAGCTCGAAACAATGGTACAAAACCCCCTCGACTACGCCAAAGTAGTCGCCATAATCGGCAATGGCCCCATGGACAACGAGAACATCAAGCGCCTCCAAACCTCCACCGACAACATCCTCGGCACGACCCTCCGCGCCGTCCTCGACGGCCCCTCCCTCATGATCGTCACCGTCGAAGCAACCACCACCAAAGGCCGCGCCCTCACCCCGCAAGAACTCTCCCGCGTCCTCCGCGCCTGCGAAATGACCCTCTCCCTCGACCGCGCCAAGCGCACCCTAACCGACTACGTGCAGTCCCGCATGACGCTCTTCGCCCCCAACCTCACCGCCCTAATCGGCTCCCTCACCGCAGCCCAGCTCCTCAACTTCGCCGGCGGCCTCACCGGCCTCGCCAAAACCCCCGCCTGCAACCTCGCCTCCCTCGGCTCCAAAAAGACAGCCGGCACAGGATTCGCCACAAACGTCGGCGCGCGCCAACAGGGGTTCCTCTACCACTCCCCCATCATCGCCGGCGTCCCCCCGGACCTCCGCCGCCAAGCCCAGCGCATCGTAGCCGCGAAACTCGTCCTCGCCGCCCGCGTAGACAGGGTGCACTCCTCCCCCTCCGGCGCCACCGGCGAAGAGCTAAAAGCAGCCTGTCTCGAGCGCCTCGAGAAACTCACCATCCCCCCCCCCAACAAAGGCGCCCGNAAGCAACCGCCATGACGGACCTGCGGAAAGCGCAGAACAGGATGGTGTTCGGGAAGGAGGAATCCGAAAGCGTTGGGGACAAGCAGGGCGTCGAGGAGGGCCGCGTCCGGCGTCTCCAGATCGACCCGCGCACGCGCGCGAAGCTGGGGAAGAAGAATCCCGGGTGGGGCGCCGCGACGCCCGCCCCAGGGAGCGGTACCGCATCCAGCCTGCGCGGGTTCGGGGGCGGGGTGGGGGCGATGGATCTCCGTGGGAAGGGGTTGAGGGGGAGTGGTGTCGGGGCGGCGGCGGCGGGGGGGACGGCGAGTAGTGTTGTTTTCACGCCGGTGCAGGGGCTGGAGCTCGTGGATCCGAAGGTTAGGGATGAGGTTGCGAGGAAGAGGAAGGCGGAGGAGGAGGGGTGGTTTAAGGGGGGGACGTTTACGCAGGTTGGGGGGAATGGGGGGTTTAAGGTGCCGGAGGCGAAGAGGGTGAAGAGTGGGAGTGGGATGGGTCCTCCGGCGGCTCCTGGGGGTGGTTGAAGGGGTCGGGCGCGAGAGAGGAGGGTGTAGGTTTGTGTATTATAGGGGGCGTTATTGGGATTTTCGGCGAATGGTGGTGCGAGGGAGGGGGTATAGAAGTTTATCCGCGCGAATCTCTCGAGTCGCTCGAGGGGGCCTATGGATGGAAGAACGAACGGTGGGAGGTGGACCCGAAAGTCGGGGTACTGAGTTGTACTCTACAGATTTACCATACAATTTCACAAGTTTACACATCACACATATCGAACACATCACGCATCAAAAAACCAAAAAAGTAGGCAGATAATCTTTTCATTCCGACCTTTCTATCTATTATCTACCCCTGCTGGCATACATGCATGCATGCATGCCTACATACAAACAAGCCAACAAGCCTGGTACAAGCCTGCATACAAACAAACAAACAAACAAACATGCGTGCATACATGCGTGCGTGCTCATGTTTTCAAGTCCCTTGCCCATCCAACCCATCGCTTTGCTCTGCCCTGCTCTGCCCTGCTGTGCGTGCTAAACACATGTAAAAAACCAAAGCAAATATCCCCCATTCCCCTTCAAACCGGGGTGAAAAAAGGGGTATAATAAAATAAAAAAACACACCACCCAACAGAGCGTGAGCTCAAACCCATATTTAAAAAAACAAGAACAAGAAAGGAGGGTATGTAATATCTCGAATTTCGGCCAAAAAAAAACACCACCACCACCGACCGGGACACTGGACCATTTCAACAGTCGCAAGAAATCCCTTCCCAGAGGCAAAAAAAGCAGCCGGCCGACCAAAAAAATAAAAGGGCACACACAATGGAAAGGAATGAATGAAAGGTAAAAGGTACACAATAGTTGATGATTAAAAAAACATAAAAAGAAGGCGCAGACAGGATTGTTCAAAAACAGAACTAGAAAAAAAAGAACAGTAAAAGCCACCCTCCAGTTTCCCCAGTCCAAGTCCAAGTCCAGGTCCAGGCCCATCCACCCAAAAAAGCAAAAGACACCCGCTTTTTTCGCCGTGTAAAAAGCAAACCCAAAAAAGTAGGCATAATAGCCGTCCAGTTCCGTCCAGTCCAGTCCCAATCCGTGTGTGTAAAAACGCCTCATTCCCAAAGTGAATAATAAAGCCAGCCAGTCCATCCGCCCAACCAGCGCCAGAATGCACCGTTCGTCAATGTGTCGTTTGTTGTTCTTGATTTCCCATTTGTGTTGTTACACCAGAATATTCCTCCGGTCCAGTCCAGTTCCCACCGAAACACCAAGTTTAAAACAAAGCAAGACCAACCAAAAAATCAGAAAGAGGCCACCAGAACACCCCCCCCCCAAAATAAGTTCAAAAAATCCGAAAATTCCAATCCATGCGCCAACCAATTTTTTTTGTTGGGTTTTTATTATTTTCTTTTTCCATAAAACTCGCATTTCATTCGATTCGCTGATGCAAGCGGCGCACAAAAAAAGCGCCGCCGCCACTGCCGCTGTGGCGTGTTCTCAAAGTGCGGGGTTGTTCGTGAGACCGAGAGAGCGGGGTGAGTGACAACTCACGTCGCACGAACCCTCCGCCCTTCTGTCGCACACCCATTGAGAGACCCGAGCATAAATTAACGACCACCGACCGACGCGCTTTCGGTGTGGCGTTGAGGGGAAGTCGTAAAATAAAAGTGGTGTGGTGGTTGTGGTGTGATAAAATAAAATAAAAGTGATAAACTTTTCTTGATAATCCAGCCATTCGAGCAAAAATGTAATTTGAAGCGACGAAGGGGTTTTTCACAACCACACAACGATACAGACAGGTATCCAGGCACAAAAAGCACACCAATCGGTCCACTCGCGAGATAAAAAAAATAACGTGATAATCAGCAGGGTCGTCGAGAGGAGCAGGCAACAAGGGGCAAGGGACCAAAAAATCGACCCAAGGGCAACAAAGAGAATTAAGATGCCAGTCTAAAAAAAGACCCTTCACCCTACATCCTCACCGGCCCCGGCGTCCCCTCATCACTCTCCTCTTCGACACTTTCTCTCGTAGCAGCCGCCACCAAAGCATCAAGCCCACCATTCTCAGCCCTGGCACCCATGGTGCTGCTCTCGCCGCGCACCACGCGGTTTGGCCATCTGCTAACCTCCTCCAGCTGGCGCGCCTGCAGCCTCACCATATCGCGGGTCAAGCCACGGCCCTCGCGACGGATCGCCACGGCAGTCGCACTGGCATTCTTGCGCATGTTGCGGCCGTTGCGACCCGAGGATGAGGTTGATGATGGGCGCGGGCGACGCGCGTCTTTGTAGTGGGTCTCGAGATGCTGTTTCATGTTGTCCGCGCGGGTGAACTTCTTAGGGCACCCGTTGAAGGCGCATTGGATGCCCTTCTCACAGGTGTGGATCTTGGAGTGGCGCGAGGCGTGGCCCGAGGTCGTGAAAGTCTTCTCGCAGCCCACGGCGTCGGCGTAGCGGCAGTGATAACGCTTCGTGCCCGAAGCAGTCACCGTGGTTGCTGGCGGTGGCGCGAAAGCCGGGATCTGAGGAACCATGTGGCCCTGCGACGCGGCATATGCTGCCATCGCGGGGTCATGGTACTGCTGCTCATGGTAAAGGTGAGCGTGAATCGGGATACCATTTGGCGCTGGCAAGGTCCCTGGGAAGCGTGGCAGGGGAGCTTGCGGCGGCTTAGCGTAACCGTCGAAGTGGCGAGTTCCGGGCTCGAATTGCGTGGGGTCTGGATACATGGACCCTGGTCCCATGGAGCTGAAGGAAGCGTTTCTAGAAGGTGGGTAGCCGTACTCTGGAAGGGCGTCACGGGGAGTCGAGGGAGAGACCGGGTCGACGGTGTTGATGCTGTCACGGGAGCCACAGCGGAAGAGTTGAGGAGTTGGAGGAGAAGGCTGGCGGCCATGGCGAGGACGCATCATGGTATCGTGGAAAGAGTGTCTGCGGTCCTCACCCATCTGTTGGTAATACTCCCTTGAGGGGGCGCCGAAAGAAGAAGAAGAAAGCGGGCCGCGCATGTCAGATCCAGAGAAGGGGTCGTGTGCGTAGTCTGCAACGCCTTCATCGCGGAGGCTCAGGTCACAGTGAGTCCTGCGGCGGCGTAGCTCAGGGACTGAAGGGCGCTGCTCGCAGAGGGGAGGAAGATGGATGGGCGAGCGGCTAGAGGCGGGTGAGCGGTGGGGAGAGCGCTGGCGGAGGGGCAAGCTCATGTCCTGGGGTTGCCATGGCGGGAGAGGGTTGCCGACGCGGCGGCGCTCTGGGATTGTGCTGCGGATATCGTGAGGACTAGGAAGGGTGCGTGGAGAGACGGGCTCGTCGGCGGCGGCGCCACAGAGGATGTCGATGTCCCGGCCGGACTTGTTGCGTATCCTTAATGGGTTGGAAGCCATGTTGGATATATGTGTGATGTTGAGAGAATGAGAGACTTGGATGAGTGAGTGGAAGTTTGAGATACGGTTGGTGGGTATAAGCAGCGTCCTATAAGAAACGTCTGACGGGGTGACTGTGTTCTTATAGAATGTGAAGTCGACTTGGGAGGAGGGTACGAGTAAAGTGGGTTGTCAAGTGAAGTGGGCAGATAGAGCGGACAGCGGACAAGGCTGGTGGGGAAGGAAGGTAGAGAATAGTGGCAGTAGTAGTGGCACGTAAGGTAGGTAGGTTATGTTATGTATAGCTAGTATAGGTTTTAGTATATCAAGGTACAGGAATATACAAAAAGTATACAATAAGTACGTACAGAAACACTAGTCAAGGTGCAAATCATTAAGCGTAATGTATGGGCAGAACATGGGTAGAACATGGGTGTGGTGTGGGTAGACTATGGGCGGAATATGGGTATACTAAAGTAGATCGGAAGTCAATGGGACGATGTGGGATTTACGATGGCCGATGGGTGATGTACGATGGGGAGNTGGTCGGAGGGGGGTGTGGATTACTAGGATTGTATAAAAGAGGGGCCTTTTTTTATTTGGAGGTGGCGTGTGAGGTTTAGCAGCTAGTGCGTGTCTGTCTTTTTACGTTAGTTGCTAATCTAGTAAGTTTGTCTAGTTTGGGAAGTTAGAACGAAGCAGCGCATGCACAACATAAACATTTGGAAATTTAAAGTACTAGAGAAAAAAGTAGTGTTTTGTATTTGGAGTTTGATGGCGTGATGTTATGAAATTGTACGATGAATGTTAAATTTGGGATCTGATCGGGGCAGCTAAGTAGCAGGGCTATTTGTAGTAGAGTCTGCGTGCGTGTTGTTGTGCTATGCTTTACTATACTCCTCGTGCCTGCTATCTACTAAAAGTAGTAGCACCTCACCAAAAAAAAAACGGGGTTCTCACCAAATATCCTATCACTTGGACACTATAGACAGGCAGTACACTACACTATACTACGCTATACTACACTACACTATCCTGCACTGCCACTGCCACTACACTACCACTACCACTCCATCCTCACCCACCAAAAACGGGTCACATCTCCCCATAGAACACACAAAACAAGAATGTAGTCTGTGATTGCCAATATCCGTTCTCCGCCAGGTACAGCAGAACTACTACGCAAGAAAGGCCCCTTATAGAAGATTCCCTGTGCTGCAGGAAAAGTGCAGCAAAAAAGGGGGCATCGGCGGGGGAAGAGTGATGTGAGTGATAGATGATAGATCATACCCATACCCATACCCATACCATGCCATAATGCTGTGTCTGGGTGTCTGGTGGCTGCTGTTCGTCGGTGTATGCTACTGGTTCTTCTTCTTACTGCAGATTTCCCTTCATCCCCCTGGCAAACGGTCCCTACTTTGGGCCAGAAATGGGTTTGTATGTAGTACTGTGGTAGTTTGTGGTAGTGTAGTAGTGGATATGGGCGTATTTCTTGGTATTGTGGTATGGTGGTGTGGTGTGAATATGGATGTAGCTCCCTCCCTCCCAGTACAACCCTGGTACCTCTCTCATACGATGAAGGGGAGGGGGGAAGCCTACCAGAGACGGGGGCGCAAACGTTAAAATGGGTACTTGGATATTCACAGTTAAAGTCATCTGCAGCGGGTGCGAATTGTACTCTGTGCATACATTTTTGCCATGGTGCGTGCCAAATAAGTTACTTGGCAACTAGAGTGAGTGACTTGACTCTTCACACACTCACGCAACGAATAGAACGTACCATAACATAGCTATAGAGTAGATAGAGACTGCCTGTGACTTCTCTCTCTCGAACCATAGTTATACTGTATGTGTTGTACCTAACTAGGCAGCCAAGCCCTTTAAAAAAAAAGGGCCCATCTCGGCCCCCCCAGCGACGTTTTTTTGGTCGAACGCCATTTTGTATGTGAAAGGGTGTAGACGAGATCAAACGTCCAGCCTAACTCACCGAGATGGCATGGCTTCAACGCCGGCGTTTCCAGACGTTGTCAAAGGTGTCAATATCATCATCAGCGGCGGCGGCGAGAAGTCACACACACACAGAATAAAATTGAAAACGGGGTTTACCATGGCCCCCAGCACCGTGGTAGTGGAGGGGGCATGACAATATTGGGAACAATAGAGAGGAAATGTCAGGTCATGATGGGCATCGATGGATTTAGTGAGTGACTTTCTCTGCCGGGTTCTAGGTTCTAGGTTCTGGGTTTCTGGGAACATCGAATGCATGGACGCTGATCGTGGACGTAGTCGTCGGCGATGGCGTTGCGGGGGAGCGACGGCGGCGACAAGGATGGGACTAGAGTAGAGAGTAGAGAGAGAAGGGAGAGAGACATAAACGACGATCAGATGTAATGCATGTCTTGCCTGGCGAGTCGTGCGCAGACTGTCGATCGGGGCGATCATCGACTGTTTGCTGTAGTAGAGTGCGGCAGAGAGGTACCGACAGGGGTACAACGGGAGTACTTTGGGAATGCGCACAGATGGGGGGTGGGAGAGGTGTACTGTGGGAGTAGTGCATGTACTGTACCTTTTTTGGCCTCGATTAACTGGCACAGGTTGGTGTGGAGTTTTGTGGATTTGCTGTCGATTTCCTTCGAGGTACATACATACAGTACATACCACCCTTGTAAGCTCCAGTCAACCTCCCATGCAGAGCTGACCTGGGTCTTGGCGGGAGTTTGTCTTGGCATTGTTTGGTTTTGGCCTGATTTTCTGGGGCGATGATGAAGGAGGAGGAGTGAATGAGTGACGACGCGAGTATATACAGTATCGAGTTTATGTATGAGGAGATGATGTTTTGAGTAGTGTATGGTGTGTATATGTATGTAAACTGTGGCGCCATTTCTTTTTTTTATGTATGCATTAGGCATTAGATGTGGGCATACAGAATGGGAAGATTGGAGGTGTGTATGTACGTACGTATGTAGGTGATGTGTGCATACTCCCCAAAGCAGGAAGGATAGTGTGGTGTGTGAATGTGTGAGTGTGTGAGTGTGTGAGTGTGTAGAGCGTATACGCGGATCGAGTATGTGTTGGCCGTGTATATTCTCCGAAGTGGGTTCTCTTTTGAGTTTCTGTGGTGTGTAGTGTATGGTGAGTCTCTCTCTCTCTGGATATGCATAAGACAGTATTCAGATAGCCATTACAACAGCCAACGGACGACACACCCAAATGCAACTGCGACAATAGAGACAATAGCACTCGAATACACTCAAATCCAGACACACGCAGATACAGGCATACACACACCATCCATGGTATCCATGCCATCCATGCCATCCATGACTACACACTCAACACACCATACCATACTACTCACACCACTCACAATCAATTCTCCGAATGCGACGATACTTTCATACATCCATACACACACACACACATTTCAGTACACTTGCAGTAACGCCTTCATTTCATCTCCCATACACACACACACACACACACATACACATACACGCTTCAGTACACTTGCAGTTACTACACATCCCCCAAAATGATAGAAATATATTCAGTCATAATACTGTCAATCCTGCCAATCCTGTCAATCTCTGTCAATCTCCATCGGTTAGGTCCCCTTCATGCGCGGTCCATCATTTTCCCCCTTGGCACAAAACCCTGTGCCTGGACTGCCGATAATGGCACAATGAGTAATCATCTTTTGTACTCCGTCATACCTCACCCTCTCCCTTCGTATCGCACCCTTTTCACACACACACACACACACACATACACAAGCACGCAAGCACAGTCTCATCCCCAACTCCCTCTTCCCCCTTTCCTCTCCCTCGTCCCCTCTCCCCATCTCATTCTCCAAACACCAACACCAACAATAACAATCTCTGACGTCACCCAACTCGCCCTCCCCGAAAAAGAGGTCCAAGTGCCCCCCAAGCAACATGCTATTCCCCTTGTTTCCCATAGGCCTAAGCCACAAATCCCCCATCAGACCATACCTACCCGCCGACTAAACTAAAATCCGTTAACCACAAAACCACAAAAAGTCAACAAGGAGCTAATCCCCAATGGAGTGCAGAACTTCCCCCATTCAACCATCCAACATGCAAAATATCACCCGATTGGGAAAAACTAGTACGCCATGGCACGGATGGGCGGATGGATGGACCCATACTCTACTATACTCTAGTAGAGCTCTCTCTCTCCCCTCCCCAGTTGAGAACCTCCTCGCCGCCCCAAATCCCCACCCGTTACCGCGTCTCTCCCTCCACTCCCCGTCCACCATCAGCGCACCTCTCCCTTCCTCCCCCTCCCCTATCCATCCAATCACCATCAACACATCTATCGTTACCACATCCACTTCCCACTCCTTTCCCACGGCACTCTCGCCCGGTTTTCCACTTAGTCATGTCCCTCCATCCAATCACCAGCTCCATGCCTCCCTTCTCCCTCTGCTCCTGGCCCAGAACCAGTTTAGCCTCTCCCTCTCTTCCGCCTCTCCTCGCACCTCGACCTCTCTCAACCTCTCAATTGGCCTCCTCGACATCTGTCACGACACTATCTTTTTACACAGCCTGCTAGCAAGACCCTTCATCCCGCACCTCGCACCATCCACCCGTCGCCATCGCCAAGAAAGTGGAACCGGTGGGGAACCTAACGCCCGGACAATGGTAACTGTGCGCAACAATGGATGTGTGGGCTTGGATATCAGGCCATTCTGTGGACGTCTGGATAGAGGAGGAGAGGGGGAGGCGGGACAATCAACCCTCGTTTTGATGATGAGAGGTTGCTGATTCATCACACCACTACTATTACCATTACAAGCATTACAAGCATCGCGACAACCACACCATTACCACCGCCGTCACAACCACCACCACCGCCGCCGCTGCCGCCACCACAACCATCACAACAACAACCATAAACCATGATTAAACTACACATCTCCCCTTCCCTCCCAAACACGCCCCATCCAAGACACCCTCACCACTCCCCCCTCCCTCCCTCCTCCACTGATGCATCAGGAGCCATCTCCGGAGTCTCAGTCATCTCCGCCCCCTCCGCCCCCCTTCACCAAATTCCCCATCCCCTCTTTCGATTTCCCATCCCCCATTTCCCATACTCCCCCTACGCGAAAGGGCGAGGATCCACACCTCTTGGTGCTGTAGCAAGGTAGGTACGCTGCAGGAGGTACTGGGTCCACTGTGGGTATAGAGTAGTCGTCGATCGGGGGAGTGGGTGGGTAGTGGATTGGTAGGGACAAAGTAACTTTGTGGTGTGTGCCCAACCAGCATGTCCAGGTGGTATGTCCGGGGAGAGGTTGTATGTATGTACATGGGTAAGGATGGATGGGTGGTGGTGGTGGTGGTGGTGGGGCGGGGAGAGAGAAGTGGGCCCCATGAAGATCCACTATGCCGGCTCCAAAGTCTAGATCCGGCCATTGGTGCAGATGGCGCTAGACGCGATGGGGGATGGGCGGAGGTGGGAGAGACCCTGGTTGACGTCACGGTTTTGTGGGTGTGTGTTGTGCCTGACAGGAGAGAGGGGAGGGAGGAGGAGGAGGAGGCTGAGATGGGTGGTTTGTGTGTGTGTGTGGTGGAGTGGAGTGGAGTGGAGTGCGTGTGTTCACGTGTTCACGCAGGAGGGGGTGGTTTGATGGGGGATTTTATGTGTAGACGGTCAATTCTGACTCTACTGTACTGTACTCCTACAATACAGCCAGTGTATAGTAGGAGAAAAAACTACTACTACTACTCCTCCTCATACCACTCATCGACGCCACCAACGGACGACAGTGATGATGACAGCTCTACCACCACCTCCACCGCACACGCCGAACGCCCAGCTCCCCTAGTCACTGTAGTACTCCACACCCATCCACCGAACCAGGATTCAAAAAAACGCCACCAAATCCCCTAAAAATTCCCAAGTCTGGCCTGGTCCTGCCGCAATATTGGACTTTTGACACTTCTTTTCTCGGTTCGGCAAAAACCCAGCTAGCCCCAAAGAAACACACACCAAACCCAAACCCAAACCCAAACCCAATCCAACCGAGCCCAGCCCCAGCCCCAAGCCAGGGGGAGGGTTACCCGGAGTCCATACGATCCATACAATTCCATACACTCCATACTCAAACCCCGAAGTATCCAGTAACCGTGATCTGGGAAGAAACCAGAATCCGGGAAGATGGAATACGAGAAGGGGTGAGGGATGGGACGCCACGCTGTGGACGGGGGGGGGTGTTGGTTTTGGTTTTGGTTTTGGTTTGTGGTGCAGTTTCTGGGTTTTGTGGTTATGTCGTGATGTGATGTGCTGTGCTGTGCTATGCTATGCTGTGTGCTGCTGTGCTATGGCAATTGTATGTACTGTACAGTACAACAGAAGGGACCGCTGTGCTATGCTATGGCAATTGTACTGGACAGGACCCGTTGTACCCATTGTTACCCGTTCAATAATTACCTTACTTACTTACAATGAGTGTCGTCACTCACCACCACCACCACCACCACCAATTCCCATTTCTCACTGTACATACCGGAGTACTCTACCCGAGTCCCTTTCGCTCCCTTCCCTTCCCTCCCCTTCCCTTTCTTCCTCCCGTCCGTCCGTTGTAGCCGAACTGCCGTCTCGCCGTCTCGCCGTCTCGCTCTTTCTCTCCCCGTTCGCGGCCCTTACTTTTTTTGTTGTAGCCGATGTTGTTGTTTGTCGTCGGTTCTTCCGTCGTCGTCGTTGCTGCTTACGTTATTCCTCACTCACTCACCCACTCCTTCCGTAACACACATCCCCTACTTTCCCTCTCTTCTGTCGTACTTGTGTTCGTTCTTTCCATGCTTATGTAACACCTACTCACTCAGATTCTAACTCAACTACTCTCACTCACTTGCTCACTCACTAACTCAGGAACTCAATCACAACCTCACTCACTCTCACTCACTCACTCAGGAACCAAAAACCACACGCCTCACCTCCCTCCCTTCCATACCCCCATCGTTCGTCCACTCTCCCCTCCCAAACAGTCACACAAGAAACAAACACACACAAACCAAACACACCACCCCCCTTCTCCCATCCCCTTCCACCTCCCCTTCTAAAACCCCCGTCTCACTTCCCCACACTCCACCACGCACGCCCTCCCCAAACCATCAACGCCACCACCAGCCCCCTGAAACATTCACATACAACCCCTAAGACACCGCCGAGATCACCCTCACACACCCGATCCAGCACCCCCTGCTCCTATTCCCCATCGACAGGCCAGGCGGACAGGGGGCGCGCAAGGCCAGCAGTCGAGCAACATCACACATCCCAGGAGCAGATCCCGACAGCGGGTCCGCGCGAGCCTGCACGGGACTCTAGAATGCCCTACTACTCTACTGTACAGTATCTTCCCATGATGTGTAGACAGAGTTACTTACACGTCTCAGAAGAACACGCAGGAGCGAGAGAGAGGAGTAAGACACAAAGCGGCCCCACACCCCACAACGGCGCTGAGTGCATCGTCGATGGGGATCTCGACCCCCCTCGAGCTGCATCACGCTTCCCTTTCCACTGCAGTACAGCAGTACAGTACCCTCCCAAGAAGCAGGGCAAAGACATCATCATCAATACCGTTGACCAAAGCCCAGGTTCAGGTACCCTCCCTAATCCCCATAAACCTTGTTCCCAGCCACCCCTTTCCATCGCCGAGCCTCCCACCGATCATCCAAGACTCCGCTACTCCCGTCGCCGGCCGCCTTGAGATCGCCGCTTTGGGATGGATGTGCGAGGTGAGAGGTGATGCCCGGATCGGGCGGGGCGGCTGGGGCGGCATGGTGGTGGTGTGGTGCCCGGCGAACGAGCGTTTTTGGTGCGCCTTGCTCCCTGCTCCCTGCTCCCGTTTCCTTGGGGGGGTATGGGTGTCGTTGCTCTTTGTTTTTGGGGTTTCGGGGGTGTTTTGGGGATGCAGCCGTTTAGGGGGGGTGAAAGCCGTTTGGGGGGTGCTTAGGGGGCGTATTGGGGGGCTGGGTTGGGGATGCAGCCGTTTGGGGGGGTGGTTTGGGGAGGTGTTGGGGCTAGGGATGCGGCTGGTCACGGTGAGGGAGGATGAGGGTGAGGGTGGTCATGAGGGTTGGGCTTGCGGGAGCGAGGGAGGGCGAGGGAGGGTAGCTAGGGGGCTGGGGATTGTGGCCGTGACTAGTTGAGGGGATTGGGGCTTGGGGATTGGGGATTGAATTGGGGATTAGTGAGAGGGAGGGACTAACTAACTACCCAGCGCTATCATCGACCCTCTACAACTACTACGAGGCCCTACTACAATACCCTCACCAGCTGACCAGGTACGTACGTCCCCTTCTCTCTCTAGTACACCAAACCCCCCTCCCTCCTTCCTTCCCATCTCCGCTCAACACCACTACATCACTACACCAAACTCGCAAGCCGCTTCCATGGCATCATCCCGCCTCAGGCTCAGCTCGACAAGCTCAACTCCTCTATGCACCAGGCCGAGCTAGACCGATCGATCGGCCGGACGTGCGTGCGTTCGTGCGTACGTGCAGCGGGCGGCGGGTTTAGTGGTGGTAGTGGTGTGCCAAGGTAGGCAGGAGCGGAGGACGGGTAGGGAGGAGATGTGGTGTAATGTTGTAGTGGCGATCGGAGGTCTGTGGGTGGTGGGCAGTGTCCGTGTATAGTCAGTCAGTCCGTGATGAGGTCTGTGGGCAGTGTCCGTGATGAGGTCGGTGCTGGCGGACGAGCGGAAGTTTGATAAGTGATTGACTTTAGATTTGGCTTTGGCTTTGGGAGTATGGTGGTCGTTGCGTTGCGGCGGGAGAGCAGGGGGTGCGTTGGGTAGCAGGGAGGTCAGAGCAGGGCAGGGGGGTCGCTGGCTGCCGGTAGTGCTGGTGGGGTTAGTTGGGATGTAGTTTCGGTAGTGCTGCCGGTAGTGCCAGTAGTGGGTGCGGCAGTGGACGATCGATCAGGTTGCAATCGGGGAGGGGAGGGATCAAGGTAGGTAGGTAGGTAGGTAGGTAGGGAACGGGCATCAGTTTTTTTTTGGGGTTCGATGGCGAGATATTATTGATATCCGGATTGGGCAATCTTTGATTGAGAATTCTGGAGATACTTTCGGTGTACGGATGGTATACATTTAGAATGATTTTGATTTTGATTTTGATTTACTTGGTTACTGCTTTGCTTACTTGCTGTCCGGGATCCGGGATACATGCTTATCTGAGGGTGGGGGATTTTGAGATACTGGCTGGGATCAGGGTATTTCTGGGGGAGCTTGGTTGGGGAGCTTGGGTATGCCGGATGCCGGATGCCGGATGGGGAAGTGTGAAGCCCTGGTTGATGTTGATGTGACATTTATCGATTATGCGTAGTTGAGCGATATGATTTAGAAAACCTCTCTCTGTGGATGATGAACCCATTCAATGTCAATGTCAATCTCAATCTCAATCTCAATCTCAATCTCAATCACAATATCAATTATCAACTATCAACTATCAACTTCCGACTTCTGAGAAAAAAAATTGAACCGCCGGATTTGGCAGCGAGAAGCAAGCGAGCCGTTTTTGATTAAGATCTTTGGTCTTGAAATCGATCGCGCCGCCGTTTCATTTTTTTAACGGCGCTTGAGGCGGGGAGACAACATTTTCAGGTACGAACTTGATGTCAGTGGTGTAGATAACCGCCGGAATTGGGATAGGTGAGAGAACGTTCAGGTACGGATGGCGTGTTAGTGGTGTAGATTAAACGCCGGATGGGGATGGGTGAGGTTTTTGTTTTGGATTTACCCTTTCTTTTTGAAAAGGACGTTCAGGTACGAACGTCATGCTAGTGGTGTAGATAAACGCCGGATGGGGATGCGTGAGTCTACGCCGTTGGGTGGGTGGGTGAGTGAGTGAGTGAGTGAGGTTTGGATATAGGGACCTCTGGATAGTTAGCTACGGAGAGTAGGAGTAGGTTGGTGGTGGTTGTGAGAGAAGCGCCGGATTGGGCAGGGTGAGATGGGCTTGGTTCGCCCCCTTCTATGGGGAACGTCTGAGGGGACTGTGTATGTACGTTTCATTTCATCCTAATAAAGTCTCCGGAATAGGCTGGGTGAGAACTGTTTTGATTAATTTTACCCTGATGGCGTTTTTTTTTTTCCTCCTTTCGAGACGGTTCCGGATTGGGGAGGGTGAGGTGAGAAACCGTTTTGTTCTACTCTCTTACCCTGATAGCAGTTCGTCAGAGGTAGGGGGGGGGTTTTCAGGTACGGGATGCCGGATTGGGGAGGGTGAGGTGAGAACCGTTTTGTTCTACTCTCTACTACCCTGATAGCAGTTCGTCAGAGGTAGGGGGGCGTTTTTCAGGTACGGAATGCCGGATTGGGGAGGGTGAGGTGCGTTGATTTACCCTGATGCTCATTCTATAACGGGGCTTTATCAGGTACGTGCTTCATATTACTGGGTGAGAAGAACCACAAGAACCACGCCGGATTGAGCCGGGTGAGTGAGGACGTCTTGATTTACTCTACCCTGATGGCGTCTTTTTCAGGTACGTGCTTCATATTACTGGATACGACGCCGCCCGGATGGGGGAGGGTGAGATGATTTGATTTACCCTGATTCTGATAACTCATTCTATAACTGGGGGCATCGTCAGGTACGTGCTTCATATTACTGGATGAGAACCACGCCGGATGGGGGAGGGTGAGAGGTATGTCTTGATTTACCCTCCCCCCTTCGAAAACGCCATCGAAGGGGACGAACTCGTCGTCGACGACCATTTAGAGGGCCGGATTTGGGGGCGGAGGGCCGGGGATATTGAGACCCCCGGTTCCATGTCGTAAGGGGGAGGGTTTGGTTTGTTTCGATGCCCCTCCTGTTCGGTCGTGGTGGGTTTGGTTGATGTGAACACACACAGACAGTGGTTATCTGAAATGGCAGGGAAGTTGTTCGCCGGATTGGGGGATGGGTGATTGAGATTCATTTACCTTCTGCTCTGTTTTATTGCTGCATTTAATTAATGAAATCTCATGCATCATGCATTAACTTGGTTGTGAGTCTTGTTTCCAAGATGTATGTACATGTAGGTGTTGTACCCCTAGAGGGGATCTAGGAGATGGAGATGCGTTTGATTACTATCAAGCAGAGCGCCGGATTGGGGGCGGTGGTGTTTGAGTGGGTTTATCAATATCGGTATGCATGATTTACCGCAGGGTTTTATCCCTCCCTCTATGCGTGGTCTAGGGGGGGTTTGCTGTACATGGTTGATGCCACGGGGTGTACCTTATATGGAAAGTTAATGGCCGGATTGGGGGGTGTTTGATTGGGGTTTTGGTATGGTGCATATATACGTACATACATATCGACCTACATATCTACTTGCAGTATATACATAACATAATCCAAGCCCCCAAACGATCTCCCGCAGGGACTCTAATCTCCCAGCACCCCATCGTCCAAGGGAAATCAATCATCTAGACCCATACACCTACATACATACATACATACCAACGGAACTATCCACCACCGCCATGATTAAGATTTCCATCTCCCCCTACCTGGCACCCCATGCATGGTTCCCAGTATTGTCCACCCAAGCTCTCCCCTGCCCCCTGTCTGTCCACTCTCCCATCCATCCATCCGCTCGCTACCTTAACTTAGCCCCGGCACTCAAATACCCGCCCACCGGACGCCCGTGCGTCCCGCCGCAGATGATCGCGTCCGCGGCGCCTTGGCTCCTTAGCTCCTTAGCTCCTTGGCACACACGGCAATCATTAAAGTAGAGTGAGTGAGTCCTCTCTACTCCTGGTTGTGAGACAAACACCAGCACTAACAACCTAGTGAGAAACACGCCTCAACCTACTAGAATAGGACACAAACCCAACGCGTCGGGTTAGCGCGTGTCTCGAACATCTCAAATACACCCCGGCTGGCCCATCTCCTCCGTGACGACGGCGTGCTAGCTAATCGACAGAGTCCGTATAGTACACAGCGAACGAAATTGACCCCGCCCGTTCGCCGCCCTGGTCATCAGGGTACGGGGATGGATGATGGGGTAGGGGAGAGAGGGAGGGAGGGATACCCCGGCTTCCTTGGTGCCAGAACGGGTAGCCCATTCCCCGAGCGGACTTTGAGCCTCCGTTCTGTTTACTAATCCCGCCGCGCCGCGCTATGCGTGTACTATATTGTACAATACGACGCGTTATTCCCGGCACGCCGCGGCGAGCTCGCCGATCCGGCACACCCCGCCCCCTGTGCGCTCCCGCTGCTATTCCCCGCATCTTTGTTCACCGGCCGCTGTGCGCTCCCCTGTTGCCCGTCGATGGGCCGCTGACAGTGTCAAGGCGGGCTGGGCTGATGGTGGTGGGGATTTGGGAAGGTGGGAGACGTCATGGATGCTGGGGTGCTTGGTTGATAATTGCAAATCATGGCTGTAGAGCATGGGGGAGTGGTGCATCGGATTGTGGAGGAGATGAGGAGGAGCAGGAGCAGGTTTGGCGCATTGGATGAAGGACGCAGGTGAGAAGCAGGGCATGGGATGAGGGATGCATGATTTGGTTTCCGCGGTCTGCTTGAGCCACGGCGGTGCCACGGCGGCATTTTGATGCAGCACTGGTGCGCCACGGCGGCGCTTTACTGTGCCACGGCGCCACTGCGGGAGTTTGCAAGTCATGGCATAGTGAGGGGTGGAGAAGGGAAACGGGGATATTGGGGGGTGTGGAGAAATGAGACGTAGCAGCGCGAAGCAACAAGCCAGGCGCAGAGTGGTACGATGATGATGCCGAAGCGCATTACGGCGTCTGCTCCAACGGCCATACGTACCTTCTTCGAGCGAGACAGCCTTGTCTTGCCGCAACGCAGCGGATCGTTTGGCCTGCTTAGCGATCGCGATGCGTGCTTCGAGACACGGTCTGAGGAATACAGACTACAGACGTTGCTGCGAGACCGTTGGAGCAGGATGTATGTAGGGGGGGGAGGGGTGTCACGCACCCTGCTTGTTCCTGCCGCAGGTGATGCATCGCATTGCAGCCAGCAGGCAGGGCACCAGCAGGCAAGCTATCTGCCCTGCTGCTTGCTTGCTCTGCAGCGGGAGCAACGGTGAGGCGTAAAGGGGTCGCTGTGTAACCGTGGCTGAGAGCGGTAGTGGCGCTCATGCCACCCTATCCGATCACGTTGGTCCTGGCGATGGTGGCGTCGCGATGCGATGCGACCTTACTATTGGGAGGTGCGTCGTATCATTCATTGAATTTCGAATTCCCAGCACGCCTAGACCGGTAGATCGGGCGAGTGGGCGAGCGGGCGACCGTGCTCCTCTCCCGTGTTGTTTACCTCATCCCGCTCGCCTTAACCTTAGCTCCCTGGCCTCCCGTCCACCGTCCCGTCCACCTCCCTGTCCAGCTGTTCCTAGCATACATACTCCTGGCCTTCCCCATAACGGTAACATCCCCGCCCACGACGGGCCGGTGTGCTAGGAAGTGCACGGCCTGGACTGCTGGGGAGGTTACATCAGGGCGGGACGATGGGGGGTTACATCCATCGCCCCAGGGGAGGGTTACATCACTCTGCATTCATGCTGGATCGCTAATCGAGTCGTTTCCGCAGTGATGGTGGTGAGATAGGGGGAGGGGCGCGTGGTGGGTGGGCGTGTGGCGATGTGGGCTGGAGGGGTGGGTGGGGAGGAGGTGCGTGTGATGCTGTGGTTGAGGTGGGGAGGTGGATTGGGGGAGGGGGTAGAAGGGGTTGTGTGCGTGTGCTTGTTTGGAGGGGGGTTTTGGGGCGTTTTTTTCTGGGGCGTGGTGAGGGCTGTAGGGGGCTGGTGGATTTGGGGGGGTTGGTGGCGTTTTGGTGGTGGTTTTGTTGGAGGAGGTATGTGAGAGATGTGGTGTTTGGAGGGAGAGGAGGAAGAAGTTGAAGTTTGCAAGTTAATTATGAAAAATACTACTATCGAGAAGGTCAATATATTAGAATTGATTGTAGTGGATGGATAGAGTAGAATGTAAATGTAAATATAATATTATGTTTGACAACTTTTATTGCGTATTTTTTCTCAAATGAGAATTAATTTTTTAAATAAAATATTACATTGAATCCACAAATGCTACCCAAAAATATAAACTAAGAATATCAAACTATTCCTAGAACATCTCCAAGGACGTCAATAACTCCCAATCGACACAAAACTCTGTTATTAATCAATATACAGTCAATGAGCGGCGCATAAGCACATTATATATCCCAGAGAAGAAAGATTTTTGATTCCCGTTGATTTTTTATCATCACATCAGCAGTAGGCATCAAACAGGAGGTAGTCAAAGCTCTATCGGACAACCGATCTCTCCCATTCATTCCCATTCTATGAGATTTGATAATACCTAAGTCAATATACAGAAAACCCAGATAACTTCACCCCTTCACAACTGCGCCCTGCTAGTCCTGGTTTTAAGAAGAAGTAGAAAGCACCATCCTTCAATCTACCCCCTATCCCACCAACAATTGTACATTCTACTCCCCAACACCCCAAATATCTCCCTTCCACCCTCCCTCTCTTGCCCTCCTTCCACCACGCATCCGACTCTTATCCGGACCCGTACTGAACAACAACGCCACCGCGTCGCCTGCAACACCCTGTACTAAATCTGCCATTGCGTTTCGTCCCATTCCTTCCTTGTCCGATTCCGTAACCGGCCTGGCCTGTGATGATGCCGCGTCCGGACCCAAAAACACGTTGGTGAGCTCAGTATTTGTGGCGATGACGCTGGCGAGTTCCATGCTCTCGAGGAAGTGGTCGCGGGAGATGTAGAGGCCTGCATTGTTGAGGAGGGCGGCGTAGGCGAGGAGGGTTGGGGGGAGGTAGGTTGCGTGGAGGGGGATGAGGGAGGGGTTTGCTGGGGATGGGGTTAGTATGGGTGAGTAAAACAGGGGTTGGTTGGTTGGGGGGGGAAATAGTAAGAACGTCAGGGGATGGTGATGGGGAGGATAGGGTAGAGGGAGGGGAATAGGACATACCTTCACGGCTCTTGACGAGCCAATTGTCCAGCAACGGTGCGACGCTGTGCCGGATATTGGTGAAATTATTATGAAACTCCAGACGAAGCTTCTTGCTCAACCGCTCATCTTGTTTACTGCGTTCTGTCAGGAGGAGATCATACGGGGGATACTGGCTCCGCTGGCTCTGCTGCTCTAGCTGCTGGCACTGCTCTGCCGTCTTCGCCTTGGATCGGCGGAGGAAGTAGGGGAAAGAAGATGGGGTGGAGACATACACCTGGGACAACTGCAGTGAGTCGATGATACCCGCGACGCCCTCGATGAAGTCAAGCGCGTTGACAAGGCCCTCGAGCTCGACGTACGCACGCGCTTCGTCAGCCATGTGTTTGCGCAGGAGGCTCTCGAGGTCAGTGCCATCGCCAATGTCGGCAAGTTGGGATAGCTCGAGCGTTTCGCCGAGGAGGACGGGGGTTTTGGCCGCGGCGATGTCGCGCGAGGGCATGCACCCGGCTAGCTCGCGGGCGGCGGCGATATGGCCGTGTTTGAAGAAGCGGACGAAGAGTGCGGTGCCGGTGCGGAAAGTTTCGCTCCACATGCCGTCGACGAGGAGGTGCCATTCGAAGGCGCGGATTAGTAGGGCTTCGGGACGTGCGACGGTGTTGCCGATGAAGTTGGGGCGTAGCTTTTGGCTTAGACCTTGGTTAGAGTGTTGTCCTGGGACGAGGATGGAGAAGGTGCGCGCGGCTGGGTAGCCGGGGGTTGTGTCGGGGTAGTCGAGCAGGAGGAAGGCGGTCTGGAGGCGCACGAAGCGCTGGACATCGAGGCCGAGCTCTTTCATTAGCTTGATTTGGGTAATGCGCTGGTCGGGGTCGGTAACGTCGAGGAGCTCGCGCGAGAGGGTTGAGTAGGTCCTAGCGTCGGAGAGCTGGGCAGCATACAGGGGAATGAGCTCTTCTTTGCCAGCAAGGCGTAGAAAGGAGATGTAGGCTACAACTACGCTTTCGATAGCGTAGGTATCCTTCTCATCGCCAAAGGTCATGCCTAGGCTCTTAAAGACAAGCACCATATGCGCCAAAACACGGAGACTGTCAAAGTCTTCCGTCTTGATATACGCAACCTTGTCTTCATTTCTGGGATTGATCTGGAGATCATTGATCAATTTCGACGTAGCCTGGGTATTTGCGGCTTTGGAGATAGCCAGTCCCTGCTCGCGTATGAAATCGCGGAATGTATTCGCGATAAGAACCCCTTGGAGCATTTTCAGGGGCTGCTGTGCTTCCTTTATGAGTTCGGGCTTGGCATTCAGCAAGTCCACAGTTTTCGCCCCCACGGAGGCTGGATCGCCGTGGAAGCTGATCGCATCGAAAGCCTCAATCGATTGAACTTGTTCCTGGGGCGCACGGCTTGGAAAGTTCTTTAGGACGAATGCCTCGTACTGGCTTCGAATTAGTGAGTTGTAATGGACGAACATCTGGTCATCCCAAGATTTGCAGACTGGCACAACACTCCAGAAATCTCCAGCGAGAATGCCATACACGGCGGTCTCATATATATCGGAGCCTCCCTTCTTGGCCAGAGCGTGGCACATGCGACGCCACAGCGCCCTCGATCCGTGGGTTGCAGTATCGTTTTGCGAGTCGTCATCTGGGAAGCCCGACATGCTCACAGCACGCCAGATTTCCTGGCGGTCTTGACACCATTCTCGGATATCCTCGCCGCTCTTTCCACGACGGAGGAGCTCGTAACAGCCGCGCCATATGGCCCTCTCAAAATATTGATCCGGAGCTTCTAGGTTGAGTTTCTGGCGTATTGGCGCATCGGGATCCAGTTGTGTGACTAAAGCCTCTGCTTTGGATGCATTGCGGAGAACGCGGCTGACGTCTGGGTTGGTAGGATCAAGGATATATGGCCACGCGTGGAGTCGCTTTTGATTCTTAATCGCGGATTTCGTGTGTAGCCATCCATGTGCGGTGATATCACCTCTCTCGGCATTCTGCTGTAGCTCCTGGACCAACACATCAATATCCTCGCCCGACTCATCAGCTGTGTTTTTGAGCCACTCGAGCACGGTATGTCGCTCCAAACCAAGCGTATCCTTTTGCAGAAACGAATTCCAGATTTGGCGCTCCGAGGAGTAGCGGTGGATTGGAGGTGCGTCTTGAGTCTGCGGTGGGCCATATTGCAATGTAGTCATTCGGCGTAAGAGGTCCCAGGTACGGGCTTCCTGCTCCCAGCGCTTGAGATCCTCAGGCGTAGTATTTGCGTTCGATTCAATCGGTTCCTGGTCATCAGATCCATCTTCATCCATCGCATCGTCATCATGGTCTGCCGTGAACCCAAGTATATTTTTCCTCCCCGTCTGGCCTATCTGTCGACGCTTGTGTTGCGCACGGAGCCTCTTCACAGCCTCAATCGCAATATCGTGGTATGAATCGATGAGGTCAAACGTCATATCCTTCCTGTCGGCATCGTCGACAGCCTTCAAGGGGTTGTAGCCATCCAGGACTTCCGCGAACTTCTCGACTTCCCTGCCAACCCTGTTTGCGGCTTCGCGCAGAGGGTGCAGGATATCTTCATGGCTATCTCCACTGTCAAAGTCGCGCGTCGGCTGGTACCCTGCAGAGAACACCTATTAGTTGAAGCTCATCAGCATAGGAGGATCTTGCCGCTTACTTAAAGTATCGTAGTCAAACTCGCCGTCATAGTCTTGGAAGGAGCCAGAAGGGTTTTCAGAGAGCTCTCTTTCTGACCGGGAGTCGTCCTGTAGGAGGTCAGAATGGCTCACGACATAGTAAATCTTAACCTGCTTACCCCTTCAAGCTGCCAGCTCTCTTCGCGACTGACATGCGGTACGATAGCCTGAGGGTTCAAGAAGTCGTTGGCAGCAGGCTGGCGTCCCCGTCTGGTCATTGGCGCCATGATTGGATGGGATAACAAAAACAATTACTATGAGTTCTTGCAAGTTGGTCCGAAGAAGCAGACAACAGGGCTCATACAAAAATCAAACCCAGAACGTAGGAGCTCGCAGTCGATATAGCTCCATGTGCTGTTCTTGGATTGTTTTTCTGAAGTTGTACCTGAGGCGCGTCTAGTTCAGCAGCTCGCCCATTACGGTAAGGCGCAGGCTTGGCGTAGCGGACCAGATAAATTCAGAATTTCCTCCTCGCACACTCCTCTTCTTTTCTCTTTACAATGTTTTCGGCCATCTATTTAGAGTCTCGGGTCAAACATTCAATGCTTGATCAGGTCCCAAGAGGATCTCACTGCGTGCTGAAGATCGCCAAGAGGGACTCCGCTTCCTTACAACAGTTCCCTGACCTCTCGTGGGGATGAGGGTGGACGTTAAATTGGAGTGGTATATATTTCATTTTATACACAAAATTTGCTTGGGTGCGATTGGAGACGAGGAAGCTGTTCTCCCTCTTCAAGTTTGCCCTTGAGTAGTTTTATACATAGTTTTTTCTATAGATATGCGCTGAATAGTCTCGCCGAGTTCTACCTACTTTGATCTTTTCTCTTGCGCCAGCTGCCTCATTTTCAACCTGAGCAGATTCGCCTTTGGACAGCTCACTGTCTTTGCGGCATCTCCATTCTTCTCATAGAAGGCGTTGCAGCACTCGTACAGGGCGTCTATCTCAGCCTTACACTTTGACTCGTCATAATTGTTCTTTTGTATGCAGTCTGGAAGATGTCAGTGACATACCCGTTTTGGGATGGTGCGGCATACTTTGAATGGCACACTATAAGGGTCCTGTTAGTGGTGATCTTGGAGTGAAGTTATAACGACATAAGCAAAGGCAGATGGAATACGGACCGCCCGTGGGTGACATGGCGGATCTGTTGTAATATCGTCCTTTGGTGCCTACAAAATAGGCTGTCAGCGAAAATGGGTTTGTGTGGGATGACGGCATACAAACCATAATTTGATAGAGGCTGAGTATGAAACCACACCCTTAATTCGTTGTAACTCTGGTATCACAAGAAATGCGTATGACACAATAGGCAGCAGTGCTCTATAAATTCAAGGTCGCCAATAAACACAAAGCTTTAATTGGAGGGTATAGAAGTAAAAAGAAGGTGAATTCCAAACACATCTACATACGCTCGCCACAGTTAGAGTGCTTCGCCTGCAATCGGATACACCACATCGCGTATCAATTAGCGCGGACCAAAGCCGCAGTTCGCGCCACGCCACGGCCCTTTCAACAAGCCCGCCCTCTGACAAAATCGCGATCACCTCTCAACACCAACATCCAACAACTAACAAATCCTCACGATCAAACTCCCCCAGCAGTCCCACACTTCCAAACATCTCATCAGTACGTCTCCCCCCCTTCACACTCCCCGAGCGCCCGGGGCATTTCTCTAACATCCTCCCCCTCCAGGTTTCCCCTCCAACACAACCAAACCTCAACACATCACCATGTCTGGCTCCGACGAGAACGGATCCCCCGGCGGACCCAGCAAGCCCGAAGAGGCGCAGCAGACGGAGCACCTCAACATCAAGGTGACAGACAACAACAACGAAGTCTTCTTCAAGATCAAGCGCACGACGCAGCTGAAGAAGCTGATGGATGCCTTCTGCGAGAGGCAGGGCAAAGCGCCTAGCTCGGTTAGGTTCTTGTTTGATGGGAGCAGAGTGCAGGCTACGGATTCGCCTGATACTGTGAGTTGATTCCTTTTACTTACCGCATAATTGTCGTGCTTGGTGGAGATGGGGTTCTCGCTATCGCGATGCGCCCGGCGAGGCTGACGATGGCGTCCGGCGATGATGATGACCCCGCTATCGCACCACGAAATCTGGCTGACTGAACATCCACCAGCTCGACATGCAAGACGGTGACACTCTCGAGGTGCACCAGGAGCAGATCGGCGGCTCTGCCTAATGCCCCTCTCGGCGCACAACTATGAGTCTTTCCCCACACAAAGACAATCGAGCCAGCATCTGCCTTGCCTCGGTAGTCCAGCGTCGGGAAATGCGCGAACGCCAGACAAAAAAATGCAGGAGATGCGATAAAGAAAAAAGAATGCACTTTTTGCGAGATGGGACGAGAGATGAGATTTGGACCATGCCATACCACTAGTTATCCGTCACGACGAGATATGATGGATGGCATGGTATCGGTTTACTCTTTTGACACGACGTCGATGGGATAGGGCGGATGGGAAATGAATTCGCTCCTTTAAAACAGGCGGATTTGACGGCGTTTTTATCTCTTTTGATATTTGTGAGCGGTGAGGGTGAGATGAATTAGACGGATCTGGCTGTTACCACTTCGTTGCTAAATTGGGGGAGTTTTTTCTGATCTGGATGGATTAGAGAGCTCTGATTGTGCTTGCGAATACAGATTTTTCTGATCTACTCTAATCTTTCGTGGGCGATGTATGCCTGTGTGTGATGTGCATGATGCTGTGTTTTGATATGTGTGCCTGCCTAATCCCCCCTTCAAGCAGACAGACTTCCACATACGACCATAGACTCAAGAGAACTGGGCATCTCGTCCGCTCTGCCATACATAAACTTGATGTTCCTGATACTCTCAATCGTGCCGATCGGCATAGCGTGCAATCTGAGCCCCTTACCACCTTAAGGGGTGAAGCGAGGGTGAGCAGGGTGAACCGACTGGTAACATGTCCACTATAATCGGGGTGTCGGCGGTTGTGCAGCCGAAACTGCCAACCATAACTCGCACGCGCTCGGGCCTGCCACCGGTTTGGAACTGTACTGTACAGTACAGATTAGGGGTTTATCCGCCCATAGAATAGGCAGCAGTCAAATCAGTCAATTCCGCTGATCAGAAATCGGAACAGTGGGTACGTTGACGCGTGTCCATAAGGTTATAAGTGGGTACCAGGACAGTATGAAGTTAGCTAATATACTAGGGTTTGACGTTGGTTTGGTTGTTCGAGTTTAAATTCCTGGCTTCCGCTGCCAACAATGGTGCTTTTAACATGTTGCTGCTGGCGCTTACGGACTAGATTGAGTCTTCATCATCATGTTTGTCCCCCCAAACAGAAGCCGGGATAAGCCCATATTGTCACGGAGGCATATTGAAGGATTGATTGCAAGTGGCAGTTCCATCATAATCGTGGATCAAATGGTGCTCAAAGTCGATACGTGGCTGAAGTACCACCCAGGGGGTCAGAAAACAATCAAGCATTTAGTGGGAAAAGATGCCACAGATGAGATTCGGGTGTAAGTACTGGCTACGCTCAATTGGAGCCAGGTTTTGCTAATCTCCTGGGATAGCATGCATTCGGCGGACACCCGTTTGTCTATGAGTCGGTTTCAGATTGGTAAGATCGAAGGGTCTTGGGAAAATTTCTTGCCGCCAATACAAGGAGGAATATATCGACCATATATAGAGAGGCTCGAGGAAAATGGGGAAGAGGAATTAGAGTCTGAGAGTCAACAAGACTCAAGAGAGCCTTCTCCACTGTTCGACATCGATGATCAAGGGCTACGGAAACGCTCGGGCGTTGCATCATCGATATCATCGGCTGATACTTCTGAAGAAGACGGCCTTTCCTTTCTTGATTTCCAAACCAAGCAAGAGCTCGCTCTAGATCTCACGAAATATCCTTCTCTGGATGCAGTGACACAGGATGAGATCATTCGCAAATACCGTCTTTTGGAAGACCAGATTCAAGCAGAAGGGTTATTTAATTGCAATTACACAGCTTACGCCTGGGAAGCCGCTCGCTGTTCTTTTATCTTTGGAACCATGCTTTTGTTCTGGAAATTGGGCTGGTACGGCACAAGTGGTGCGTTGATGGGGGCGTTCTGGTCACAGCTTGTTTTCAGTGCACACGATGCTGGCCATATGGGCATTACGCATGATTTCACAATTGACACCATTATTGGCATGATCATTGCTGCTCCTTTGGGAGGGCTATCTCTTGGCTGGTGGAAAGCCACCCACAACATCCACCATGTCGTCACAAATGCTCCAGAACATGACCCGGATAATCAGCACCTCCCATTTCTAGCAGTTAATCACCGCTTTCTTGGTAACATTTTTTCAACCTACCATGAACGTATCTTGGCCTACGATGCGGTTGCGAAGTTCATGGTCCCTTACCAAGCCTACATGTATTATCCCCTTTTGACTCTTGGCCGGTTCAATCTATATCTGCAATCCTGGATTTTCCTCCTCTCAGGGCAGGGCCCACGCAAGGGCCCGGCCTGGTGGCACCGCTGGTTTGAAATAATTGGCAGCCTAATCTTTTGGGCCTGGTTTGGCTACGGAATCTGTGGCCACATCCCAGGTCACTGGAACCGATTTGTGTTCGTCATGGTTAGCCACATGATCACCATGCCATTGCACGTGCAATTTACCGTCTCACATTTCGCAATGTCAACCGCGGATCTAGGTCCTAGGGAATCATTTCCCCAGAAAATGCTCCGCACTACTATGGATGTCGATTGTCCGCAATGGCTTGATTTCTTTCATGGGGGACTCCAGTTCCAAGCTATTCATCATCTCTATCCACGGATTCCCCGGCACAATTTGCGCCGGACGCAGAAATTGGTGATGGCTTTCTGTAAAGATGTTGGCATCCCGTACGCACTATATGGGTTTGTTGACGGGAATAAGGAGGTCATTGGACAACTGGCGGCAGTGGCCAGACAGGCCGCTATTTTAGCCAAGTGTCAGAGGACTATTGCTGAAAGAGGTGACCTGCTCCATGAAATTTGATGCTTTGATCTTGTGGCAAATGAAGAGCTGCATATGGCGGAGTTTAATAAAATGATCGATGCTCCGCTCTATCCGTGGTAGATAAGGGAACTACACATAATTAGCAACACGTAGTGAATGATCTGAGGCACCCCTTGGAAGCTTTCTAGATCCACTTGGTCTAGGCGTCCCCCCGAAGTCGCCATATGTATTATTAGCCCATTGTATTATAAGCTAAGAATTGTTATACGAATAACTCAACTAAAACGCTCCTCCGCACGGAACGGGCCGCAACGGATAACCAAGCTTAGTAGGTCAGACCATTACCTACAATATGGTTTCCGTACCCATAAGGAAAGGGAAAATATGTGCATCGTCTGTGGCCAAGTCTGTTTCGTAGTTGGGAGCTGGTTTTTCGAAGTGAATCATGCGGGGCCTAAGCCAGCTAGAGTAAGATTGATTATATCTTCGAATCGCCATATCACACTTACTCCCGCCCGCTCTGCCAAGAACTATCTTGCAAATGTGCATCAATATTATTGCTTTGAAATTATCATACATTTGACCAATATAATGTAATTTACAGTGTCCTGAAGCTCGTAAAACGAACCGTCCCACTAGTCCTCACTCATCCGCAAACATCTTTCTCCAAACTTCACGGCAGTCAAACTATCCCACACTCCCTCTCGCCTTGGCACGATGTCCTTTAAAATCTGAAGTGCCTCAGTACGTATGCTCGTATCAATGCAGGCAGCTATGACAATAACAAGACCAGGCACAATCCCACAATCCCAAACAAATGATTTCCGAAAACTTGGGTCAGTGGTAACAAATTTACTCAGATCAACTATTTCCTGAGATTCAATATTTAAAGAGTGAAGTGAACCTGGGTCTCTAGCACAGACTCGTTCTGAGGCGAGTTCTGTCGAGAGTGCCCGAACTCGAAGAGTAGCTGCTGCGAAGGCATCTTTCTTACCTTTTGGTGTAAGAGCTTCAGCGTACAATGGCGCAAATGCCACCCTCCAATGACGCAGCTGAGAACACATAGTTGAATATATATCTCTTGCCTTTGTATCGATATTTCTAGGCAAGGGTGACTCGATAGCCTGTGCTACATCGTTGGAAAGTCTTGGTATAGCGGGAAATTGAATATTCTCGAGGTAATTTCTTGCTTCGGATATGGTATTGAATCTTTCTGGGATTTCGCAAATGTTCTCTAGGTAATTCATACTAAGTCTGCTGCCAATACCTTTAGCGTGGCAGACATCATCTCGAGATAATAGTCCGACATCGAGACGAAAAAAGGCCGCAACAAGATCGTCGTCTAGGTTTGAAGTGGGGGATGAATTCTTTGAATGTTTATAACGACGACTAGTGCGTGCGAGTTGTTTCCGCATCAATTGGAGTGCGCTTTCTAGGTGCCTGAGTGCCGAATCCAAATCCCCGTAAAGGTTTTCAAAGCAAAATATTAGGAGCGAAGCAATCAAGGCCACTCTCGCTGTGTCTTGATATTTATCAGCGTAAACCACTGCTTGGACACTTTTTAGAGCTTGCCCATATTGCTGAAACGCGTATTGCCGGTGGGGATCTAACTCTTCGCTGGAAAGACTTAATGGTTTGGGGCTCCCAGCTTTATATAAAGCTCCAAGCGATGCAACTAATTGACGCAATGATGGCTCATTCCAGGAAGCTTGAATAATCACATGACTAAACAAGCTTTGATCAAAATGGCTTGATATATCAAGCGCTGCCTCCTGTTGAAAATACAGGAAGTACGAATATTCTCGATTATCCTGAAAGCCAGCGGTAAAGGGAAGCCTTCCGAATGAAGACAAAAGGAATTCTTGATGATGACGTTTTTGAGGTAAGATTTTCTTCGGGCCAATTTCATTGGAGGCATTTAATCGACCCCCGACTTCATACCCCTCGCAATCGACACCAAATTTGAGACATCTCCTGCAAACAGGCTTTCCTTCATCACATTTAACTCTGCGTTTTCTATACATTTGTCAGCCGAAATTCCTTGGGTTATGTGGTCTGCCAAATGGGGAGAGTGGGGTAAAAGGTATATGGACACCTTACTTGCAGGTCTTGCAGCCAGTTCGTTTTTTTGGCTTGTACGATCGAAGCCTTAGGTGAGCTGGTGGAAGCATCGTTTTAAATTCTACGTGTCTCTACTGGAAGATATGCAGAACAATGGGAAATGTCGTATTGGACCCTTCATAATATTTGAGACACAAGAATTGATTTTGACGTTAAAAAAATGTTAGATGGAACGATCCAGGCCACGTATTATGTCTCACAGGCCCTCTCACATTAGTACAATAAAAGTCGTCGGTCCTCGACGGATTCTCAGCTGACAGAAAGGGGTTTAATTATGTTGATGGAGTAAGACGCTCTAATCCTATTATACCTAGCGTATGTAGTGATGCAATTCTAGCAGGGATGTTTGGCCCAACCCTCCCAAACCCAAGACTACCCCTAGTAATCAAGTCAGCTTCAATCTAATCCTCTCATAACCCTCGCTTGTCGTATAGTAGCCAATGACTGGAACAGATGACATCCGGGATTGTAAGAGTCTATCCCCAATAAATAGTATTATGGAGGGGAATCCCACTAAATTTAACAAATATAAGCAAACAACCATCCAAGTAGCTGCCGAAATAGATCGACTTACAGTCGCTTATCGTACCGTAGCCAGTAATTGAAACAGATGCTATCTGGGAGAGTAGAAGAATATCCCTCGTAGTCAAAAATGAGCGTAATTAGAAATATAAATAGGGCCCAGCGACCCAACGCTCTTTAATCTCTGTTCTGCAGTAATCTACTCTTCAAATTAATGAGATACCGCAACAGACATGGAAACAGTAGCAGCCCCGCTTCCCACTCTCGTGCTTCACGATGATGTTGATCGAGACTCGATAGACCCTCGTAGCATCACCAAAACCTGGCTCGAAAAATTACAACAAAAAATATCTCTAAATAAATTAAGAGATGTCTCGGAACTATTTATTGACGAATGCTGGTGGAGGGATATCACCGCGCTCTCCTGGAATATCACAACCAAGTGTAGCAGGAATGAAATCAGTCAATACCTTCAGTCGCAGGCCGCTGAGACCGGCTTTGGCCAGTTCAATGTCGTTGACCAAGGAGCCTTGCAACCTAGGTTATCGAACATGGGTGGACTTATTTGGATCGAATCTGGATTCACCTTCGAAAACAAAGTTGGCACTGGTCGTGGCATTGTTCGATTAGCCAACGTCGGTCCATTGCAATGGAAGGCTTGGATTGTTCATACGAACCTGGAAGAACTCAAGGGGTTCCCGGAACGATCACCGCAAGAGAAGTTGAACGGCTACAAACCGACGGATAGCCAAGTATTGATTATCGGAGCAGGTATGCATTCTGGATGGATTATAATAGGCGGTAGTCGTCCACAGCTAATGCTTTCTCAGGGCAGTCTGGTCTGGCTCTTGCGGCTCGATTAAAGGCTCTGGGTGTCTCAGCACTGATAGTGGATAAGTCACCTCAAATAGGTGATTCCTGGAGGCAGCGATACGAGGTAAGTATATTTTGTCAACTATTGCTTCCAATACTAAAACTTTGACAGTCTATCAGGTCACATACGCCTCGGTGTACCGATCACTTTCCGTATCTAGATTATCCAACTGACTATCCAGACTTCTTGACAAGAAATCATATTATCAGCTGGATGGAACACTACCAAAAAGTCATGGGTCTGAATGTTGAACTTGGTGCCACTGTCGGTATAATCGATTACAACAACTCATCTCACCAGTACTCCGTGGGCATCAAATCACAAGATGGAAGCGAACGAGTCGTAACATCTCGCCACGTAGTTCTCGCGACTGGACTTATCAGCAATGACCCTCTTCTCCCCGAGTTTGAAAATCAAAGTTCTTTCACTGGTCAAATCTACCACTCCATTGCACACAAGTCTGCAAGTCTACTTCCCGACCTTGGCACGAAGAAAGCTGTAATAATTGGTGCGGGCACCAGTGCTTTCGATATTGCACAAGACTTTGTCAACTGTGGTGTTAAGGAAGTAACGATAATCCAGAGAAGCCCTATGTTTATTTTGAGTCTCGAAGCACAAGACAAGTTCGTCCTAGCGGGCTGGCACATGATGCCTATGAACGACGCAGATCTGGCTGGTGGTAGTTTCCCACTCCCAATAGCGCTGACATTGCTCGTCGGGGCAACTCAAATGATGGCACATCATGACGCAAAGCTTTTATCTGGATTGGAGAAAGCTGGACTGTCTATAAAGAGAGGGGAAGACGGTATAGGGCTTTTGCATCACCAGCTTCTGAAGGCAGGCCATTTTTATATCGACCAAGGAGCTTGCCAGATGATTATCGATGGCAAGATCAAAATCAAAAGATCAGAAGGAGGAGTCAAAGGTTTTAATCAAAATGCCGTCATTCTCGCAGATGGTACAATAATTGAAGCCGACATAGTAGTTTTAGCTACTGGGTTTAAACTATCCTCTGATGTGGCTGAACGGATCATGGGTGAAAAGTTCATGGCAAAGGTTGGCAAAGTAGGAGAGTTGGATGAAGAAAAGGAGAGGATTGCGGTAAGCTTTTAGCTTTTGTTATTTCTTAGGTTTTTGCTAATTATCTTGACTTTTCAGTGGTGGCGACCTACAGCTGTCCCAGGATTCTGGTACATGACAGGCAGTTTCCTTTGGTCTCGATCTTTTTCGAAGACATTAGCTCTACAGATCAAGGCGGTTGAAGAAGGGTTGAACCCAGACTACTATCTTAGCTCGAAATAATCGCGAAAGTGTAGCGTTCAGACAGTTATCTGTCCTAACCAGAAGAACTATATTCTCACCTGTCGCCATGCAAAGAGACAAAGCAGTTATCTCCGCCAGTTTACTAAAGAGCTAAAATACTAGAATTGTACAAAAATAAGGCCCTATCTCTGAAATCCACACATACGTTCCAAATTTAAGCAACCACAGTCAACGGGGTACCTTATACCACATCACTAAGCTTTGGACTATATAGCCTCTCGGGTAAATCGATACCCGGTGACTAAAGGTAATTTGATGCCTTTGACTCTGTCTTCCTTTCCGGTGACGTAGAAAATATGGCTTCAGTAAGGACCCCCATTCGGTATTAAACTATTCTTACAAGTCTCCTTGGTCTACAAATACATGAAGTGCCTACCTTTTTTTTAGCACCATAGTTATTTTCGGCACCTAGGGACAGATGTTATGTCAGCCGATCGAACATGTAAGGACCTTAAATCCGGCATCTCCTTCCCTGGAAAATCTACTATTATGTACCGAAGTTTTAGTATGGCCGAATATTGAAGGAAATAAGGTTATCTGATTGGCGCAAGCCGATATGGTAGACCCCCCCTCAGAAGGGACCAATAAGCACTCTTCGGCCGAAGATCCACACTTGGGCGGATAAGGCCATGGACATCGGCCGATGACCTCAAACGTCATGTCTAGTGGTGCCGCCACGGAATTTGACCCCTAGCTGACCAAAGCAGGCAAAGAAGAAGAAAATAGTATTTAAATCTACAGGATCCGCAACCATTTGAAACTGCCATGATACCAACATTCAAACAACCTTTTGTGCACTACTCTTTCGATACTTTTGAAACCGATCCAAAAAATGAAGGTTCTTGTGACAGGTGAAATATCCCTGAATGACTGATCTCAATGCTAGAAGTAGCTAATTCTTGGACGTAGGTGGCTCTGGATTCATTGCCTCCCACTGCTTGAAGGTATTTACCTATAATATTCATGTATATATACGTTCGATTTGTCACACCGACACGTCGCCTAGACTCTGGGGCTTTGCAATCCTAGAAGGATATAGTCTGTTGTGAAACATGTATACTCATCGCTGACCTTGAGCCCCTATTTCTCTTCAATCCCATACAGCTCTCATTTATGGTAATAGGCATGTGCAAATTAAACTGGCTCAAATCCCACGTCTGGTTGCCATCTATGCTCGTGAGTGAGAGTGGTAACCAGTCGATGGAAGATAGTATCTCACGAATCGAAAGAGCAGCGATCTGCTAATCACCACATAATGACACCAGCTTTTGACTGGATCTCAGTTTTTGTCCTGCAAAGTGCTACTACACGTAGGTAAACCACCTACGGTTTGCGAATATTACCTGGCGCTATAGCAGCAGCAAAATATATAATTTATTCATAATAACTAGGAACGGATGTACTATTTTGCGAATACCAACCTTGTATTTTATCATAGCTATTTTTTATTATAGCCTTCCTAATCCATCCTGTTTTCCCATCATAGCGCCTTAACGAGCCCCTCCTGCTTAACCACCCACCCGGCATTCTTGGGGAAGCCCGGGGCGTTACCCTGGGATCCCTGCCATCCGCCTGCCAGGTATGCCACTAAGTCATGTTAGGAAATACAACATTTATTATAGGCGGTTAATCTATGCTACTCACCAGAGTAGAGGAAGGCCGCGTTGCCGGATATAAACGGTGGAGGCGTGCCGCCTGTCATATAAGGTTAGCACATTTCCCTAAGTTTACAGTTGCACCGTGTAGATCCCATGGACAAGAGCGGGTAAGGCACTTACTGCTAATACCCCTCGAAGCAAAACCTATAATCACAGACGAACACCGAGAGTCAGCCCACACAATCTTCTTAGTCGGCACACAGCCCTGGCTTCAATCGAGTAAACTTACCTGCGTCATCAAAAGACCAATAATCATACGCAGTGAGGTGATACACCGCCCTCTCCGGGTTCCCGATCCTGGCCGAGTTAATTGCCAGCACAGGGCGACCCCAACCGGTGACTTTATCGTCCGTCCAAATCTCCCAGACCTTATTCGCTGTGCCACGGGCCACCTTGTAGTCGACGGCTGGGGTGTTGGGAAGCATGCCCTGAAGCATGATCATGCTGCGCGGGTCGCCATTCAGGTCTGGGTCCTCCCACCAGGAGATGTTCAAGCCCTCATAGTCGGCGTAAAGGCTGCCCACCTGTGGAGGGGGAGCCATGTTCTTGGCGACGGTCGTCCATTGCTTAGGGATGGGCTGGTGGAGGCGCTGTTTCCATTGGCGGGCGACGTCGAGGCCGTAGCGCCAGTAGGAGACCTGGGATTAGGTGGTAAGTCAGGGTGCTCTTGGTATTACTGTGCCTATGATGGTTGCTTACCTCGTAAGCTAGGTTGAGTGACTCCTTAGGAGGGGTGTTCTCGGTGACACCGTATGCTCTAGAGAGGAGGTGATGATATGTTAGCTAACTTCAGTAGTTCCTAGCCCGCGTAGTTTAATTAGGGAAAAGGAGCGGATGGGGGTGGGAATAGTGGTATGGGAGGTGAGACGTACGGTGGCCCAAGGTCGAAGTATCCTGAGCTGGCATTCTTCCACGCGTAGGAAGCCATGTAGTCAGCGGAAGCGGTGATGACATTGTCCCAACGCTTCAGTGTTTCTCGCGTTGGCGAGGCCTGGTAGGCCAGCTCGGCAAGGTACATGGGATGGGGCTAAAGAGAGTAAAACCCGCATAATTAGCATTTTTTGTCTGATTAGCAATGGAGGCTGGAAGTCCGGGATGACCTCACCTGCTGCCACATAAGAAATGCGTTGATTCCTCCTGGGGAATTCCCCTGGCTGATGAGCTCGGTCATCTTGGGCCATCTATTACACGCATATATGATTAGCGGCTGTTCTCGTAAGCGTCCTAACTCCTTCTCCAGGACTATAGAGTTAGATACCTCGCCCCTTCCCAGCCCATATTTTTAGCACGTGCTAGCGACGACGGCAGTAGCGTCTCGTACAACCCGGGGAAGATGTTGTCAAAGTACTTCTGCCGGCCCCAGGTGCTCCAGTGGGCGTTGTGCCAGATGACCATCTCCATGTGGAATTTTCCTGGACAACACGGTCGGTCAGTTTCAGTCACACTTGCCCAGCCAATATTTCGAAATAGCGGCGTGTGATTGAGCAACTCACCGTACCACCCGTTGTTCATCAGTCCGCTCTCCTGTGGCGACTGTCCATGCGCAGCGCTGTTAACGCGGACGTGATACTGCGACAGGAGGATGCGGCGCTGCAACTCGGTCGCGTTCGGGTTGGTCGATGCCGTGAGGTCAACGAACCCGCCGTCGCTCCAGTAGTCATTCCAGCCCTTCCGGTTCCTTTGCTGGACGGCGGATGGCAAATCGGGGATGCGCTTCTCCGGTGAGAAGTGGGCTGTGAAGGTCATGGTCGAGGACGAGATGGCGGCGGAGGACGGTACGGGAGCGAGGGTGTAGCGGTGGGCGGTGACAGCGGTGGAGCCTGCGGGCTCGTTCCTCGTCAGTTGGAGGTCGCACGTGGAGGTGGAAGGCCACCTCAGGTTGACAAAATATTTTGTCTCCTGCATCTCGTGGTAGATGTGGGCGGTAGGGATATCCCTGTTTTGAGGGTCGGCGATGAAGGTGGTGTGGTTCTGAGGGAAGTCGTAGACACCTACAAACACCTCAAATTTGTAGGCAGTGCTATGGATTGGCGGGTAGGGGAAGTCAAGCTCGACTTTTAGATCACCCGAAGAGATCAGGTCCGATTTGATGTCGAAAGCTACTGCATCAGTCTCAAAGTCTCCCTGGGTGATTACCTGTACGGCCTTCCCGTTGACTTTAAAAGTTGAGGTTATGGTCCCGTCCCACAAGTTGAGCTCTTGCCTCGGGTCAGTGATTTGAGATGCCGTGATGGTGGCATTCTTATAAGTGAGACCTATACGGCCCAGATTGACGCGATTGGGATTGGCGATAAGCCACTGAGAAACCTTGGGGAGATCGGGGTCGGGGATATCGTATGACACATTCCGGCCGTGGGTTAGCTCCCCAACCCCATGGTAGTCGCTAATGTTTTCACTGGAAGAAGGTAGATTAGAGCTAAATACTGGCAGAGGATTACAGTGGCTAATTATTAGCACTGGGGCTGTTCTTACCCGTTCATCGGCAGAGAGTCCTCATGCCAACCCCAGCTTGACAGGGTGTTAAATGGCAGGAACGTCTACGAGCGGGCCGCAGATGAGTAAGTAGCCGCCAAGTCAAGGTTATAGAATATAAAGAATGGAGCTACTTCTCACCTGCATTCCCGTGTTGTCGACATTGAAGGCGAAATTCCCATTGCCAACCTGCAAGGCCGTCGTTTTATTATCGATGAGGCTTGAGCGAATGACGTTGAATTGGGACAATACGCCGTGCCTGGAGAGGAGTTCAGCCTTAACATGCACTTATACATAGACATTTTTATAGGATGGGATAAAACCTACCTGTCGATGTGGCTCAGCCCAAAGGTCGGTAGAAGAAGAAGTGCACAAACAATATTGATGACCGCCATAGTTGAGAGAAAGATTCCCTTGTACAGGTTATAACAAACGCGGATGTACATCTGTTTCTATATAGTTACATTTAGACCCAGGTTCGGGACAAACATGCGCCGAAACGATCGCTGTACCCCACGTATGCGATCCTATGTATAAGGGGACAGGGCTAGGTTAGCCGGAATGCGGGGTAGTTTATTAACTAGACTCTAGCAAGGCAATGGCTGGAAACGAATGCAGTTAAGCACTCGTTACCCCATGTTTAGGACGGAATAATTATCAGTATATTATCCGTAAGTTGGAGTGAACAGGCGCAATTCCCTGGTCGACAGAACAAATTGGAAATTGCTACACTACTAGATAGCCTTAAAGATTGTCTTGAAGATCAAAGCAATTCAGCACATCATTATATCAACCGTTTATACAACTTGACTGATTAAAAAAACCGAAGAGTTCTGTGTTTGTACTAAGCGTGTAGTAGGATACGACCGGTTTTTTGGACTGGCGGGTTACTGCCCCCTCCCCCTCCTTAAATGATTGTAAGGACCCGATGTTTTGAAGTTCATGGAAACCCACTTATAGCTACCGATTTAGGTGAAAAGGCGTAAATAAAATGAGATGATGTTCACTTACAGTATATGTGACGGGACCTACAGTACTGCCCAGACTCCTACTTTCTTCCTTAGCGTTATTTCAATACCAATACTATCGACTAATATGATGTCACCTTCGATTTCCCCATACTTTATCACTCTGTTAGTTTTTGCCCTCTATAAGTGGATAGTCACCCTACTGGTAGACTTTATAGCTCAACATGCTTTAAACTGTGCAAACAACCATAGACTCAAGAGAATTGGGCATCGCATCCCCTCTGCCATACACAATCTTGTAATCCAGTGGTTTAATGCTCTCAATCGTGCCATTAGGCATAGTGTGGAATCCGAGCCCGTTGCTGCTTTTCAGGGTGAAGCGAGGGCGAGCAGGGTGAGCGGATGAGGCGACGCAACAATTTCGTCTCAGTTCTAGCCTAGGTATCTTGTTTGAATGCTAGGTGCCTTGCTCTTATTTTCTATAATCCACTATGTGCGAACCTTCCCAAGGCTATATTGAGAAGGTCACGTGATTTTGAGTCTTCACGAGCACATAACTTTGCCCTTAGCCTTCAAGATTTAAAAGGGGGACTAAATTTGATCTTCTTGTAGGCATATCAATTGTTTCTACTTGACAATGTCGATATCATTATGCTAAAGAGGCATAGTATGTGCTAAAGAGGCATAGTATGTGTATCCTTCACTTGGTTCGGCCAGTGCTGATAAGACTCGCGCCTCACTAGATTGAGGGACTGCATATCCACAGATCAGACAGGCGCACTGCACGGACAACCTGCATCAAGAGTTAGTCAGCCTTAAGATACATATAAGCATGAAGGTGCTTCGTGACACTTTAACTACAAGAACTTATAGAGAATACTTTTAATGCTATTCCTAGTATACTATCAAATGACGACATGATTTCCTCAGCTTTCGGTCCCGTCGCTCTCGTCTTTGCCACCTGCTCTAGTCCATCGTCTAAGCCACACTCTACCATACCTTCGTGACCTTGGCATTGCGTACAAGATGTCAGAAGTAGCTCTAGGGAATTTGAGATGAGCCAACCTACAATAATTGGTAAAGATAGAGTATAGGCTGGTGTGTGGTTGTCATGGCGTTTGCCTTAGAGTAGACAACCAATGCAAGGACGATCGATATTTGCACTGCCATATTGCTTATCTCATTATAGAAACGGCTGCACTCTGGACCTGACGTGATGGGGTTAGTACTGGAAGGTGCCCACTAAATTCCAGAGGTGGTTTCCCTCGCTGGCTTCAGGTTGGCTTGTATGAGCGCCATCAAACCCACTACCCTCTTTGGCATTGGTGACCAAAGATGTCTGGGCTCCAGATGATTATGAAGTCCGCCTCTAACGGACGCCTCGTACGACAGTAGTGATTTCTTTCAAAACAGCCACCTAGAGCTTGGAGAACACTACTTCTCAAATATATAACTTATACTTGGTCAACTTTGAATTCAGTATGTCATTACCTCAAGTACGATTCCCTTATGACAAGACACTAATTATTAAGATTTTACATCCAAAGTTAATATCTTATCAATTACATCCAGAACGTCGTTATCGAACTGCTGTCAATGGATAACAGCGCTACCCTCGACCTAACCTGTGGCTCGTAAATCCCCAGCCGCAAGTCAATATGGCTCGCGAATCTTCTTCAGACCAAGGAGATGGGAGCGCCTGTGATAAGATTTTACCTTCCACTCTTGCCCACTTTGCGGACAAACCTACTGCAGTAAGAACAAGGATGAGCGGAATAGAGGACAAGGCGACCACAAGTGGGCAACACCCATTTCCCTTAGAGAATGCACCCGTGCACAGGGAAATCATATATGACACACTGGCCCTTGAATCCCTCTCGGACAGAGTTCAAGATTTCCAAGTATCGGACAACAAATTTGCTTTCGTACCAGGTCAATTGTCGAAGTTGATAGACCCGAAGAGCTTATCAGCTTTCTACGCTGTTGGAGGGATAAAGGGTTTAGAGAGAGGACTGAGGACAGACATACTAGGTGGCTTGAGTTCCGACGAAGCCTTTCTATATGGGACAATCTCGTTAGAGGAAGCAAAAACTACCAGGCCACTATCGAAAAGTCCTCCTATGGCACATCGCATGGAGTGCGAACCTCCCAAGCCGCTAATTAAGGCCCAAGGACCAAACCAGTCGTTCTCGGATAGGAGGAGAACCTTTGGGGAGAATAGGGTACCAGAAAAGAAACCCAAAAACATCCTGCAGCTTGTATGGATGACATACAATGACAGGGTTCTAATTTTATTGACTATCGCAGCTGTCATATCTCTAGCTGTCGGACTGTACCAAACGTTTGGTCAGCCACACGAAGAGGGCGAGGCAGCTGTTGAGTGGATTGAGGGTGTGGCGATCACGGTGGCTATTTTGATTGTGGTGGTAGTTGGTGCTTTGAACGATTGGCAGAAAGAACGTCAATTTGGTAAATTAAACAAGAAGAAGCAAGACCGCACCGTGAAGCTCATTCGATCTGGAAAGATGCAGGAGATTTCGGTTTTTGATGTACTTGTTGGAGATGTGATGCACCTTGAACCAGGCGACGTGATACCAGTGGATGGTATTTTTATCGATGGGTACAATGTGAGATGCGATGAGTCTTCGGCGACGGGCGAATCTAGCCTGATCACAAAACACGCTGCTGCAGATGTGTTTCAGTCCATACTAGCTGGGGAGGACCTCAAGAAGATGGATCCTTTTATTATATCAGGGAGCAAAGTCAGTGAAGGGGTCGGTACGTTCCTAGTGACCGCCGTTGGAATCCATTCGAGCTACGGAAAGACTCTAATGTCCCTTCACGAAGGCCCTCAAGTGACTCCTCTTCAGTCTAAACTATATCGCCTAGCTAACCAGATTGCAAAGGTAGGAATTGGTTCGGCATTGATTTTATTTGTTACATTGATGATCAAGTTTTTTGTTCAATTGCCCGGGAATACGCAAAATGCCTCTGAAAAAGCTCAACAGTTCATGCAGATCCTCATCGTCACTATAACAATCATCGTTGTTGCCGTGCCGGAAGGCTTGCCGCTTGCGGTCACTCTAGCTCTAGCTTTCGCTACCAGGAAGATGTTGAAAGATAACAACCTGGTCCGATATCTGAAGGCGTGCGAGACGATGGGAAATGCGACAACCATCTGTTCCGACAAGACTGGTACACTGACTCAAAATACCATGACTGTAGTCGCAATTTGCATGGGCCAGAGCAGCTCTGCCGGTGGCAAGGACAATACACTATTAGCAGAGAGACAGCCTGAGCTAAGCTTGACTGCCTCTGTTCACGCAATGTCCAGACCTGTCAAGTGCCTTTTAAAAGATTCCATCGCGATCAATTCTACAGCGTTCGAGGTCAAAGATAAAGGACGTGTGGCCTTTACTGGCTCCAAAACGGAATCAGCCCTCCTTGACTTCGCGCATACTTCTCTAGGCATGGGCCCAGTCAACCTAGAGCGGTCAAACAGCCGTACTGTTTACCTGGTCTCATTTGATTCTGCTCGAAAGTACATGGCTACTGTAGTTCAGACAGACCATGGCTTCCGGATTTATGCCAAAGGAGCTGCAGAGGTGATGCTCGAAAGGTGTACCAAAATCCTTCAAAATGTGGCTTCGGACGCTTCTAGCACAGCTATTACCTCGGAAACTATGATTCACTTGAATCGCAACATCGAGGCTTTTGCCTCTAGGTCCTTGCGAACTATTGCCCTATTGTACCGCGATCTCCAGAGCTTGCCATGCCACGCGGCCAAAACCATCAACGAATCCCTCACAATGGGTTTTGATGATTTGTTCAAGGATATGACGCTACTTGCAATTGTAGGGATTCAAGATCCCTTGCGGGACGGCGTCAAAGATTCTGTTGCAAGATGTCAGGCAGCTGGCATCACAGTCCGAATGGTCACAGGTGATAATCTGCTGACCGCCAAAGCGATTGCTAGGGAATGTGGTATTCTCACAGACGATGGTTTGGTAATGGACGGTCAAGATTTTAGGAAGTTAGGCGTCATTGAGATGAACCGCATCATTCCTCGTCTGCAGGTACTCGCACGATCCAGCCCCGAAGATAAGAAAACCTTAGTCAAGGCCCTTCAAGAGCTAGATGAGGTTGTCGCAGTTACTGGTGATGGCACAAATGATGCACCAGCCCTAAGGAAGGCTGATGTCGGATTTTCCATGGGCCTCGCCGGCACGGAAGTTGCTAAAGAAGCCTCTGATATCGTCCTTATGGATGATAACTTTTCCTCCATCGTCAAGGCAGTCATGTGGGGCCGAGCCGTTAATGATGCCGTTCGGAAATTTCTACAAGTGAGCCGTATTATGTGTCCGTTATAATTGCTACTATCTGACTATATCTCATCAGTTCCAAATCACCGTCAATATTGCCGCAGTTATACTAACATTTGTTTCTGCTGTTGCCAGCGACACTGAGACTTCTGTCCTAACGGCTGTTCAGCTGCTATGGGTAAACTTGATCATGGACACCATGGGTGCTCTGGCATTGGCAACTGACCCTCCAGCGGAGAGCATTCTAGATCGGAAACCGGATCCAAGGTCGTCGCCGTTGATCACAGTGACAATGTGGAAGATGATTATTGCCCAGTCTATCTACAAACTCGTTGTATTACTGATAATACATTTTGGCGGTCATGCCATCTTTTCATACCACTCGGAGGTTGAAAGAGCGCAGCTAAGGACCATGGTTTTTAACACTTTTGTATGGATGCAGATTTTCAACCAGTACAAGTAAGCTAACTGCCTCTCCACCGTCTAACTTAAACTAATGCTTTACAGCAATCGTCGGATTGATAATAAACTCAACATATTTGAGGGTATCACACGAAATTGGCTATTTATAGGCGTAAACCTCAGCATGGTTGCTGGGCAAGTCGTCATCATCTTTATTGGTGGTACAGCATTACAAGTGGTTCGTCTCAACGGGGCTCAGTGGGGGTATTCAATTGTCCTCGGTTTCCTCTCGATACCAGTAGCAGTTCTCACTCGCTGCATTCCAGATGAAGTTTTTCAGAAGATCATTCCACATAGATGGCAACCGCAGGGAACCACTTCTGCACAGGTAGTATCTGACGAAAGCCAACTTAAGGATTGGAATTCTGTGCTCCTGGAAATTCGCCAAGAGTTGGAAATTCTGTCGTGGGTTCATGGCGGACGTCTTCGTGCGTATAATAGGCGGGTCACATCGCACAGAAAATCTAGCTTAAAGCCTGTAGCAGTTATGGCAGGACTTGTCGCTGGCAGTATCGGAGGTTGGCCTCGGACTGGGCATACACTTTGATGTTTCACTGGCCCCTGAGGATGGATAGATCTCTATTGAGCATAGTGATACGAGGATCAATAAATACATATAAGGACACCAGTCAAGAGCTGAGGGTTTCAGCAATGCCCCCAGAATTCCTATATAGTTATATAGGCCCATTAAATAGTTTGATAATTCAATCGATTCGTCCTATATAGTGTATGCTATACACTATGCCGACTATGAGGCCGCCGCTCCACCTGCCGAAGTGAGAAATACGGTCACTGGCTATTGGCGGCCGTCTACAGAAAACTTCCAACACACCAGAGAAAATCGGCAGGCTATGATTGTCTAATTCGGAGAGTGGAAGTGAATCCAAGCTCAGGAGCTACAGCTCAGGTCCAGTCATATCTCCAGGGCGGATTCTTGTAATTAGCTCTCTCTTTGGCAAGTAATGGTGGATGAGTGGGTGGGATCAGTTCGGGGTCTTGCTGGCCGGCCGTTACAGTATATATAGCGTGTTACACGTATTCTGGGCGAGCCGGAATACTGGACATCGTTACAGGCAGTACCCGCTAGTCCAAATAGTACGGTCCTGAGTATTAATCTACTTCAATCTTGAGATCGATGGACTAGTATTTGGGTGGATGACCACCAGCGAATACCCACTATTATATGTCTTATTTTTTTTTGGCCATTTTTTGAGGCTGACGCTGAGTATATACATCTTGCTTACCCCACAATGAAACCTGTACCAGTAATAACCNTCCTTCTCCTCCGCCTTCTCCCTCTCCCGCCGCTTAACCTCCTTCTCCCTCACCGCCCTTTCATACGCCCGTTCCTCCTCCGTCTTCTTCGGTGCTCTAATCCCCAGTGCTCCGGCTATCATCCGTTTCGCTACTGCGTCTGTTTTCTCCTGTCTTTTTTCCCCTCCTAGTCGACCTTCGCGCGCTGAGGAGGATGGGGGAGGAGAGGAGTACCCGCCGAAGCGATCGGCGATACTTCCTCCCCCTCCGGAAGCGATGGGGCTTGTAGGTAGCGAGGATGGAGGAGGGGAGATGGGTGTTGGAGGTGGGGCGGCTGGATTCGAGCTCGTCCTCACAATTGCGTCTTCGTCTTCTTCTTCGTCCGAGATGTTTGAAGCTGGTGTCTCCTCATCGTCATCTTCCCAGCTGTCGGCTAGGGGCACTGGGGCGGGTTTGCGGGGTTTGTTGGTGGAAGAGGAGGAGGATGAGGTGCTGAGGGAGAGGGCGGAGAGGGTCTTGTTTAGGTCTGTGAGGGCGGGTTAGCTGGGTTTGTTGGAGGGAGATCGTGGGGGAGATAGGAACCTTTCGGGGTTTGTGAGGACATGGTGGCTGTGACGATTGCAAGGGAGCGTGAGGCGTGGTGTGTATATATAGATGAGGCGTTGTGGTTATCGTTGTCGTGGAGGGGCGTGTGAGGTAACTGTTCCCCGCTTCTTGAGGCTATACGTAGGGTAGTGGGGGTTGTGGGTAGACAAAAGCGAGGATAAAATTAGATTATGACGATTCAATTCTTATTTCCTAGTCTCCTATTCTTTTTATATATGGAGAAAAGTAGTAGTGAGGGAGCAAGTGGGTTGGTTGTTTCTATAATCCGATCTCTAGATCTGCGGGTTTCAACTTTAACCAGGTCGCACCTCTTACGCAGGTCCGGAACATTGGTACCGAGACGCCGTTGGTTCTGTGGACAAGGGAAGTTAACTGCCTGGACGAGGCTGAACAATTAGATAGTACTGTTACTATTAGTTTCTAGACAAGGCTGAAGGGCGCCAGGGGCAGTTAGTTAAATAGCTGGGGAAATTACTTGGCATTACTATAATTGAGTAGAGCTAGAGTAGTTTCTGCTACTACCAAGCCGTTACAGAATTCTTTATATGCCGTACTATGTACCGTAGGGATCTTTAAGCAAGTATGATAAGTATGATAAGTATAGTAAGTATAATAAGTGTAATAAGTATAACATGCATTAGATGGACACGCGCGCACGGCGACCAGCGGCAAGCTTGGCAGTAGGGAGTTTACGTGAAGATGCATATATTTATTTCTGCGCCTCTTTTCTTGAGTCTCTTTCTTTCTTTCTTTCTTCCTTTCTGTCAGGTTGTACGCGTACGCATGTAACAGTAAGCGCCATAGACCGATTCAATCTCCGTCTCCATCTCCATATCCACTACAGTAGATCACCGCCGTTATTCAATGCTGACTGCACACACACCTGCAGCACTGCCCTGGCCTGGTCTCTCTGCTGCGGTCAGTTTTTGTCGTCAGCGTCAGCGCTTGTTGTCGCACAACGCACAGCACACCACAATAGTACTAGATCACAGATTCCGATTACCCTCACTATACAGTAGCAAGTGGATAATAAATGAAAAAAAACTTGGTCCAGACAGTCGACGCCGTACCAAAAAATTGAGTAAGAACACCCCAACACGTGTGCAACTTCCTCGTCCGGGATTGGGACTGGGATGGTCGGAGACCGGGGGCTGGACTGTCGATCCATCTGGTAACGAATGGCTGTGCTCCAGCACACTGGAGCGGAGATGAAACTAGTAACTGCTCGTATGCCCACATTGGGAAATTCAGTAGTCAATCCACTCCAGCGTCCTCCCCTCTCCCTCCAAAAAAACCAAAATCACACAGCCGTCCCGTCCTCTAACTAAGTATTCCCACTATTTTACTGTTCTACTCCTGCTGCTACTAATCCCATGCCCAGATTTTCTTGGCACGTAGCTCAGTTACCCGTCGGGAGGAGCCCTTCTCTTATCTTACTTAATTGAGCGACCGAAACCTCCTTCTTTCCCTCTCTTTTGCGACCTATTTCCCAACTTCCCTTACTGAATTTCCAACTTCACCAGTCTGAGGCGGGCTGCGAGTTAGCTATCAGAGCTGCTTCGTGAAGACGAAATAGACCTCCCTCTTGAAACAGTCTTCTTTGACACAGAACACACAGTGCATGACCAGATAGGAGGAACCATGGGCATCGCAAGCATGTCGCGACGACAATCCTCGCGCGTGTCCATCCGGCTCATGCTGAGCTACGTCCTCGACTGGATCATCATCATGTAAGTTCCAGTTCTACCTCCTTCACCCTCACAAAAACAAACCACTAACTACCACCCCTTTCCAGAGGAGCAGCAGCCATCGGCGTCGGCCTCGGTGAAATCTCACCCAACAAGCGCCCCATCAACCTCGCCAACCCCGAGCTCTCTTACCCCGACAACCCCGACACCGTCACCGTCGCCGTCGTCATAATCGTCAGCCTCGGCGCCCCAGCAGTCATAATCTTCATCGTCTCCCTCCTTCTCGTCCCTGGGCCCTCCGTCCCGAAATCCGTTCCCAAATCCCTCATCTGGCGCCGCAAGCTCTGGGAATGGTTCACCGGCTGGCTCGGGCTGGGCATGTCCTGCGCCACCTCCTGGCTCATCACATCCGGGCTTAAGAACCTCGTCGGCAAACCACGCCCAGACGTCATTGCACGCTGCATCCCCGACCTGAGCCAAATCTCCAAATACGCCGTGGCCGGCATCCCCGCCGTGCGCGACACGACAGTCACCCTCGTCACGGCCGGGATCTGCACGCAAAAAGACTCCAAACTCCTCGACGACGGCTGGCGCTCCTGGCCCAGCGGCCACTCCTCCTTCTCCGCCGCAGGCCTCGTCTACCTCTCCCTCTTCCTCGCCTCCAAGCTGGCCCTCACCCTCCCCTTCCTCTCCCCCAAACCCCCCACCCAGTCCTCAACCTCCTACTACTCCGCCTTCCCCTCCCGGCTCCCCCAATCCGACAAATACGCCTCCAAATACGACGACGAGCACGTCCAAACAAGTAACCTAGACCACCGCCAAATCGCCGCGCGCTCCCAAGCCGCCTCCCCGCCCCTCTACCTCCTCGCCCTGGCATTCATCCCCACGGGAGCAGCTATGTACATCGCCGCCTCGCGGTACTCCGATTTCCGCCACCACGGCTTCGACATCCTCTCCGGTTCCTTCATCGGCACCGTCGCCGCCTTCGCAGCGTTTAGGTACTACCACCTCCCCCTCTCCCGCGGCGCAGGCTGGAGTTGGGGACCCCGCAGTCGCAGCCGCGCGTTCTGGGCTGGTGTTGGGGTGGGAGGGTACGTAGGGGGACATGAGGGGAAGGAGGGGGGGGAGGCGGTGATGATGGAGGATCTGGGTGGACATACCAGCGGAGGCCACGCGGGTGGTCTTGATGGAACGAGGGACTTTGATCGCGAGGATGGGGGCTTTAATAACACTGCGGCGGCAGGGAGGGGTCGCGATAGAGATACAGTGGGTGCATCTGCCCCTGTGGCAACGGCGGTGTGAATAACTTTTTTTTTCCCCGAAAAGAAAAAGAAGTATTTACACTGCCGGTGCGATGTTTGTTAGTAGTGCGTTTTTGCTGAGTATTGTAGGATGAATTCGAACTCCTCCATCGTGGGGACCAGGGGTACAGAGAAGATGTGGATGCGAGGGATGATGGGCCCGTGTCGCCTATACAGATGAGTCCGCAGAGGGCGAGGGGCGTGGGCGTGGATGAGGAGGTGGGATATGAGGCGTATAGGGGGCAGGCGTTGGGAGTTGCGCGGTAAAGGGGGACCCAGAATTTGCATGAATGGGTAGGTAGATGGATGCATGGGTTGGTAAGAAGGAGGAAGGGGGAGGGATAGGAATTATGTATAAAAGGAAGCCATTTTTAGATTAATTTAATGCCATCACAAGAGCTTTACAACATCACAGCATCGCATCCTTGGGATCCCACCCTACACATTATAGCACAGATCACAGCATAGACACGGAAGCCTGATAAAAGTCTATAGAACAACTGCATTCCCCACCCGTAAAACTAACCCGCATACGTACGTACCGAAACGAACGCACCAAAACACGATGTAAGTTATTACCTCCTTCCTCCCCTCCCCTCCCCTTTCCTCTCCCGGGACAAACCCCCGGGTCAACTAGCACCAGCACCAGTTGTTCACTGCCCACTACATCCCTCCCCTTAGAAATTCCCACCGCTCTACCGCCCCCGCTCGCGCTCTCTCAGGCAAAAAATCGAAGAAGAAGAAGAAAGATGATGGTGGGGGGGTTTAAACCCAATCCCCCACCCCTAGCTCACATTCCAAACAATTACAAGAACTGATAAAAAGGCCACCCTCAAGTGTA